>JARQOC010000002.1:305878444-306103285 GCA_033576535.1 Allobates femoralis | reverse complement strand
CCTTAGTCCTAAGTCCTACCTAAGTCTAAGTCCTAAGTCCTAAGTCCTAAGTCCTAAGTCCTAAGTCCTAATCCTAAGTCTAATCCTAAGTCCTAAGTCTTAGTCCTAAGTCCTAATCTTAAGTCTTAGTCCTAATCCTAGTCCTAATCCTTAAGTCCTAGTCCTAGTCTAAGTCTTAGTCCAGTCCTAATCTAAGTCCTAAGTCTAAGTCCTAGTCATAAGTCTAAGTCACTAAGTCTGTCCTACCAAGTCCTAAGTCCTAGTCCTAAGTCCTAAGTCCTCTAAGTCTTAATCCTAGTCCTAATCCTAGAATCTTAATTCCTTAGCCTAGTCTAAGTCTAATTCTAGCCTAAGTCTTAAGTCCTTAGTCCTAAGTCAGTTAAGTCCAATCTTAAGTCCTTAGTCCTAAGTCTAAGTCCTTAGTCCTAGTCTAGTCCTAAGTCTTAGTCCTAAGTCTAGTCTTAGTTCTAAGTCCTAAGTTCCCAACCTTAGTCCTAAGTCCTAATCTTAATCTTATCTTAAGTCCTAAGTCTAGTCCTAAGTCCTAAGTCCTAAGTCCTTAGTCCTAATCCTATCCTAAGTCCTAGTCCTTAGTCCTAAGTCCTAGTCCTAAGTCTTAAGTCTTAGTCCTAAGTCCTAAGTATCCTAAGTCCTAAGTCCTAAGTCCTAAGTCTCCTTAGTCTAGCCTAGTCTAATCTTAAGTCTAAGTCTAAGTCCTAGTCCTAAGTCCTAAGTCATTAAGTCCTTCCTAAGTCTAAGTCCTTATCCTAAGTCAACTAAGTCTTAGTCAGTCCTAGTCTCTAAGTCCTAAGTCTAGTCTAAGTCCTAAGTCCTAAGTCTAGTCCTAGTCCTAATCTAGTCCTAAGTCCTAAGTCTTTAAGTCCTAGTCTTAATCTAGTCCTAAGCTTAAGTCCTAAGTCTTAAGTCTTAGTCCTAATTAGTTAAGTCCTTATCTAGTCCTAAGTCCTAAGTCCTAGTCCTAATCTAAGTCCTTAGTCCTAAGTCCTATATCCTTCTAAGTCTAAGTCCTAAGTTACTAGTCTAAGTCCTAAGTCCTAGTCCTAAGTCTTAAGTCCTAGTCCTAGTCAGTCTAAGTTTCTTAGTCCTAGTCCTAAGTCCTAGTCTAAGTCCTAAGTCCACCTAAGTCCTAAGTCCTAAGTCCTAAGTCCTAAGTCATAAGTCTTAAGTCCTTAGTCCTAAGTCTTAGTCTAAGTCTTAAGTCTAGTCCTAAGTCCTAAGTCTAAGTGTTATGTCTAGTCCTAGTCTTAAGTCTTAAGTCTTAATCCTAAGTCCTAGTCCTAAGTCTAGTCTTAAGTCCTTAGTCCTAAGTCTTAGTCTTGAGTCCTAAGTCCTAAGTCTTAGTCCTAAGTCCTAATCTTAAGTCTTAAGTCCTTAGTCCTAATCTTAGTCTTAGTCTAAGTCCTTAGTCCTAAGTCCTTAGTCTAAGTCCTAAGTCTAAGCTTAGTCCTAAGTCTAGTCTAATCCTAAGTTAGTCTTGTCTAGTCCTAAGTCTTTCTTGTCTAATCTTAGTCCTAAATCTAAGTTTAAGTCCTAGTCTAAGTCCTAAGTCCTAGTCTAGTCTAAGTCCTAATCTTAAGTCCTTAGTCCTAAGTCTAAGTCAAGCTAAGTCTTAAGCTAAGTCCTTAGTCCTAATCCTAAGTCCTTATCTATCCTAATCCTAAGTCTAGTCTTAAATCCTTAGTCCTAAGTCCTATGTCTAATCTTAATTCTTAGCTAAGTCTAAGTCTAATCTTAGTCTTAGCCTAAGTCCTAAGTCCTTATCCTTAGTCCTAAGTCTTAATCTAAGTCTATCCTAAGTTTAGTCCTTAGTCCTAGTCTTAAGTCCTAGTCCTAAGTCCTAAGTCCTAGTCTAAGTTTAAGTCCTTAGCCAAGTCTAAGTCTATCTTATCCTAAGTCCTTAGTCTAATCTTATCCTAAGTCCTAAGTCTTAGTCCTTAGTCTAAGTCCTAATCTAATCTTAAGTCCTTAGTCCTAGTCTAGTCCTAGTCCTAGTCCTAGTCCTTAGTCCTAAGTCCTAAGTCTTAAGTCTTATCTAGTCTAAGTTAAGTCTAGTCCTAGTCCTTATCCTAAGTCTTACTAAGTCCAAGTCTTAGTCCTTATCCTTCAAGTCCTAAGTCTTAAGTCTTAGTCTAAGTCCTAAGTCCAAGTCTTAGTCCTTAGTCCTTCTTAAGCTAGTCCTATCTAGTCCTTAGTCCTAAATCTAATCTTAAGTCTTAGTCCTTATCCTAATCTAATCTTAATCCAAGTCTTAGTCTAATCTTAGTCTAGTCCTATTAGTCCTATCCTAAGTCCTAAGTCTAAGTCTTAAGTCCTTATCACAATCCTTATCCTAAGTCTTAGTCCTAATCTAGCCTATCCTAAGTCTTAAGTCCTTAGTCTAGTCTAATTCTAATCTTAAGTCCTTAGTCCTATAAGTCATTAGTCCTAGTCCTAATCCTAAGTCCTAAGTCTTAAGTCCTTAGTCCTAGTCTAAGTCCTAAGTCTAGTCCTTAGTCCTAGTCAAGTCTTAGTCCTATCTAGTCTTAGTCCTAGTCCTAAGTCTTAGTCCTGAGTCCTAAGTCCTAAGTCCTAAGTTTAGTCCTTAGTCCTAAGTCTTAAGTCTTAAGTCCTAAGTCCTTATCCTAAGTCCTTAGTCCTAAGTCCTAAGTCTTAAGTCCTTAGTGCCTAAGTCCTAAGTCCTAAGTCTTAAGTCCTTAGTCCTAAGTCTTAAGTCCTTAGTCCTAAGTCCTAAGTCCTAGTCCTAAGTCCTAAGTCTTAAGTCTTAAGTCCTTAGTCCTAAGTCTTAAGTCTTAAGTCCTAAGTCCTATAGTCCTTAGTCCTTAGTCCTAAGTCTTAAGTCTTAAGTCCTTAGTCCTAAGTCCTAAGTCTTAAGTCTTAAGTCCTAAGTCCTTAAGTCTAAGTCCTTAGTCCTAAGTCCTAAGTCCTTAAGTCCTAGTCTAAGTCCTAAGTCTTATTCTTAGTCCTAAGTCCTAAGTCTAAGTCCTTAGTCCTAAGTCCTAAGTCTTAAGTCCTTAAGTCCTTAAGTCCTTAGTCCTAAGTCCTAAGTCTTAAGTCCTTAGTCCTAAGTCCTAGTCCTAAGTCCTAAGTCCTTAGTCCTTAGTCCTAAGTCCTAAGTCCTAAGTCCTAGTCTAAGTCCTAAGTCTTAAGTCCTTAGTCTAAGTCCTAAGTCCTAAGTCTAAGTCCTTAGTCCTTAGTCCTAAGTCCTAAGTCCATAGTCCTAAGTCTAAGTCTTATCCTTAGTCCTAAGTCTTAAGTCCTTAGTCCTAAGTCCTAAGTCTATAAGTCCTTAGTCCTAAGTCCTAAGTCATAAGTCATAAGTCTTAAGTCCTTAGTCCTAAGTCCGAAGTCCTTAGTCCTAAGTCCTTAGTCCTAAGTCCTAAGTCCTAAGTCCTAAGTCATTAAGTCTTAGTCCTAAATCCTAATTCTAAGTCTAAGTCCTTAGTCCTAGTCCTAAGTCCTAAGTCTAAGTCCTTAGTCCTAAGTCCTAAGTCCTAAGTCTTAAGTCCTTAGTCCTAAGTCCTAGTCCTAAGTCATAAGTCTTAAGTCCTTAGTCCTAAGTCCTAAGTCCTTAGTCCTTAGTCCTAAGTCCTAAGTCCTAAGTCATAAGTCTTAAGTCCTTAGTCCTAAGTCCTTAAGTCCTTAGTCCTAAGTCCTAAGTCCTAAGTCTTAAGTCCTTAGTCCTAAGTCCTAAGTCGTAAGTCTTAAGTCCTTAGTCCTAAGTCCTAAGTCTAATCTTAAGTCTTAGTCTAAGTCTAAGTCTAAGTCTAAGTCCATTAGTCAAGTCCTAAGTCCTTAAGTCTAAGTCTAAGTCATAAGTCTTAAGTCTAAGTCTTAAGTCTTAAGTCCTAAGTCCTAAGTCCTAAGTCCTAAGTCTTTAGTCCTAAGTCTTAAGTCTTAAGTCATAAGTCATAAGTCATTAGTCATTATTCCTAAGTCCTAAGTCCTAAGTCATAAGTCTTAAGTCCTTAGTCCTTAGTCCTAACTCCTAAGTCCTAAGTCTTTAGTCCTAAGTCTTAAGTCGTAGGTCCTATGTCCTAGGTCCTAAGTCTTAAGTCTTAAGTCCTTAGTCCTAAGTCCTTAGTCCTTAGTCATTAGTCCTTAGTCATTAGTCCTTAGTCCTAAGTCCTTAGTCCTTAGTCATTAGTCCTTAGTCATTAGTCCTTAGTCATTAGTCCTTAGTCCTAAGTCTTAGGTCTTAGGTCTTAAGTCCTTAGTCCTAAGTCCTAAGTCCTAAGTCCTAAGTCTTAAGTCCTTAGTCTTAAGTAGTGATGGGCGAATCCTAAATTACTCGGACTCGCTTGACTCTAGCGAGTCCGAGCCCGGGACTCACTACTCGTTGCGAGTCTAGCGAGTCCAATGTTAATGAATGGGGAAGCGAGTAATAGCGAGAAATGTGTGATTTAAAAATCGCATATGTGTCTCGGAAAGCGCTCGCATTGCCGTGTCGGAAGCCCCACTCGCAACTGTATTTTGCTTCTGTCTCCAAGGCCGAAATCGCATGTGTTTGAGGCGAGGCAAGCGATTTTCTGCAGCAAACCCCATGCTTTGTGCAAACAGGAAATAAGCCGACTCGAGCTGCCTGGCTGGACGCGCAGAAAGTCACAGCTAGTAAGCATGGCCCCTGTCAACACCCTGCAATTAATTGCTCTGGTGGAGGCTAAGCCCCTGCTTTGGCTGCCCACTGACCCTGCGTATGGGGATAACGTCCAGCGGACTACAGCCTGGAGGGAGATCACACAGGGCGTTTTCCCAACGTTTCATCGTTGTGGCCATGATGTGCAGAGCAATATGGGTGAGTTAAATGTGTTCACACGTTATATTGCATTTTCCGTATATAGTCGTGTATAAGCCGACCCGTGTATAAGCCGACCCCCCTACTTTAGCCCCAAAAAAGTGGGAAACCATATTGACCGCCATCCTTGTATACAGCGGCTATCACTGTTAGACAGCCCCCCAGCAGAGTATACAGCTCCACCTGCAGAGTATACAGGCCCCCCAGTGTGTATATATGCCACCGATATTAGGGTATACAGACCCCCCGTGGGTACACAGGCCCCCCAGCACTGGGTATACAGGGCCCCCAGTGGTTATACAGGGCCCTCATAGTAGGGTCTACAGCCCCCCGTGGGTATACAAGACCCGAGCAGTGGGTTATACAGGGCCCCCATGGGTATACAGGGCCCCCATAGTAGGGTATACAGGGCCCTCAATGTGTTATAATGCGCCGTCGCATGGTTGCCTATATTTGGATGGGGTCACATTAGTACACTTAGTTTAAGGGCTGGTCCTCCTGGCTCTGAAGGCCAGGGGGTTGGGTGTATATAAATACCACTAATGAGCGGAGTCTGGTGCCCGCACTATTACATTCTCTATGCGTTGACATGTGCCCTGCCCCATTTGTGATTATGGCCACGTGAGCTCAATGTCCGTAATGCTGTTGATGATGTTCCACACTGTCGTGTCCATGTGCCTTGTATACACATTACACACACAACATGAATAAAATGTTATTGTTGATTTGTACACATACTTTTAGTGTTTCAAATTTTACAGAGGTCTAAACCCGGTTTGAAATCATTTCACAGTTGACCACATTATGAAGTGGTGGAGGAGCTGCCGCGACCAATTCAAGCGGCAACACCAGAGGATCATGGAGGGGGGCGCGGAAGATGGTCACGGGACAATATATTGCCACTATGAACGGCTGTCATTTCTAGAACCGGTGGCCCGTATGCCAAGGTATGTGTCTGCCGCACTGTTGTTTACTATTATTGTTATTATTATTTATTTATATAGCGCCATTAGGTTCCATGGCACTTTACATGAGGATAAGGGTTAACGACAAAAAACAGTACATGAAGACAATCAGGTCATACAGGTAAAAGAGGAGAGGACCCTGTCCACGAGGGCACACAGTGTACGTATGAAGCTCTATAATGAGTGTGCTGGTTTACATACCCACACTGGGGTTTGTTTCTGCCATGGTGCAACACAATTCTATTACCTTTGGCAATGATCCAGGACATACACATTTATAGTCACATTGTGACGTTGGGACAAATAAGCAATGTTCTGCAGGGTGGTCAGACACAATGTTCCGTGACCTCACAATTAGCTATTATTGTTGGCATGTTTGTGGAACAAAGCCATGTTCTTCCCTGCAATGGCCTCTAAGGTGTGTGGCCCTGTCTGGTTTGCCTGTCATAAGCCTCATTTGTATCAGTTCCTAATGGCCTCGACTTGCATAAGGGCCACATACATCCCTACACGTTTAGTTGTGGGTGTTTTTTTCGGCTAAATAACGTTGCAAGGATATACCCCTTTTGCACTAAACTGTTTGTACACCATCCCAGATTGTTGACACAGTCACACACATTTCAGAACATACCCTGTATCACTACAAATATGTGTGGTTCAGTTTTCCCATGGGTTTATTTGGGGCTGCAAGGTGATGGTGTAGATATTAGGGCCCACATGTGAATTTTAGTTTTTTTGTCGGTAACTCATGGCCACATTACGAATCCTCCGGAAAACATAGTGTATTAATGCTGTATAAAATCAAACTAAAGAGGGCCATATTTTAAGTGCAACGGGCTTTTATGTCCAAGGTCCTTTAGGAAACCCGAGGTTTGTCCTTGCTGCTCCCGGTTTTTTGTTCGGCCCCATTGGAATAACTGTAAAACTGTCCATCTGTGCATACCACCTTGTTTGGCACCAACGATGTGTGACCTGCTGCTCAAAAACAACCCCATACTCTATGTCCATTACAGTCGTTTCAAAACCCAAGCCATCTGTTTGGTGTGTTTTATTTACCAAGACATTCCTGATTAGCATACATGGCAGCAAAAAGGAGTGTAGGCCACTAACGCCAAATGCTCATGTGTCACCTATGCTGCATGACTCCATTTCCTGTCTTGCTCACCTGCCCTATAGATCTGGGTTATGTGCATTGAGACCAAGGCCGTCCACACTGTTGTTTTTTGTGTCCATCTGATGGCAAACAACCCTGAATAATGTGTTTGCCTCACAGTGTCAGGCTATAGCTTTGTCCACATAAAGTTTCCACAAAAGGTCTAAGCAATAGTTGTGGCCACTAATATGTCTTCAAGTGCCTAAATAGCTGTCCTGCCTAAGGCAGGGCACAGTGTAATAGTGCGGACAAATTTTAAAATTTGTAATGTAATGGCAAAAAATCGTGGAGCAACACTACCCACACATACAATATAGTTTGAGGCATGAGCCAAAAATGTCCTTAATTTATTTGCTGCAATTCCATCTTAAGGGCAACAATGAAAAGACACAGAATACACAGATACACTGAGTCAAAAAAGCGTGCACATGTTATGTTTGGCCTATGGTTTTGTTTCCAAACGCAACCCATTCACCAAATGTTTTTTATATTTACCCACAGAGCTGCTCACTTTCGGAGGCGGCGGCGTCACCCGCCAGCAGAGCTGCCTGAGGAGGGGAGGGAGGCCCCTCAACCCCCACCAGATGAGGAGGAGGGAGTACCACCACCACCACCTCCGCCTCCGCCACCACCACCACCACCACCACCTTTGGGGCCACAGATAGAATAAGAGGAGGATGAAGGGCCACACCAGCGCCCTCCACTGCCGACTGCCAGCAGTGTGGGGAGTCACTGGAACCCCAGCAGCCCTGCTCTGATCCCGGGGGCACCACAAGACCGCAGAGGACAGTGTAATGCTGACTTTGCCCGCAGTCTCATACCGTTCTTGGATGACATTCCATTCGAGAGACGACTGCGGGCATGGTCAGCAATACATATTGTCATAGATGCATGTCGGCCTCCAAACCACCCTGGCCAGGTCTTTTCATATTTGGAGGGGTGGCAGCAATCTGGCGCAAACAGGCTGGACAGGCACACACCACGGCGGGACAGCTATGTGGCGACCCAGAGGCCGTACCAACCTTTCTGGCCAACCCACATGTACCTCCCAACCCAAGGCCATTTTGAGAGACCGGCCCAGGTGACCCACCCTACAGGGTTAAAAGCAGTGGGGGAGGCTATCCATGGGGCCCTGGACCTCCTCCAGGACCAGGGTGATGGTGGCGGGGTAGAGGCTACCCCACACAATCTTCCCACCTACCACCAGCTGTAGGTACAACTTTTTTTTTTTTTGTTAATCTAAATAGTGCATGTTTGCACTTTTGACATGTTTATTTCTGTTTTTTTTCGTTGCTTTTTGAAAGCTTAAAAAAAAATAAATAAATAAATAAATAAATCTGACATCTTTGCCATTAAGGCATAATAATACAGATTTAAAAAAAAAATGCTTTGTGTCTGTCTTTTTTCAGGGAATGGATGTGTAGGTTGTTTTGTGGGTGGCCTTAAAGTCATCATCATTAGCAAGTACTTTACGGCCTGCATGGTGCATGAGGGCACCTTGGTTAGTACGTGTAAAATCATTACTGCACATACCAATGTTGCTAACAAAGAAATAGTGCCTGTGTTTGGGGGGGGTTACTTAATGACTCGGTATGTCAACAACACTAGGAACACAGATGCGAGAGGCTGGGACGTCTACTTGCAACACAGAACGTCTATGCGTTATCTCCGTAGCGTACAGTGGGACCCTTCGCCAGGCTCCAGCAGGATCATAGTACAAGCAACGTCTTCGATGCAGGCATAGGCTTGTTGCCTCAAAAAATTAGCCCAATGGGCTTGATCAACTCTTTTTAGATATAGAAGAGGGAGCTTGGCCCATACTATATTCTTGCTTGTTCTGAGAGCATAGTACAAGCAACGTATTCGATGCAGGCATAGGCTTGTTGCCTCAAAAAATTAGCCCAAGGGGCTTGATCAACTCTTTTTAGATATAGAGGAGGGAGCGTGGCCCATACTATAGTCTTGCTTGTCCTGAGAGCATAGTACAAGCAACATATTCGATGCAGGTATAGGCTTGTTGCCTCAAAAAATTAGCCCAAGGGGCTTGATCAACACTTTTTAGATATAGAGGAGGGAGCGTGGCCCATAGTATAGTCTTGCTTGTCCTGAGAGCATAGGAGAAGCAACGTATTCGATGCAGGCATAGGCTTGTTGCCTCAAAAAATTAGCCCAAAGGGCTTGATCAACTCTTTTTAGATATAGAGGAGGGAGCGTGGCCCATAGTATAGTCTTGCTTCTCCTGAGAGCATAGGAGAAGCAACGTATTCGATGCAGGCATAGGCTTGTTGCCTCAAAAAATTAGCCCAAGGGGCTTGATCAACTCTTTTTAGATATAGAGGAGGGCGCGTGGCCCATACTATATTCTTGCTTGTCTTGAGAGCATAGGAGAAGCAACGTCTTCGATGCAGGTATAGGCTTGTTGCCTCAAAAAATTAGCCCAAGGGGCTTGATCAACTCTTTTTAGATATAGAGGAGGGCGCGTGGCCCATACTATATTCTTGCTTGTCCTGAGAGCATAGGAGAAGCAACGTCTTCGATGCAGGTATAGGCTTGTTGCCTCAAAAAATTAGCCCAAGGGGCTGCATTGTATTTTTAAAAAAAAAAAAAATTAGAAATGCTCACAAGCGGATGCACTTGTAAAGTAAAAAGATGTTTACAGATTGCGTATTTTTTTTATCATGCCGCAAATGTTTCAGGAACATGACTTATCACATCGTCTCAGCTGAGGGAGATGCCGATACTTCCTGTCTTAAAAGGGCATAAAGTTACAAGCGCAATATTCCAATCCTATTAATTAAGATTAGGTTACACTACAATTGGGTACTGTCGTCTGGGGGGCTTACGAACTCCGATGATATCCAGTCCTTGTTG
The DNA here is from genome assembly GCA_033576535.1 of Allobates femoralis. Lineage (NCBI taxonomy): Eukaryota > Metazoa > Chordata > Amphibia > Anura > Aromobatidae > Allobates > Allobates femoralis. The sequence goes on along the minus strand of JARQOC010000002.1, from coordinate 306,093,483 downwards.
AACTTTATGAGAGTCAGCCTGTCGGCATTTTCAGTAGTAAGCCGTGACCTTCTATCAGTGACTATACCCCCAGCGGCACTGAAAACACGCTCTGATGTCACACTAGCAGCTGGGCAGGCCAGCACCTCCAAGGCATACAGAGCGAGCTCTGTCCAAGTGTTAAGCTTGGAAACCCAGTAATTAAAGGTACTGAAGGGTCGGTTAGGAAGCTGGTACTGTCACTGACATACTCATTCACCATGTTGGAAAATTGTTGTCTCCTAGTCAAGGTGACCGCAGGCATTATCCGTTGTTGATTGGAAGGTCTGTTGAACATCGCCCAGTTGGTGGACATTTACCCCACCTCTTCTTGACATTGTTGACGTTTGTGTCCAACCAAAGGCTGCTGTTGGAAAGAGCTTATTCTTCGGGTACAGCGGAGTCAGACGGTGATATGGACATCAAATGTCAACAACAACAGTCTTGAAAAATTCCGTCGTTAAGCCCTGGTTGACTGCAACAGTAGCGACGGAAATTTATCTTTGTATCTGGGGTCCAAAAAGGTTGACAACCAATAGAGGTTGCTGGCATATATGTGAATGACGCGTGGATCTTGGAGAGACATTGACACATTACGTCAGCCATATGCGCTAAGCTGCAAAGACTCATCTCCTCGGTTGCAACAGAATGAGGATCACTACGCATCATGGCCTCTACATCGGTCTCCGCCTCCTCCTCTTCAGCCCACCCATGCTGTACCGACATTACCTAGGGTTTGGAGTACCATCTGGGTTCACATCAGTACCACAGAAAAATGAATCTTCTTCAATCATCACCCTCATCACCTTCTTCTTCCAGAGCCAATGTAGCCTGCTGGTGTTGGCTTGGCTGGCTAGGATCAGCGATGTTAAATTCTGGCTCCATAGCCATCCGCTGGGCCCTCAAAGCTTCTGTTTTAAGATTCAGGAGCGACTCCTTAAGCAAACAGAGCAGGGGGATGGTGAGACTGATAATGGACTGATCATCGCTGACAAGTTTTGTGCAGTATTCAAAGTTGTCCAGCAACTCGCAAAGATCAGCGACCCAGACCCAATCTAAAGTAGTAATGTGTCTGGTCTGACTTCCGTGGTGACGGGCATGTTGCAGCTGATATTCAGCTATAGCCCTCTGCTGCTCATTAAACCTTGCTAATATATGGAATGTTGAGTTCCATCTCGTGGGCATGTCGCAAATTAGCCGGTGTTTAGGCAAATTAAATTTGTTTTGAAGGGCTGAAAGACTGCCAACTGCTGTGGACGAATGTCTAAAATGGGCGCAAATTCGCCTCACCTTCTCGAGTAGGTCAGATAACTCGGGGTATATTTTAAGGAATTTCTGAACTATTAAGTTCAGCACGTGAGCCAGGCAAGGGACGTGAACAAGGTTACCATGCTTCAGTGCCGCCACAAGGTTTCGTCCATTATCGCTCACAACAAGACCTGGTTGTAGTTGCAGTGGGGCCAGCCACTCATCAGTCTGTTGCTTAAGACCCTTCCACAGCTCAGTTGCAGTGTGAGGTGTGTCACCTAGACAGATAAGCTTCAGAAGAGCCTGTTGTCGCCTTGCTGAAGCACTACTGCAAAGCTCCCAACTTGGACGTGATGGTGCGGGCAGCTGAGCAGTGGACAAGGAAGTTGCAGAAGCAGATTGCGCACTGGACATATATGATGAGGCAGCCACCCTGAATGATGTTGTGCCTGCTATTCGTGGAGTTGGCAGTATTTCAGATGCTCGACTTTGCGAAGTTGGGACACTGTCCACCAGGTTGATCCAGTGAGCCGTTACTCAGATGTATCTGCCCTGTCCACAAGTACTTGTCCACGTATCCGTTGTTAGGTGGACTTTGGCAGTTACCGCATTAGTTAGTGCACGCTTTAAGTTGTTGACAACGTGCCGGTGTAACGCGGGGACGGCACTACGTGAGAAAAAGTGGCGGCTGGGTACAGTGTATCGTGGTGCCGCCACAGCCAACAACTCCCGAAAAGACTGCTGTACCTACAAGCCTAAACGGCAGCATTTCCACAGCTAACAACTTTGCAATTTTAGCAGTCATTTTTTGGGAAAATGGGTGTGTGGATAGGTACTTCTTTTGCCTTTCATACAGCTGTGGCACAGACAACTGGACGTTTGCCGCACATACAGCAGTGGCTTCACTACTCTGAAGTCTCTCTTGTAGCGCAGCTTCGTAGGAGTACGTTTCAGCAGGAGCTGATGCCTGAACACTAGCTGGTGAAGGATGGATCTGAGGTGGCCTGGAAGTGTTGGGATCAGAAGGCACTGATTCTGAACCCTGATGGGCCGACCACTGAATTGGGTGCTTAACAGACATATGCATACGCATACTGCTGGTGCTCAGGTTTTTTTTTCCCAGGCCTGTGCTTAGCCTTGCATGGCATATGTTGCAGATCACCACATTTGGTACAGATGGGGCATCCTTAAAAAATTGCCACACAATGGCTTTTCGGCCTTTATGTTGAATTGGAGGCAAAGGAGGATGACTCTGTACCACACCAACTGTTGACACAGTTTGGCAACTGTGTTTACAGTTTGTGCAACAGTTGGTACACTTTGTGCAACAGTTGACACAATTTGGAGACAAAAAGCTAAATGCGACCAAAAACAACAGTACACTGCAGTAAAAGTATTAAATGCAAGTGCAGTATAAAAAATAGTAGTATAACAAATACAGGGTACTTAGTCTATCCTTTTTTTGCGCAAAAAAAGTTATATCAAGCCACGTCACTAACTTCAAAGTGTACCCATCTCTGACGCGGTCCTAACTGTTGTATTAAAAAACCTGACTAGTGTGTATACTTACCAGTGAGCAGGAACCAGCAAGACCTGTGTCTGAGATGGACTGAAGGCGACGGGGCTCTATGTGTGCAGGGCCCAGAGAGGGGGGCGGGAACTCCATCTCTTGCAAAGCAAGAGGCAACTTAATTAGAAACAAATGAGTCCTGCACACAGAGAACAAGTCTGTAAGGACATGTTCACACCGCCAACATATTTGGAGACAAAAAGCTAAATGCGACCAAAAACAACAGTACACTGAAGTAAAAGTATTAAATGCAAGTGCAGTATAAAAAATAGTAGTATAACAAATACAGGGTACTTAGTCTATCCGTTTTTTTGCGCAAAAAAAGTTATATCAAGCCACGTCACTAACTTCAAAGTGTACCCATCTCTGACGCGGTCCTAACTGTTGTATTAAAAAACCTGACTAGTGTGTATACTTACCAGTGAGCAGGAACCAGCAAGACCTGTGTCTGAGATGGACTGAGGCGACGGGGCTCTATGTGTGCAGGGCCCAGAGAGGGGGGCGGGAACTCCATCTCTTGCAAAGCAAGAGGCAACTTAATTAGAAACAAATGAGTCCTGCACACAGAGAACAAGTCTGTAAGGACATGTTCACACCGCCAACATATTTGGAGACAAAAAGCTAAATGCGACCAAAAACAACAGTACACTGCAGTAAAAGTATTAAATGCAAGTGCAGTATAAAAAATAGTAGTATAACAAATACAGGGTACTTAGTCTATCCGTTTTTTTGCGCAAAAAAAGTTATATCAAGCCACGTCACTAACTTCAAAGTGTACCCATCTCTGACGCGGTCCTAACTGTTGTATTAAAAAACCTGACTAGTGTGTATACTTACCAGTGAGCAGGAACCAGCAAGACCTGTGTCTGAGATGGACTGAAGGCGACGGGGCTCTATGTGTGCAGGGCCCAGAGAGGGGGGCGGGAACTCCATCTCTTGCAAAGCAAGAGGCAACTTAATTAGAAACAAATGAGTCCTGCACACAGAGAACAAGTCTGTAAGGACATGTTCACACCGCCAACATATTTGGAGACAAAAAGCTAAATGCGACCAAAAACAACAGTACACTGCAGTAATAGTATTAAATGCAAGTGCAGTATAAAAAAATAGTATAACAAATACAGGGTACTTAGTCTATCCGTTTTTTTGCGCAAAAAAAGTTATATCAAGCCACGTCACTAACTTCAAAGTGTACCCATCTCTGACGCGGTCCTAACTGTTGTATTAAAAAACCTGACTAGTGTGTATACTTACCAGTGAGCAGGAACCAGCAAGACCTGTGTCTGAGATGGACTGAAGGCGACGGGGCTCTATGTGTGCAGGGCCCAGAGAGGGGGGCGGGAACTCCATCTCTTGCAAAGCAAGAGGCAACTTAATTAGAAACAAATGAGTCTGCACAAGAAACAAGTCTGTAAGGACATGTTCACACGCAACATATTTGGAGACAAAAAGCTAAATGCGACCAAAAACAACAGTACATGAGTAAAAGTATTAAATGCAAGTGCGTATAAAAAATAGAGTATAACAAATACAGGGTACTTAGTCTATCCGTTTTTTGCGCAAAAAAAGTTAATAAGCCACGTCACTAACTTCAAAGTGTACCCATCCTTAGCGGTCTAACTGTGTATTAAAAAAACTGACTAGTGTGTATACTTACCAGTGAGCAGGAACCACAAGACCTTGTCTGAGATGGACTAAGGCGACGGGGTATGTTGCAGGGCCAGAAGGGGGGGAACTCCTCTCTGCAAAGCAAGAGGCAACTTAATTAGAACAAATGAGTCCTGCACACAGAGACAAGTCTTAAGGACATGTTAACCCAACATATTGAGACAAAAAGCTAAATGCGACCAAAAACAACAGTACATGCAGTAAAAGTATTAAATCATGCTATAAAAAATAGATTAACAAATACAGGGTCTTGTTATCCTGGAAAAAAAGTTATCACCACGCCACAATTCAAGACCAATACTAGAGCGGCTCCTAACTGTGTATTAAAAAACATTATTGAATCTACCAATAGCAGAACAGCAAGACTGTGGTTTAATGGCTAGTCGATTTCGGGCTAAAAGTTATCAGCCAGGCACAACTCAGGGAACCTCATCCGCTAAGCAAGATGAATTAAAAAACAAAGGGTGCAACAGAAACAAGTCTGAAGGACGTCACGACCGCACAATTGGAGACAGAAAGCTAAATGCGACCAAAACAACTCAAGAGGCGTAAAGTATTAATGCAAGTGCAAATAAAAATATATTAAAAACAAATGGTACTTAGCTCATCAGTTTTTAGGAAGTTATATCAGCCCACACTAACTTCAAAGTGTACCATCCTGACGCCATCACTAATGTTATATAAAAACTGACTAGTGTGATATATTACAGTGAACAGGAACAGCAAACTGTGTCTGAGTTGGCAAAAGGCATCGAGCACTAGGTTATAAATGCAAGTGCAGTATAAAAAATAGTATAACAAATACAGGGTACTTAGTCTATCCGTTTTTGCGCAAAAAAGTTATATCAAGCCACGTCACTAACTTCAAGTGTACCCATCTCTGACGCGTCCTAACTGTTGTATTAAAAAACTGACTAGTGTGTATACTTACCAGTGAGCAGGAACCAGCAAGACTGTGTCTGAGATGGATGAGGCGACGGGGCTCTATGTGTGCAGGGCCCAGAGAGGGGGGCGGGAACTCCATCTCTTGCAAAGCAAGAGGCAACTAATTAGAAACAAATGAGTCCTGCACACAGAGAACAAGTCTGTAAGGACATGTTCACACCGCAAAATTTGGAGACAAAAAGCTAATGCGACCAAAAAAACAGTACACTGCAGTAAAAGTATTAAATGCAGTGCAGTTAAAAAATAGTATAACAAATACAGGGTACTTATCTATCGTTTTTGCGCAAAAAAATTATATCAAGCACGTCACTAACTTCAAAGTGTACCCATCTCTGACGCGGTCCTAACTGTTGTATTAAAAACCTGACTAGTGGTATACTTACCAGAGCAGGAACAGCAAGACCTGTTCTGATGGACTGAAGGCGACGGGCTCTATGTGTGCAGGGCCCAGAGGGGGCGGAACTCCATCTCTTGCAAGCAAGAGGCAACTTAATTAGAAACAAATGGTCCTGCACACAGAGAACAAGTCTGTAAGGACTGTTCAACCGCCACTATTTGGAGACAAAAGCTAAATGCACAAAAACAACAGACACTGCAGTAATATAAAGCAATGAGTAAAAAATAGTATAACAATAGGTACTTAGTCATCGTTTTTGCGCAAAAAAAGTTATATCAGCCACGTCCAACTTAAAGTGTCACTCTGAGCGGTCCTAACTGTTTATTAAAACCTATAGTGTAACTTCCAGTGAAGGAACACAAGACTTGTCTGAGATGACTGAGGCGACGGCTCTAGTGTGCGGCCAGAGGGGGGAATCATCTCTTGCAAGCAAAGAACTAATTAGAAACAATGACCTGCACAAGAGAACAAGTCTGTAAGACAGTTACACCAACATATTGGGACAAGCTAACGACAAAACAACAGCACTGAGTAAATATTAAATGCAGTGCAGTTAAAAATAGTATAACAAATCAGTACTGTCTATCGTTTTTGCGCAAAAAGTTATCAAGCCAGTCATAATCAAAGTGTACCCTCTCGACGGTCTAATTTGTATAAAACCTGACTGTTATACCAGTGAGCAGAACCAGCAGACGTGTTAGATGGCTGAAGGCGACGGGGCTCTATGTGTGCAGGCCGGGGGGCGGAACCACTTTGCAAACAAGAGCAACTTATTAGAACAATAGTGACAAGAGACGTCTGTAAGGACAGTCACACCAACATATTTGAGACAAAAGCTAAGCGACCAAAACAAAGACCTCAGTAAAAGATTAAATGCAGTGCAGTAAAAAATAGTATAACAAATACAGTACTTGTCTTCCGTTTTTGCCAAAAAAGTTATATCAAGCCCTACTAACTTAGTACATCTCTGACGCGGTCCTAACTGTTGTATTAAAAAACCTGACTAGTGTGTATACTTACCAGTGAGCAGGAACCAGCAAGACCTGTGTCTGAGATGGACTGAAGGCGACGGGGCTCTATGTGTGCAGGGCCCAGAGAGGGGGGCGGGAACTCCATCTCTTGCAAAGCAAGAGGCAACTTAATTAGAAACAAATGAGTCCTGCACACAGAGAACAAGTCTGTAAGGACATGTTCACACCGCCAACATATTTGGAGACAAAAAGCTAAATGCGACCAAAAACAACAGTACACTGCAGTAAAAGTATTAAATGCAAGTGCAGTATAAAAAATAGATAACAAATACAGGGTACTTAGTCTTTCCTTTTTTTGCAAAGCAAAAGTTATTCACAACGTCATACTTCCAATTACCTCTCGACCGGTCAACTGTTGTATTAAAAAACCTGACTAGTGTGTATACTTACCAGTGAGCAGGAACCAGCAAGACCTTGTGTGGAGGGACTAAGGTGCAGGGCCAAGGGGTGCGGGACCCATCTTGCAAAGGGGCAAGGGAACCATTTTGCAAAGAACAGGCAACTTAATAGAACACGTAAGGACATTCACACACGCACAACTATTAAGGACAATATACAACGCCAAAATCAACAAAAAAAAAAAAAAAAAAAAAAAAAAAAAAAAAAAAAGTATATCAAGCCACGTCACTAACTTCAAAGTGTACCCATCTCTGACGCGGTCCTAACTGTTGTATTAAAAAACCTGACTAGTGTGTATACTTACCAGTGAGCAGAACCAGCAAGACCGTGTCTGAGATGTGACTGAAGGGCGACGGGGCTCTATGTGTGCAGGGCCCAAGAGGGGGGCGGGAACCCATCTCTTGCAAAGCAAGAGGCAACTTAATTAGAAACAAATGAGTCCTGCACACAGAGAACAAGTCTGTAAGGACATGTTCACACCGCCAACATATTTGGAGACAAAAAAGCTAAATGCGACCAAAACAACAGTACACTGCAGTAAAAAGTATTAAATGCAAGTGCAGTATAAAAAATAGTAATAACAAATACAGGTACTTAGTCCTATCCGTTTTTTTTGCGCAAAAAAAGTTATATCAAGCCACGTCACTAACTTCAAAGTGTACCCATCTCTGACGCGGTCCAACTGTTTGTATTAAAAAACCTGACTAGTGTGTATACTTACCAGTTGAGCAGGAACCAGCAAGACCTGTGTCTGAGATGGACTGAAGGCGACGGGGCTCTATGTGTGCAGGGCCCAGAAAAAAAAAAAAAAAAAAAAAAAAAAAAAAAAAAAAAAAAAAAAAAAAAAAAAAAAAAAAAAAAAAAAAAAAAAAAAAAAAAAAAAAAAAAAAAAAAAAAAAAAAAAAAAAAAAAAAAAAAAAAAAAAAAAAAAAAAAAAAAAAAAAAAAAAAAAAAAAAAAAAAAATTTTTTTTTTTTTTTTTTTTTTTTTTTTTTTTTTTTTTTTTTTTTTTTTTTTTTTTTTTTTTTTTTTTTTTTTTTTTTTTTTTTTTTTTTTTTTTTTTTTTTTTTTTTTTTTTTCGCAAAAAAAGTTATATCAAGCCACGTCACTAACTTCAAAGTGTACCCATCTCTGACGCGGTCCTAACTGTTGTATTAAAAAACCTGACTAGTGTGTATACTTACCAGTGAGCAGGAACCAGCAAGACCTGTGTCTGAGATGGACTGAAGGCGACGGGGCTCTATGTGTGCAGGGCCCAGAGAGGGGGGCGGGAACTCCATCTCTTGCAAAGCAAGAGGCAACTTAATTAGAAACAAATGAGATCCTGCACACAGAGAACAAGTCTGTAAGGACATGTTCACACCGCCAACATATTGGAGACAAAAAGCTAAATGCGACCAAAAACAACAGTACACTGCAGTAAAAGTATTAAATGCAAGTGCAGTATAAAAAATAGTATAAAAAATACAGGGTACTAGTCTATCCGTTTTTTTGCGCAAAAAAAGTTATATCAAGCCACGTCACTAACTTCAAAGTGTACCCATCTCTGACGCGGTCCTAACTGTTGTATTAAAAAACCTGACTAGTGTGTATACTTACCAGTGAGCAGGAACCAGCAAGACCTGTGTCTGAGATGGACTGAAGGCGACGGGGCTCTATGTGTGCAGGGCCCAGAGAGGGGGGCGGGAACTCCATCTCTTGCAAAGCAAGAGGCAACTTAATTAGAAACAAATGACCTGCACACAGAGAACAAGTCTGTAAGGACATGTTCACACCGCCAACATATTTGGAGACAAAAAGCTAAATGCGACCAAAAACAACAGTACACTGCAGTAAAAGTATTAAATGCAAGTGCAGTATAAAAAATAGTATAACAAATACAGGGTACTTAGTCTATCCGTTTTTTTTGCGCAAAAAAAGTTATATCAAGCCACGTCACTAACTTCAAAGTGTACCCATCTCTGACGCGGTCCTAACTGTTGTATTAAAAAACCTGACTAGTGTGTATACTTACCAGTGAGCAGGAACCAGCAAGACCTGTGTCTGAGATGGACTGAAGGCGACGGGGCTCTATGTGTGCAGGGCCCAGAGAGGGGGGCGGGAACTCCATCTCTTGCAAAGCAAGAGGCAACTTAATTAGAAACAAATGAGTCCTGCACACAGAGAACAAGTCTGTAAGGACATGTTCACACACGCCAACATATTTGGAGACAAAAAGCTAAATGCGACCAAAAACAACAGTACACTGCAGTAAAAGTATTAAATGCAAGTGCAGTATAAAAAATAGTATAACAAATACAGGGTACTTAGTCTATCCGTTTTTTTGCGCAAAAAAAGTTATATCAAGCCACGTCACTAACTTCAAAGTGTACCCATCTCTGACGCGGTCCTAACTGTTGTATTAAAAAACCTGACTAGTGTGTATACTTACCAGTGAGCAGGAACCAGCAAGACCTGTGTCTGAGATGGACTGAAGGCGACGGGGCTCTATGTGTGCAGGGCCCAGAGAGGGGGGCGGGAACTCCATCTCTTGCAAAGCAAGAGGCAACTTAATTAGAAACAAATGAGCCTGCACACAGAGAACAAGTCTGTAAGGACATGTTCACACCGCCAACATATTTGGAGACAAAAAGCTAAATGCGACCAAAAACAACAGTACACTGCAGTAAAAGTATTAAATGCAAGTGCAGTATAAAAAATAGTATATACAAATAAGGGTACTTAGTCTATCCGTTTTTTTTTGCGCAAAAAAAAGTTATATCAAGCCACATCACTAACTTCAAAGTGTACCATCTCTGACGCGGGTCCTAACTGTTGTATTAAAAAACCTGACTAGTGTGTATACTTACCAGTGAGCAGGAACCAGCAAGACCTGTGTCTGAGATGGACTGAGGCGACGGGGCTCCATGTGTGCAGGGCCCGAGAGGGGGGCGGGAACTCCATCTCTTGCAAAGCAAGAGGCAACTTAATTAGAAACAAATGAGTCCTGCACACAGAGAACAAGTCTGTAAGGACATGTTCACACCGCCAACATATTTGGAGACAAAAAGCTAAATGCGACCAAAAACAACAGTACACTGCAGTAAAAGTATTAAATGCAAGTGCAGTATAAAAAATAGTATAACAAATACAGGGTACTTAGTCTATCCGTTTTTTTGCGCAAAAAAAGTTATATCAAGCCACGTCACTAACTTCAAAGTGTACCCATCTCTGACGCGGTCCTAACTGTTGTATTAAAAACCTGACTAGTGTGTATACTTACCAGTGAGCAGGAACCAGCAAGACCTGTGTCTGAGATGGACTGAGGGACGGGGCTCATGTGTGCGGGCCAGAGAGGGGGGCGGGAACTCCATCTCTTGCAAAGCAAGAGGCAACTTAATTAGAAACAAATGAGTCCTGCACACAGAGAACAAGTCTGTAAGGACATGTTCACACCGCCAACATATTTGGAGACAAAAAGCTAAATGCGACCAAAAACAACAGTACACTGCAGTAAAGTATTAATGCAAGTGCAGTATAAAAAATAGTATAACAAATACAGGGTACTTAGTCTATCGTTTTTTTGCGCAAAAAAAGTTATATCAAGCCACTCACTAACTTCAAGTGTACCATCTCTGACGCGGTCCTAACTGTTGTATTAAAAAACCTGACTAGTGTGTATACTTCCAGTGAGCAGGAACCAGCAAGACCTGTGTCTGAGATGACTGAAGGCGACGGGGCTCATGTGTGCAGGGCCCAGAGAGGGGGGCGGAACTCCATCTCTTGCAAAGCAAGAGGCAACTTAATAGAAACAAATGAGTCTGCACACAAGAACAAGTCTGTAAGGACATGTTCACACGCCAACATATTTGAGACAAAAGCTAATGCGACCAAAAACAACAGTACACTGCAGTAAAAGTATTAAATGCAAGTGCAGTATAAAAATAGTATAACAAATACAGGGTACTTAGTCTATCCGTTTTTTTGCGCAAAAAAAGTTATATCAAGCCACGTCACTAACTTCAAAGTGTACCATCTCTGACGCGGTCCTAACTGTTGTATTAAAAACCTGACTAGTGTGTATACTTCCAGTGAGCAGGAACCAGCAAGACTGTGTCTGAGATGGACTGAAGGCGACGGGGCTCTATGTGTGCAGGGCCAGAGAGGGGGCGGGAACTCCATCTCTTGCAAAGCAAGAGGCAACTTAATTAGAAACAAATGAGTCCTGCACACAGAAACAAGTCTGTAAGGACATGTTCACACCGCCAACATATTTGGAGACAAAAAGCTAAATGCGACCAAAAACAACAGTACACTGCAGTAAAGTATTAAATGCAAGTGCAGTATAAAAAATAGTATAACAAATACAGGGTACTTAGTCTATCCGTTTTTTTGCGCAAAAAAAGTTATATCAAGCCACGTCACTAACTTCAAAGTGTACCCATCTCTGACGCGGTCCTAACTGTTGTATTAAAAAACCTGACTAGTGTGTATACTTACCAGTGAGCAGGAACCAGCAAGACCTGTGTCTGAGATGGACTGAAGGCGACGGGGCTCTATGTGTGCAGGGCCCAGAGAGGGGGGGGGAACTCCATCTCTTGCAAAGCAAGAGGCAACTTAATTAGAAACAAATGAGTCCTGCACACAGAGAACAAGTCTGTAAGGACATGTTCACACCGCCAACATATTTGGAGACAAAAAGCTAAATGCGACCAAAAACAACAGTACACTGCAGTAAAAGTATTAAATGCAAGTGCAGTATAACAAATAGTATAACAAATACAGGGTACTTAGTCTATCCGTTTTTTTGCGCAAAAAAAGTTATATCAAGCCACGTCACTAACTTCAAAGTGTACCCATCTCTGACGCGGTCCTAACTGTTGTATTAAAAAACCTGACTAGTGTGTATACTTACCAGTGAGCAGGAACCAGCAAGACCTGTGTCTGAGATGGACAAAAAAACGGATAGACTAAGTACCCTGTATTTGTTATACTATTTTTTATACTGCACTTGCATTTAATACTTTTACTGCAGTGTACTGTTGTTTTTGGTCGCATTTAGCTTTTTGTCTCCAAATATGTTGGCGGTGTGAACATGTCCTTACAGACTTGTTCTCTGTGTGCAGGACTCATTTGTTTCTAATTAAGTTGACACAATTTGGCCAACTGTTCTCACTGTTTGTGTTCTGGAGAAAAGGAGTAAGCCTGGGTGCTTTTGGCGGTGGTACATAGCCACTTTCCTCCTCCTGGCTGCTCTGTTGGCTATGCATGCCAAGAGTCCAGGTAGGATCTGTGGTCTCATCATCCACGCCTTCCTCCTCAAAGTCTTCGGTATAATGTGACTGAGCAGGCTGGCCAGATGAGATGTGTGTCTCATCATCGTCATCATCATCCACCTCCTGAGATGCTGTATGGCTTTGGTGAAAGTGGCTTTCTTGAGTACGAGGTGCTTCCAAACTTTGGCCATGAATAGACATTACGTCTTCTTCAAGTATCTTGTCAGGCACTGCTAAAGAAAGGCCAGATGGAATCAAGTGCTGATACGAACCAAATAAATCATCGGAGTAACCAAGGTCGCACTCCAAGTTTTCCTCTGGCTGCCGAAGGCTTGAGGAAATAGGAAGCCTTTGAGGATTGAATGGCCCTGCGTTGTCTGTAGCGACACTAGACTGTGTTGGCACGGACGATTGTGTACTCAAAGAACCAGTGGTGGAGGTGTTATCAGCCATCCAAGTTATTATCTGGTCATGCTCTTCCGGCCTCAAGACACGTTTTTGTTGAGTACTGATAATTTTAGACGGGAGAAAGAGAGATCTGTCAATCCTCGTCTGTCTACCTGTACCAGTGCCTTCTTGGGCACGACTGCTACGGCCACGACCTCGTCCCCGTCCCTTTGCCACATCTTTTTGCGGAAATTGTGGTTTTTGTGACATTTTTGAAAAACACACAGCCACCGAGATGGAGTTTGGTGTTGCTGCAGGCGTCACTTACTGGCGGGTTAAGTGTGTGCTAACACTTGACAGTGAAGCAGCACACTAGTCCCTGAAAAAATTAGAAATTGCGCACAGCCACCGAGATGGAGTTTGGTGTTGCTGCAGGTGTCACTTACTGGCGGGTTAAGTGTGTGCTAACACTTGACAGTGAAGCAGCACACTAGTCCCTGAAAAAATTAGAAAGTGCGCACAGCCACCGAGATGGAGTTTGGTGTTGCTGCAGGCGTCACTTACTGGCGGGTTAAGTGTGTGCTAACACTTGACAGTGAAGCAGCACACTAGTCCCTGAAAAAATTAGAAAGTGCGCACAGCCACCGAGATGGAGTTTGGTGTTGCTGCAGGCGTCACTTACTGGCGGGTTAAGTGTGTGCTAACACTTGACAGTGAAGCAGCACACTAGTCCCTGAAAAAATTAGAAAGTGCGCACAGCCACCGAGATGGAGTTTGGTGTTGCTGTAGGCGTCACTTACTGGCGGGTTAAGTGTGTGCTAACACTTGACAGTGAAGCAGCACACTAGTCCCTGAAAAAATTATAAAGTGCGCACAGCCACCGAGATGGAGTTTGGTGTTGCTGCAGGTGTCACTTACTGGCGGGTTAAGTGTGTGCTAACACTTGACAGTGAAGCAGCACACTAGTCCCTGAAAAAATTAGAAAGTGCGCACAGCCACCGAGATGGAGTTTGGTGTTGCTGTAGGCGTCACTTACTGGCGGGTTAAGTGTGTGCTAACACTTGACAGTGAAGCAGCACACTAGTCCCTGAAAAAATTAGAAAGTGCGCACAGCCACCGAGATGGAGTTTGGTGTTGCTGCAGGCGTCACTTACTGGCGGGTTAATTGTGTGCTAACACTTGACAGTGAAGCAGCACACTAGTCCCTGAAAAAATTAGAAAGTGCGCACAGCCACCGAGATGGAGTTTGGTGTTGCTGCAGGCGTCACTTACTGGCGGGTTAAGTGTGTGCTAACACTTGACAGTGAAGCAGCACACTAGTCCCTGAAAAAATTAGAAAGTGCGCACAGCCACAGAGATGGAGTTTTGTGTTGCTGTAGGCGTCACTTACTGGCGGGTTAAGTGTGTGCTAACACTTGGCAGTGAAGCAGCACACTGGTCCCTGAAAAAATTATTAAGTGCGCACAAGTAGTCGCACAAGTAGGTGGCGTACATGCTATTTGCAACTAGGAGAGCAGCAACGCACTGTTCTGCCACAGAAAAAATAACGCTGAAGGGGTTTTTAGGACCCAAAATCTATCAGCTGCCAAAAAATTGTTAATACTACCTCAGCTAAGCCTCTGACTTCAGCTATTAGAACAGCTGAGTGAGTAAGCGAAGCTATGAGGTCGCTCCTGTGAACATTGTAGGGCTGCAGCTCCCTGCTTCCCTGCCTGCCTACAGTCTCACAGTACACTGTACTCCTCAGTCCTCCTGCTAGCTCTCACAAGAGCTGTTTGGGGTTAATATAAGGAATCTTGAAGTTTCCCTACACTCACTGACAATCCCTATGATCTGCTCCAGAATCTACCTCACCCTGCTCTAGCTCAGATCTTCAGAGAAATGTGCTCAAAATGGCGATGGCAAGGCTTATATACAGCCTTGCCTGTCATCCATGACATAGCCATCACGATGGACAGCAGCCAATCATAGTAATGCCACAACCAACATGGCTGTGGCATTACTGAATATGATTGGCTAACATGCTTGTCCATCTTCACAAGTTTGTCTGACCTAACACGCTAGGCTGTCTCTGAAGCTTTGTCGGAACATAACAGATTCTGTATTCGCGAGTCCCGAATACAGAATACAGGACTCGGATTCGTAGACTCGCTCGGAATCGCTAAGACTCGCTCAGACTCGCTTGGAATCGCTGCTTACAGCGGGTATCCGTGAAGCGGTGCGATTCTGTAAATGATTTTGGGGACATAGCGATGTGATATAGCGAGTCTCGCTAGTAAAACTAGGATTGCCATTTACTTGCATTGGACTCGCTACTTTGCGAGTCCTCGCTGGAAAACTCGCCGAGTAGCGAGTCCTGCGAGTCCCTTACTTCTCGCCGAGTAACGAGTCCTAGCGAGTAGATTCGCCCATCACTAGTCTTAAGTTCTTAGTCCTAAGTCCTAAGTCTTTAGTCCTAAGTCTTAAGTCGTAGGTCCTATGTCCTAGGTCCTAAGTCTTAAGTCTTAAGTCCTTAGTCCTAAGTCCTTAGTCTTAAGTCCTAGTCCTAAGTCTTAAGTTCTTAGTCTTAAGTCCTTAGTCCTAAGTCCTAAGTCTTAAGTCCTAAGTCCTAAGTCCTAAGTCATTTATGTCTTAAGTCCTTAGTCCTTAGTCCTAAGTCCTAAGTCCTTAGTCCTTAGTCCTAAGTCCTAAGTCCTAGGTCCTATGTCCTCGGTACTAGGTCCAAAGTTCTAAGTCCTAAGTCCTAAGTCCATAGTCTTAAGTCCTTAGTCCTATGCCCTACGTCATAAGTCTTAAGTCATAAGCCCTTAGTCATAAGTCCTAAGTTCTAATTCCTTAGTCCTAACTCCTAAGTCCTAAGTCCTAAGTTCTATGTCCTAAGTCCTAAGTCTTAAGTCCTAAGTCTTAAGTCCTGAGTCCCAAGTCATAAGTCTTAAGTCTTAAGTCTTAAGTCCTTAGTCCTTAGTCCTAAGTTCTAAGTCCTAAGTCCTAAGTCCTTAGTCCTTAGTCCTAAGTCCTAAGTCCTAAGTCCTAGGTCCTATGTCCTCGGTACTAGGTCCTAAGTTCTAAGTCCTAAGTCTTAAGTCCTAAGTCCTAAGTCCTAAGTCCTAAGTCTTTAGTCCTAAGTCTTTAGTCCTAAGTCTTAAGTCCTAAGTCCCAAATCCCAAGTCTTAAGTCCTTAGTCCTAAGTCCTAAGTCCTAAGTCTTTAGTCCTAAGTCTTAAGTCGTAGGTCCTATGTCCTAGGTCCTAAGTCTTAAGTCCTTAGTCCTAAGTCCTAAGTCCTAAGTCCTAAGTCCTAAGTCTTAAGTCCTTTGTCCTAAGTCCTAAGTCCTAAGTCCTAAGTCTTAAGTCTTAAGTCCTTAGTCCTAAGTCCTTAGTCCTTAGTCCTAAGTCTTAAGTCTTAAGTCTTAAGTCCTTAGTCCTAAGTCTTTTATCTTAAGTCCGTAGTCCTAAGTCCTAAGTCCTAAGTCTTAAGTCCTTAGTCCTAAGTCCTAAATCCTAAGTCCTAAGTCTTAAGTCTTAAGTCCTTAGTCCTAAGTCCTTAGTCCTTAGTCCTAAGTCTTAAGTCTTAAGTCTTAAGTCCTTAGTCCTTAGTCCTAAGTCTTAAGTCCTTAGTCCTAAGTCTTAAGTCTTAAGTCTTAAGTCTTAAGTCCTTAGTCCTAAGTCCTAAGTCTTAAGTCCTTAGTCCTAAGTCCTAAGTCTTAAGTCCTTAGTCCTAAATCCTAAGTCCTAAGTCTTAAGTCCTTAGTCCTAAGTCTTAAGTCTTAAGTCTTAAGTCCTTAGTCCTAAGTCTTAAGTCTTAAGTCTTAAGTCCTTAGTCCTAAGTCTTTTATCTTAAGTCCGTAGTCCTAAGTCTTAAGTCTTAAGTCTTAAGTCCTTAGTCCTTAGTCCTAAATTCTAAGTCCTAAGTCCTAAGTCCTTAGTCCTTAGTCCTAAGTCCTAAGTCCTAGGTCCTATGTCCTCGGTACTAGGTCCTAAGTTCTAAGTCCTAAGTCCATAGTTTTAAGTCTTAAGTCCTTAGTCCTATGCCCTAAGTCATAAGTCTTAAGTCATAAGCCCTTAGTCATAAGTCCTAAGTTCTAAATCCTTAGTCCTAACTCCTAAGTCCTAAATCCTAAGTCCTAAGTTCTATGTCCTAAGTCCTAAGTCTTAAGTCCTAAGTCTTAAGTCCTAAGTCCTGAGTCCCAAGCCATAAGTCTTAAGTCTTAAGTCTTATGTCCTTAGTCCTTAGTCCTAAGTTCTAAGTCCTAAGTCCTAAGTCCTAAGTCCTTAGTCCTTAGTCCTAAGTCCTAAGTCCTAGGTCCTATGTCCTCGGTACTAGGTCCTAAGTTCTAAGTCCTAAGTCTTAAGTCCTAACTCCCAAGTCCCAAGTCCCAAGTCTTAAGTCCTTTAAGTCCTAAGTCCTAAGTCTTTAGTCCTAAGTCTTTAGTCCTAAGTCTTAAGTCCTAAGTCCCAAGTCCCAAGTCTTAAGTCCTTAGTCCTAAGTCCTAAGTCCTAAGTCCTAAGCCTTTAGTCCTAAGTCTTAAGTCGTAGGTCCTATGTCCTAGGTCCTAAGTCTTAAGTCCTTAGTCCTTAGTCCTAAGTCCTAAGTCCTAAGTCCTAAGTCCTAAGTCTTAAGTCCTTAGTCCTTAGTCCTAAGTCCTAACTCTTAAGTCCTAAGTCTTAAGTCTTAAGTCCTTAGTCTTTAATCCTTAGTCCTTAGTCCTAAGTCCTAAGTCCTAAGTCCTAAGTCTTAAGTCTTAAGTCTTAAGTCTTAAGTCTTAAGTCTTAAGTGTCCTTAGTCCTAAGTCCCAAGTCATAAGTCTTAAGTCTTAAGTCTTAAGTCTTAAGTCCTAAGTCCTAAGTCCTTAGTCCTAAGTCTTAGTCCTAAGTCTTAGTCCTAAGTCCTAAGTCTTAAGTCCTTAGTCCTAAGTCCTAAGTCTTTAGTCCTAAGTCCTAAGTCTTAAGTCCTTAGTCCTAAGTCCTAAGTCCTAAGTCCTAAGTCTTAAGTCTTAAGTCTTAAGTCCTTAGTCCTAAGTCCTATTTCCTAAGTCCTATTTCCTAAGTCCTAGATCCTAGCTCCTAGGTCCTAGGTCCTAGGTCCTAGGTCCTAAGTCCTAAGTACTAAGTCCTAAGTCCTAAGTCTTAGGTCCTAAGTCCAACGTCCTAAGTCCTAAGTTCTAAGTCCTAATTCTTAAGTTCTAAGTCCTAAGTTTTAAGTCCTAAGTTTTAATTCCTAAGTCTTAAGTCCTTAGTCCATAGAGGGGGACTGGAGCCTGGAGGAAAAGGGGAACAGGGGGGCAGGATGGGGACTGGAGCCTGGAGGAGAGGGGGGCTGGAGGAGGACTGGAGCCAGACAGGGGGGCAGGGGGGAGGAGGGCAATGAAACATGGAGAAGAGGCGGAGCAGGGGGGCAATAGGGGGACTGGAGCATGGAGGAGAGGGGGAAGCAGGGGGGCAGGAGGGGGACTGGAGGGGAGGAGGGAACAGGGGCCAAGAGAGGGACTGGAGTCTGGAGAAAAGAGGGGGAGCAGGGAGGCAAGAGGGGGACTGGTGCCTGGAGGAGAAAGGGGGAGCAGGGGGGTAGGAGGGGGCCTGGAGGAGTGGGGAAGCAGGGGCGCAGAAGGGGGACTGGAGCCTGGAGGACAGGGGGGAGCCGAGAGCAAATAGGGGACTGGAGAAGAGGGGAGGAGCAAGGAGCAAGAGGGGGACTGCAGCCTTGAGGAGAGGGGAGAGCAGGGAGGCATGAGGGGGACTGGAGCCTGGAGGAGAGTGGGGAAGCAAGGGGGTAAGAAGGGGCCTGGTGCCTGGATGAGAGGGGGGAAGCAGGGGGGCAAGAGGGGGACTGGAGCCTGGAGGAGAGAGGAGGAGCAGGGGAACAGGTGGAGGACTGGAGCCTTGAGAGAGGTGGAGCAGGGGCCAGGAGGGGGAGTGAGCATGGAGCAAAGAGAGAGAGCAGGGGGGCAGGAGCCTGGAGGAGAGGGGAGAGCAGAGGGTGCTGGAAGGGGACTGAAGAGAGGGGGAGCAGGGGGGCAGAAGGCGGCCTGGAGCCTGGAGGAAAGAGGGGGAGCAGGGAGGCAGTGGGGGATTGAAGCCTGGAGGAGAGGGGGGAGCAGGTGACTCACCGTAGCCGGGGTGTACACGTCGCAGGCGTTCACTTCTTCTGTCACGAAACCACGCCTGCGACTGTGGGGCCTGGTGGTCCAGATCAATAAGGTTGGCTGAACAGATTAAAGGTTGTTAATTCTTGTTGTGATGCCACCTGTGAGAGTTCCGGTAATGTCCACCGGCGCTGCTTGGGCCTCCGGGGGATGTAATGCAGAAAGATGGGACGCTCCCCACAGGACGAGCGGGAGTCCCCGGAGCCAGGAGCTGCACAAGATATTGTGAGGCAGCTCAGTAGTACTGCTGTTAGATCCAGGAATTAAAGCGCAGACACACCAAAGTCTTTTAGGTACCTTTACTGGTGGATAGCAGGTACACTCGGACCGGGTGAGGAAGAGATTAACACTCCTGGAGGTTCACAGCAAGCAGTTGTGTAGGCTTCCTTTGTCTTCTCTAGTGAGGTCGGGTGGATGTGGAATCCTGCCCGGACCGGGGTATACGTTCAGCGGAACGTGCTTCACCTGGTTTAGCTGCACTGAGGGCACTGTTAAAGGGATGATTCAACGTCTATCCTCTTCCCTGGGCTCTCATCGGTAGGTGCAGCAGGTGAACAGGGAGCTAGACTCCCTGTTAGAAGTGCTGGTTCTCTGTGATGGCTAGGTAGCTCTCACAGTTCGGTTCCAGTAACCGGGTAATGAGGAAGAGTTGGGGTAACTCTGTTGTCCCTCAGAGGCGCTTTCTCCTTTCCGATGACCCCAATTGCAAGGATCTCTCACTGGGCAGGTGTGCTGGTTTGGGCCTAATATAGCTCCAGAATCTGTAGTTGCACACTTCCTGCAGCTCTTCTAGCATCTGCACACTCTGGTGTTTCTCCCTCCAGGACCCTATTTATAGGAGGAACTGGCTCAAGTGACCAGTGGAACTCCTCCTAGAGGTCTGGGGTGAAACAGGTGTTAAAGGTGTACTAAGGTGTTTTGTGAGTGTTGCTTGCTGTTACTGCTCCATTCGTGTACCAAGGGTTCTGTGGTGCCCAACAAGGTGCCAGGGTGCCACACAGGAGCGCAGGAGAGGGACTAGAGCCTGGAGGAAAGAAAGAGAGCAGGGGGCAGGAGCCTGGAGGAGAGGGGGGGAGCAGGGGGGGTAGGTGGGGACCGGAGCAGAGGAGGGGAGCAGGGGGGCAGGAGAGGGACTAAAGGAGAGAGTGGGAGCAGGGGGGCAGGAGGGGGTCTGGAGCCTGGAGGAGAAGGGGGAGCAGGGACTAAGAAGGGGACTGGAGACTTGAGGACAGGGGGGAAGAAGGGGGGCAAGAAGGGGACTGGAGAATGGAGGAGAGAGAGGAGCAGGAGAGTAGGTGGAGTACTGGAGCCTGGAGAGAGGTGGAGAAGTGGGGCAGGAGGGGGACTGGAGTCTGGAGGAAAAAGAAAGAGCAGGGGAACAGGAGCCTGCAGGAGAGGGGGAGAGCAGGGGGGGCTGGAGGGGGACTGGAGAGAGGATGAGCAGGGGGGCAGAAGGGGGCCTGGAGCCTGGAGGAAAGAGGGAGAGCAGGGAGGCAGTAGGAGGACTGAAGCCTGGAGTAGAGTAGGGGAGTAGGGGGGCACGAGGGGGGCGGGAGGAGTGGAGGGGAGCAGGGGGGCAAGAGGGGGACTGGAGGAGTGGGGGGGAGCAGGGGGCAAGAGGGGGACTGGAGACTGAAGGAGAGAGGGTGAGCAGTGGGGCAGGAGGGGGCCTGGAGCCTGGAGAGAGAGGGACAAAAGGGGGGCAAGAGGGGGACTGGAGCCTGGAGAAGAGGGGGGAAGGGAGCAAGAAGGGGACTGGAGACTTGAGGACAGGGGGAGAGCAGAAGGGCAAGACGGGGACTGGAGCATAGAGGAGAGGGGGGAGCAGGGGGGCAGGAGGGGGACTGGAGCCTGGAGGAGAGAGGGTGAGCAGGAGGGTAGGAGGGGGACTAGAGCCTGGAGAAGAAGTGGGAGCAGGGGGGCAGGAGGGGGACTGTAGGAGAGGGGGAAGCTGGGGGGCAAGAGAGGGACTGGGGCCTGGAGGAGAGAGGGGGAGCAGGGGGCAGGTGGGGGACTGGAGCCTGGAGGAGAGGGGGGAAGCAGGGGGCAGGAGGGAGACTGGAGAAGAGGGGGGAGCAAACGGGCAAGAGGGGGACTGGAGCATGGAGGAGAGAGGGGTAGCAGTGGGGCAGGAGGGGGACTGGAGGAGTGGGGGGAGCAGGGGGACAAGAAGGGGACTGGAGACTGAAGGAGAGAGGGTGAGCAGTGGGGCAGGAGGGGGCCTGGAGCCTGGAGGAGAGGGGAGAAAAGGGGGGCAAGAGAGGGACTGGAGCCTGGACAGGAGGGGGGGAGCAGGGAGCAAGAAGGGGACTGGAGACTTGAGGACAGGTAGAGAGGAGAAGGGCAAGAGGGGGACTGGAGCATAGAGGAGAGGGGGGTGCAGGCGAGCAGGAGGGGGACTGGAGCTTGGAGGAGAGAGGGTGAGCATGGGGGCAGGAAGGGGACTAGAGCCTGGAGAAGAAGTGGGAGCAGGGGGGCAGGAGGGGGACTGTAGGAGAGGGGGAAGCTGGGGGGCAAGAGAGGGACTGGAGCCTGGAGGACAGGGGGGTGCAGGGGGTCAGGAGGAAGACTGGAGCCTTTAGGAGAGTGGGGAGCAGAATGGGGACTGGAAAAAGAAAGAGCAGTGGAGCAGGAGCCTGGAGGAGAGGAGGCTGCAGGGGGGCAGGAGGGGTGCTGGATCCTGGAGGAGAAGGGGCAGCAGGGGGCAGGAGGGGGACTGGAGTCTGGAGGACAAAGAAAGAGCAGGGGAGCAGGAGCCTGCAGGAGAGGGGTAGAGCGGGGGGGGCTGGAGGGGGACTGGAGAGAGGAGGAGCAGGGGGGCAGAAGGGGGCCTGGAGCCTGGAGGAAAGAGGGGGAGCAGGGAGGCAGTAGGGGGACTGAAGCTTGGAGGAGAGGGGGGAGCAGGGGGGCAGGAGAGGGACTAGAGCCTGGAGGAAAAAAGACAGCAGGGGGCAGGAGCCTGGAGGAAGAGGGGGGGAGCAGGGGGGTAGGTGGGGGACTGGAGTAGAGTAGGGGAGCAGGGGGGCAGGAGGGGGACTGGAGGAGAGGGGGAGCATGGGGGCAAGAGGGGGTCTGGAGCCTGAAGGAATAAGGGGAGCAGGGGCAAGGGGGGCCTGGAGCCTTGAGGAAAGAGGGGGAGCAGGGGGGCAAGAGGGGGACTGAAACATGGAGGAGAGAGTGTGCATGAGGGAGACTGAATCATGGAGGAGAAAGGGGAGCAGGGGAGTTGGGGGGGGACTGGAGCCTGGAGGAAAGGGGGAGAGGAAGGAGGGTGGACTGAGCCGGGAGAGGGGGAAAGGGGGGCAAGATAGGAGGAGCGGAGAGGGAAGGGCTGGGGGGGGAGCTGGAGTGGGAAGAAGAAGGGGCAGGGGGCTGGAGGAGGGAAGAGCAGGGGGCAAGAGGGGACTGGAGCCTGGAGGAAGAGGGGCAAGGGGGCGGAACCGGGGAGAGGGGTAGGGGGCAGAAGGGGACTGGAGGAGAGGGGAGCAGGGGCAAGAGGGAGTGGAGACTGAGGAGAGGGGAGCAGGCAGAGGGCGAGATGGAAGAGGGGGACAGGGGGCAGGAAGGGACGGAACTGGAGGGAGAGGGGGGCAGGGGCATGAGAGACTGGAGGAGAGGGGGAGCAGGGGGCAGAGGGACTGGAGCTGAGAAGAGGGAGGAGCAGGGGGCAGGAGGGATGGAGCCTGGAGGAGAGGGGGGGCAGGGGGAGGAAGGGACTGGACCTGAGGAGGGGGAGGGAGGAGGGGACTGGAGGGAGGGGGGAGGGGGGGCAGGAGGGACTGGAGCCGAGAGAGGGCGCAGGGGGGAGGGATACGGAGAGAGGGGGGAGCAGGGGGGAGGGGATGGAGCAAGGAAGAGGGAGCAGGGGCAGAGGGGACAGGCCTGAGGAGAAGGGGAGCAGGGGCAGGAGGGGCTGGAGCTGGAGAAGGGGGGGGAGAAGAAGGGGACTGGAGCTGAGGAGGGGGAAGGGGGCAGAGGGGACTGGATGGAGGAAGAAAGGGGGAGGGATGGAGGAGAGGGGAGAAGGGGGAGGAGGGGGATGGACGGAGGAGAGGGGAGCAGGGGCAGAGGGGACTGGGCCTGGAGAGAGGAGAGAAGAGGGGGCAAGGGAGACTGGCTGGAGGAGAGAGAGGAGCAGGGGGCAGAGGGGGCCTGGACCTGGAGGAGAGGGGGAGAAGGGGGCAAGAGGGGGACTGAGCTGGAGAGAGGGGGAGCAGGGGCAGAAGGGATGGGACTATGAGGAAGGGAAAGACGCAGGGGGCAAGATGGAGGAAGGGGGGGAGCAGGGGGGAGGGGGGACTGGAGTGAGAGAGGGGGTGCAGGGGGGCAGGAGGGGACTGGAGGAGAGGGGGGAGCAGGGGGCAGAGAGGGGGCTGGAGCCTGGAGGAGAAGGGGAGCAGGGGGGCAGGAGGGGACTGGAGCCTGAGAGAAAGAGGGGGAGCAGGGGGGCAAGGAGGGGGACTGGAGACTGGAGGAGAGAGGGGGAGCAGGATGGCAGCGGGGGACAGGAGCCTGGCGGGGGGAGCAGGGGGGCAGGAGGGGCCATGAGCCTGGAGGAGAGAGGGGTAGCAGGGGTCAGGATGGGGACTGGAGCCTGGAGGAGAGGGGGCCTGGAGGAAGACTGCAGCCTGGAGGAGGGAAAGAAGGAAGAAGAGGGCAGGAGGGGGACTGGTGGAGAGGGGAGCAGGGAGGCAGGAATGGGACTGGAGCCTGGAGGAGAGAGGGGGAGCAGGGGGGCAGGAGGGGTACAGGAGCCTGGAGGAGAAAGGGGAGCAGGGGGGCAGTAGGGGGACTGGAGCCTTGAGGAGATATGGGGAGCAGGGGGCAGGAGGGGGGCTGGAGCCTGTAGGGGAGGGGGGAACAGGGGGCAAGAGGGGGACTGGAGCCTGGATGAGATAAGGGGCGCAGGGGGGCAGGAGGGGGACTGGAGCCTGGAGGAGAGGGGGGAACAGGGGTCAGGAGGGGGACTGGAGGAGAGGGGGTGGCAAGGCGGCATAAAGGGGAATGGAGTAGAGGGGGAGAGCAGGGGGCATGACTGGGACTGGAGCCTGGTGAAGGGGGAGCAGGGTTCAGGAGGGGGAGTGGAGGAGAGGGGATAGCAGGGGGACATGAAGCAGATGGAGGAGAGGGGGGTGTGGCACCCCATGGGTTAATGTACCACAGTAACATCACACGGGTTCCCTCCCCACAACACACTGACTTACACTAGCACCTCTGGGCCAGGAGGGGGAGCACAACCTGCTCTCCTATATACTCCAGTTTATGAGGAAGTGAATTTCAGTTTCTGGAAGAACTAAGAGAGGCTGTAGTGTAAAAGGAGCTGTGCCAGGCTTCTCTACAGTCAGCTCATCGATTCCAGGCCTAGCTAGGGTCTGAGGGAAGGAAAACTAATTGCAGAGGAACACATCTGGGAGCTTGAATGCCACCATCACTCGCCCCAGAGAAGAGCACAGAATGGACACCGGATCCGGCACTGTGACTAAGACACACAGCACAGTGAATCCAGGAGTAGTGGAGTCTCTAGACCACCACAGTACCAGAGCAAAGCAACACGGCGGGGTCAGCACAGCACAGAGGACTCAAGTTGCCTAGCCAAGTGGTACCAGCTGAACAGAGAGAGAGTGAGACAGTCCCAGCAGCTTAGCTAGACGCAGCAGTAAGGGCACACACACACACAGCGCAGCACGAGGAAGGTGATGACCCGGACAGTGTGGGAGGAAAACCCGGCCCCAGTACAGACTCCGTGGACTATGACCTGCAACAACATCTCAGTAAAGCTTTGGAAGCTACAAAACGTGAGTGAGTGTTCCTTAATTCGTCTCCACTATTCACATCCATCATAGACTTTACCAACACTGCCCCGGGGAACTCAGTTCTACCCACGGATAACTATCCCATCTTAGCTGCCATCACATCATCCCCGGAGGTTCTGCGGCAGCGGTGGCCCCACTACTGGACACACACTGTGGGTGGCGTCATGATAAACTATTCTCCCCTGTAAATACACACTTATTATTACCAGGGCCCAGGACCCCTTGACATTCCCCAGAAGCAGACACAGTCCGGTACCGAGTACCCTCGTCCCAGTGGGCTTGACAGGGGAGCAGGGGGGTAGGAGGGGGACTGGTGCCTGAAGGAGAGAGGGGGAGCAGGGGGCCAGGAGTAGGCCTGGAGCCTGGAGGAGAGAGGGGCAGGAGGGGACTGGAGCCTGGAGGAGAGGGGGAAGCAGAGGGGAAGGAGGGGGACTGCAGCCTAGAGGAGAGGGGGGAGCAGGGGGGCAGGAGGGGGACTGGAGCCTGGAGGAGAGTGGGGGAGCAGGGTGGCAGCAGGGGGACAGGAGCCTGGAGGAGGGGGGGGAGTAGGGAGGCAGGAGGTGCCTGGAGCCTGGAGGAGAGAGGGGTAGCAGGGGGACAGGATGGGGACTGGAGCCTGGAGGAGTAGGGGGGCATGAGAGGGGACAGGAGCCTGGAGGAGAAGGGGGAGCAGGGGGCAGGAGGGGGAATGGAGCCTGGAGGAGAGATGGGGAGCAGAGGGGCAGGAGGGGGACTGGAGCCTGTAGGAGGTGGGGGGAACAGGGGGCAAAAGGGGGACTGAAGCATGGATGAGAGAGGAGGCGCAGGGGGGCAGGAGGGGGACTGGAGCCTGGAGGAGAGGGGGGAGCAGGGGTCAGGAAGGGGACTGGAGGAGAGGGGTAGTGAGGCGGCATAAAAGGGACTGGAGAGAGGGGGGAGCAAGGGGGCATGAGGGGACTGGAACCTGGTGAAGGGGGAGTAAGGGTCAGGAGGGGGATTGGAGGAGAGGGGGGAGCAGGGGGAAAGAGGGGGACTGGAGCCTGGAGGAGAGAGGGGCAGGGGGCAGGAGGGGGACTGGAGCCTGGAGGAGAGATGGGGAGTAGAGGGGCAGGAGGGGGACTTGAGCCTGTAGGAGTGGGGGGAACAGGGGGCAAGAGGGGGACTGGCGCCTGGAAGAGAGAGAAGGAGCAGGGGACAGGAGTAGGCCTGGAGCCTGGAGGAGAGAGGAGCAGGGGGACAGGAGGGGCCTGGGGACTGGAGGAGAGGGGTGAGCAGTGGGGCAGGAGGGGGATTGGAGCCAGGAGGAGAGTGGGGAGCCGGGGGGCAGGAGGGGGACTGGAGAAGAGGTGGGTGCAGGGGGCAAGGGTGGGAGTGGAGCCTGGAGGATTGGGAGGGAGCAGGGGGACAGGAAGGAGACTGGAGCCTGGAGTAGAGAGGCGCATCAGGGGGGCAAGAGGTGGACTGGAGCATGGAGGAGAGGAGGGAGCAGGGGGACAGGAGGGGGACTGGAGCCTGGAGGAGAGGGAGAATCAGGGGGGAAAGAGGGGACTGAAGCCTGAAGGAGAGGGGGGAGCAAGGTGGCAGGAGGGGGACTGGAACCTGGAGGAAAGAGTGAGAGCAGGGAGGCAGGTGCCTGGAGGAGAGGAAGGGGGAGCAGGGCGGTAGGCAGGGGACTGGAGGAGAAGGGGGAGCTGGGATGCAGAAGGGAGACTGGAGAGAGGGGGGAGCAGGGGGGCTGGAGTGGGACTGGAACCTGGAGGAGAGGGGGGGAGCAGGGGGGATGGAGGGGGACTAGAACCAGAAGGAGAGAGGGGGAGCAGGGGAGCAGGAGGGGGCCTGGAGCTTGAAGGAATGAGGGGAAGCAGGTGGGCAGGAGGGAGACTGGAGCCTGGAGGAAAGAGATGGAGCACAAAGGCAGGTGCCTGGAGGACGCGGGGGAAGCAGGGGTGTAGGTGGGGGACTGGAGAAAGGGGGAGCAGGGGGCTGGAGGGGGACTGGAGCCTGGATGAGAGGGGGGCAGGAGGGGGACTGGAGCCTGGAGGAAAGGGGGAGCAGGGGGGCAGAAGGGGGACTGGAGCCTGGAGGAGAGGGTGGGGCAGGAGGGGGACTGGAGCCTGGAGGAAAGGGGGGAGCAGGGGGGCAGAAGGGGGACTGCAGCCTGGAGGAGAGGGTGGGGCACGAGGGGGACTGGAGCCTGGAGGAGAGAGGGGGAGCTATGAGGCTGGAGGGGGACTGGAGCCTGCAGGAGAGGGGAGTAGCAGGGGGTCAGGAGGGGGACTGGAACCTGGAGGAGACGGGGGAGTCGGGGGCAGGAGGGGGAATGTAGAATAAGGGAGGAGCAAGGAGCAAATGGGGGACAGGAGCATGGAGGAGAGGGGGGAGCAGGAGGTCAAGAGAGGGGCTGGAGGAGAGGGGAGAGCAGGGGGCAAGAGGGGGACTGGCGCCTGGAGGAGAGTTGGATGCAGGGGGGCAAGAAGTGGCCTGGTGCCTGGATGAGAGGGGGAAGCAGTGGGGCAAGAGGGAGACTGGAGCCTGGAAGAGAGAGGAGGAGCAAGGGAGCAGGTGGGGGACTGGAGCCTGGAGAAGAGAGGTGGAGCAAGGGGGCAGGAGGGGGACTGTAAGAGGGGGGAGCTGGAAGCAAAAGGGGGACTGGAACCTGGAGGAAAGAGTGGGAGCAGGGAGGCATGTTCCTGCATGAAAGGAAAGGGGAGCAGTGGGATAGGTGGGGACTGGAGGAGAAGGGGGGAGCAGAGAGGTAGGAGGGAGACTGGAGAAGGGGGGGAGCAGGGGAGCAGGAGGGAGACTGGAGGAGAGGGCTGAGCAGGGGGGCAATGGAAAGACTGGAGCATGGAGGAGAGAGGAGGAGCAAGGGGCAGGAGGGGGACTGGAGCCTGGAGGAGAGGGGGGTAGCAGCGGGGCAGAAGGGGGACTGGAGCCTGGAGGAGAGAGTGGGAGCAGGGGGGCAGGAGGGGGACTAGAGCCTGGAGAAGAGGGGGGAGCAGGAGGGCAGGAGGGGGACTGTAGGAGAGGGGGGGGAGCTGGGGGGCAAGAGAGGGACTAGAGCCTGGAGAAGAGGGGGGAGCAGGTGTCGAGCCCACTGGGACGAGGGTACTCAGTGCCGGTCCATGTCTGCTTCTGGGGAATGTCACAGGGTCCTGGTCCGGACCGTGTCCCGGGCCCTGGCAATAATAAGGGTGTATTTACAGGGGAGAATAGTTTATCGTGACACCACCCACAGTGTGTGGCCAGTAGTGGGGCCACCGCTGCCGCAGAGCCTCCGGGGATGTTGGGATAGCAGCTGAGATGGGATATTTCTCCGTGGGCAGAACTGCGTTCCCCGGGGCAGTGTTGGTAAAGTCTATGATGGATGTGAATAGTGGAGACGGGTTAAGGAACACACACTCACGTTTTGTAGTTTCCAAAGCTTTACTGCGATGTTGTTGGAGATCGTCCACGGAATCTGTACGGGGCCGAGTTTTCATCCCACCCTGTCCGGGTCATCAGCTTCCTCGTGCTGCGCTGTGTATGTGTGTGTCCTGGCTGCTGCGTCTAGCTGAGATGCTGGGACTGTCTCACTTTCTCTCTCTTCTGCTGGTACCACTTGGCTAGGCAACTGGAGTCCTCGGTGCTGTGCTGACCCCGCCGTGTTGCTTTGCTCTCATACTGTGGTGGTCTAGAGACTCCACCACTCCTGGATTCACTGTGCTGTGTGTGTCAGCCACAGTGCCGGATCCGGTGTCCGTTCTGTGCGCTTCTCTGGGGCGAGTGGTGGTGGCACTCAAGCTCCCAGGTATGTTCCTCTGCTCTTAGTTCTCCTTCCCTCAGACCCTAGCTAGGCCTGGAAGCGTGAGCAGACTGTAGAGAAGCCTCTCTCAGCTCCTTGACACTACAGTCTCTCTCCTCTTCACAGTACTGCCTGTACTGAACTTCTCACTACTTCCTGTGGACCTGGAGTATATAGGAGAGCAGGTTGTGCTCCCTCTCCTGGCCGAGAGGTGCTAGTGTAAGTCAGTGTGTTGTGGGGAGGGAACCCGTGTGATGTTATTGTGGCACATTAACCCATGGGATGCCACATTCCCCCTTAGTTAAATACAGTACTCGGGGACTGTGAAAAAACAAGTAAACAAACAGTTAACACAATTAATATTTACATAGACTTAAAAGTAAAAAGTACAAAAATCACTAAAGTTTCAAAAAGAGTCCAAAAAGTCAAAAAGCAGTCTTTCCGGGGGTTTAGTCTATTGCCTCCGGGCTGATGAGTATATACACAAGAGTTCTTACCACAACCAGTCCGTGGTATATATGGTCCATAAGTGAATAAGAAAAGTTCAAAGTTCATACAGGATAGTCTCTGTAGGTACTGGGCTTTTTAACGTTGCAATAACTATGTACATTTGTCCATGGGCTTTTCTGCTTAGGAGGCCTGGATCCGCTACACCACCCCCAGGCACTTTCTTTCCCTAACTTAATGTACATGGAGGTCAATCCAGTTCCTCCACCCTCTTGGACACTGTCTAACGGGTTGAATTTATACAAACATATTTACATTTCACATTTAATTCTGCATTTTACTCTCTGTACCTAGCTGGTAACTGACCTTGCATACTACGCTCTTATCTGTGCAATGTTGGTGGACTTAGCCTGATAGTGTGAGTGGACGTGTACCTATTTGGGTGTGCTTTGTACTAAGGCAGATGAGGATCTGACTGCAGGACTGGCAAGTTCACTAAGACCAGGAATTGGTTCTTCCTCTTCGGATTCTACTTCCAGTTCTTCAAGTCTTGGGTCTTCTTCTGGTAACGCATGTTCTGTTAACACGGGTTCTGGTAACACGGGTTCTGGTGTTGGTTCCACCATTGAAGGGAATGCAATCATTGGTACTACAACTGCTCCATAGTAATTTGGCCATGTTTTAGAGAAATCTCCTAGTACCGTGTGGAATACTTCATCTTCTTCTTTTCTTTTCTCTTGGATAGGTTGGACCTGTACGGGTTCTGTTACTTCAGGTGTCTTCAGGGTTTCAGGACACAATTTAAGCTGATCTCTGGATACAACTGTTGAAGTTCTCCCTTCATTTTTGCTTATCAAACAGGTTTTAACATTGTCTAGGTTAGATGGTAAGACTGTGTAAGGGATGGTTTCCCACTGATTATCCAATTTGTTAGAGCGTCTCTTTCTCTTGAGAACTTGATCACCAGTTTGTAATGGCATTGCTTGAGCATGTTTGTTAAAGGTTTTCTCTTGTCTTGCTCTAGATTGCTGTAGGTTCCTTTCTACACACTCTTGTACTTGTTGATACTGTTTCTACGTTTGGTATCCCACTCTGTTTCTTCTACTTCTGTATCTGGTTTTACAATTCCCATTTCTAAATCAATTGGTAGCTTACCGGGTCTTGCACGCATAAGGTAGGCTGGAGTGCAGTTTGTAGAACTCACTGGAACATGGTTGCATAAGTCTACCAAATCGGGTAATGTATCTGGCTATTGATTTCTTTCAGACTCTGGTAATGTCTTTAACAGTTCAATCACGATATGATTCATTTTCTCACATAAACCATTTGTTTGGGGATGGTATGTTGTTGAGTGGATTTTCTTACAACCATACATATTGCAGAATTCCTTGAATAATTCTGAATCAAAAGCTGGACCTTGGTCTGCAAGGACATCTTCTGGGTAACCATGTGTTCTACAGAAATGCGTTTGGAATGCTTATGCTGCCGCCTTTGCTGTTAAATCTTTGACGCTTACCAGCACTAAGATGCGTGAATAATGGTCCACGATGGTTAAGGCATAGACATAGCCTGACCGGCTTGGTGACAACTTGACGTCGTCTAACGCGACTAGCTCCAGTAGCTGTTTGGTTATTATGGACTGGAGTGGAGCTTTCTGTGGATCTTTCCTCCTGAGTTTGCATGCAGCACATCTTCTACACCAAAGTTCAATGGATCTTCTCATGCCAACCCAATAGAATCTCTCTCTCAGGATTGCTTCCAGTTTCTTCCATCCGAAATGACCTGCACCGTTATGGTAGTTTTCCAAGACCATTCTGATGTCTCGCTTGGGTACGATTATCTGCCAGACCAGTTCATGTGTTTTAGGATTGGTATGCCTTCTTCCCTTGACACAAGAACAACTTGCCTCTTTCTTTCCAGAGCTGTAAAGCCTCAGCTGGGGCATTCTGATCAGGGTATGCACCTTGTTGTGTAAGCAGTTCTTTCACTAGCTTCACAGCTGGATCAGAATCTTGGGTGTCAGCCCATCCATGGTGTCTTAACGGGTTGAGATTTACTTTCTGCTCTCTTTGATAGATGCCAGATTGATACTTTTCTTCCTTTGAACGATGAAACGCCGGTAGTTCAATCTCTTCCAACTCTTCCGGTTCCTCTTCCACGTCTCTCAGGTGTGGCATCCAGGATCCTTATCTGCGTTCCCGTTCTTGTGGCCTGCCCTGTATTTGATGACAAAGTTGCAGTTAGATAGCCGGGCTATCCATCGCTGCTCCAAAGCTCCTAATTTTGCTGTATCCAGGTGAGTCAACGGGTTGTTATCCGTGTAGATGGTGAATTCTGCACCTGCCAAGTAATTCTTAAAACGTTCAGTCACA
The DNA here is from genome assembly GCA_033576535.1 of Allobates femoralis. Classification (NCBI taxonomy): domain Eukaryota; kingdom Metazoa; phylum Chordata; class Amphibia; order Anura; family Aromobatidae; genus Allobates; species Allobates femoralis. The sequence goes on along the minus strand of JARQOC010000002.1, from coordinate 306,062,030 downwards.
GCCCAAACTACTGCCAGTAGTTCTAACTTGAAGGAGCTGTAGTTCTCGAGATTCCTTTCTGTAGGCCGGAGCTTCCTGCTTGCAAAGGCAATAACTCTCTCTTTGCCTCCTTGCTTCTGTGATAATACTGCTCCCAGTCCCACGTTGCTGGCATCCATGTAAAGAATGAATGGCTGATGGTAATCAGGGTTTGCCAGGATCTCTTCTCCTAGCACACATTCAGGTTGTTTTATGCTTAAAGGTGATTTATTTCAACAATAGGTGCAGAAGGTGACTGGCAGGACAGATAACGTTTCGGCCTCAACATAGGCCTTGTTCACATAGTCACTAAGGATAAAATAAAAAATGTACAATAAAGAGTCTGTACAGTGATAACACGTGCATAAGGTTATATACAAATTTACAATGGCATCATGTCTGGTATGTTTTTGTATTGATCATATATATAATGGAATGGCCTTCATCACGACTAATGAGAATCAGAGAGACCATCAACAAGAGAATGTAGATAGTTAGAGGGGTGGATATGGGTTTTCGGGGGTAGAATGGCTGCCTTATTTACCTGCTGTAGTTATTAGGAGATCACTGATAAAGGGAGTTCGTGTAGATAAGGTTTAAGGTTCCTGTACTTTATGGTCCAAGATGGAGCCTTCAAGAAACAAAGGGTTGAAGGTGAAAGATTCAAAATACCTATGTAATATGGTAATGTTATAGGGGATTGTATACCTGTGCTTTAGTATAAGGATGAGATCCTGTGGGTCATCAAGGGATGTGTTGGATATAATTAATATCCAGTGTAGAATGCTGATGAAGCATAGGGTTCTGAATATGATGAACAGGTCATCCAATATATAGTTCAGGTGGTACCTACAGATGAATTGCATTATCAAAAGTGGAGGAATCCTGTGGGCTTATAAGTGTATAATTGAAAGGCTGCAGAGTTACCTTATAAAGTATGGATTCTATCCCTCTCAGTAAACACCATATTGTTTGTAATCAAAGGGTAAGAAACACTTCACCAATATGTTGGGATAAACACATGTAAGTTAGAGTGTATAGCAATATAGTTTACTTATCTTATGGTAACCTGGAGATATCCTGCTCACATTGGTGTCAGTGGGTGCCAGCACGTCCAGTGCCTTGGCTAGGAATGAGCACTATTCCCAGCCGCCGCCGCATTATGTGCGGTCGGCTGGTCATATGACCAGAAGTGACATTGCTGAGAGCGCATGCGCAGTCCCGCACGTCGGCGCTCAGTGTGTGTTTTTGTTTACAGGTTGCTGTAGCAACCTATCTGCCAATGGGGAAGCGCGGCTAATGCGCAAGCGCAATGCCGCGCTCCCAGATGACAGCGGTGGAGGATGTTAATCAAACCATGTCACAAGGAAGTGTGACAAGTGTGCGCTCGGTCCTAACGCACTAAATTAAGGGCATTGTGATAATATGGGCTTCTAGTTAGGTTTATCTTTATACTATACTAGCTGTGAGCCCGATGCAAATGCATCGGGATTCTAGAACGTGCATTAATTTGATTATAGTAGTAATAGCTGTTAGCCTGATGCAAATGCATCGGGTGTCTAGAATATGTTTATTGTTTTTTTAAAGATTTTTAAATAATAATCCAATTATTCCAATGACATCTTTATAGCAACTACATATATTTGTATTGTTGATATCATTTAAGGAAAATTGAACTATTATGTTGTAAGGGTCTTAGAACACAAAGTAGCAATACTTCTTAATGCGTCAATCGTTAGAATTGATGAATTAATAGTAGTAATGTGTGTATTAGCCAGTTTGTGTCAGCCCACCAATCGCGTCAAGATGCCCTTACGCCTGGTGAGTCCCTACTCTAACTAAATCCGAATTGATATTATTTATATATGTTTTATGGCTGGATTTTTCTTAGATTTTTTGAGGATTATGTTGTAAATAAATACATTTTATAAATTGATACAGAAGGAGTTACCAACTACAGACTTAGAGCAATGTCGATGCAATAACTAAAAAACTTGTAGTTAACCTGCGGTAAATGAAGTAAACGTGGCTTTGGCAGGTGCATAACATGCATCCACTAAGTAAGCACAGGTGACTGTAGATGATGTGGATGACACTGCCGCAACTATGTTGTCTGCACAAACCGCAAGTGAAGTACAAATTGCATACATGCAGTCATGAAAATTACAAGTATGTTGTCGGTGAGTCCTTCATGATCAATTATTATCATTTAGTATATTCCTCAATAATGTGAAAAAAATCTAAGAAAAATGGCATGGTAGAATCTAATGAATAATTTTATTTTTGGCTCTATCTATCTAAACATGTGTAACACACCTTGCTAATGAGATGTGTGTGAACAGCCATCCCACCCGTCTCTTAGCTGTTCACAAAAACCTCTCCCTGTAAAGAATGAGAATTAAATCTCTCAGCACGTATAGTGCTGGAGCTTTAAATAGTGGTTTCTATCACCCAGTGTAGAAATGTGGATGATACACATCTCTCATATTATCTTAAATGTGTGTTCACAAAAAAATAGTAGAAATCTGTATATAAAATAATAAAATTTGAAAGACTAAAATTTTTTTTTTTTTTTTCAAAAGATAAATAAACGGAAGAATACTCATAGGGAAAAGTTCAGTGCAAAATATTGTCTACAAGAAAGTAAGTAAATACTTTGTCACTGTTAGGTAGCAATTTGCCTTGGATTGGAGTGTCCACCACTTTCACTTTTACATCGGATCGTCTTTTCACTCTTGAAAAAGCCACATACAATTGTCTATGTCCAAAAACAGGTTCTGGCAAAAAAATCCCAGCTTTCTCAAGTGTTTGTCCTTGGGATTTGTTGATTGTCATGGCAAAAGCTGGCTTCAGAGGAAATTGCCGACGTCTTAACTTAAAAGGCAAGCCAGTTTCTGATGGGCACAAATCAATCCTGGGAATGAAAACCACATTTCCTCCAGCAGAGCCAGTAATGACTTTTGCTCGAATCATGTTGTCAAACAAACCGGTGACAATTAAGCGAGTCCCATTGCAAAGACCTTTTCTGCTGTTGAAGTTCCTCAAAAGCATGACAATGGTGCCGATTTTTAATTTCAGACGATGAGATGGCATTCCCGTGGGTGTAAGTGAATTTAAAAACTCAATAGGGTATTGCTCTGGGTCCTCTGTCTCGTCCGGATCAATGGAATCATCACTAATGTATTCTGTGTACTCTCCAGCAATGCAATCCATGACCTTCGAGTTGATCTGATCCACATCGTCATTTTTGGGGCAAAGAATGGCATGTGATGCTGCAGTATTAATGCTTTCATTGTCATTGACATCAATTACAATGTTTTCACCAAAAATGTAAAATATTAGTGAGCCTGTGCAAATCATATCTTGAGGGATTTCAATAACATCATCTCCAAGGTTATAATAATTGGTCAATTGTCCATTTCCCAGTTGAAGTAACCAACTGCTGTATCCTGGATCAATAGAGCGCATGTTGTCAAGTAGTGGCAATTGAATGAAAATCTGCCATTGTCGGGAATATTTAATGCAGCTCTCTACGATATCAGTTCGTGTTCCATGAGGAATAATAGGAAGACACTGACGAAAGTCTCCTCCCAGAACAATGACTTTCCCTCCAAAGGGTGTTTTATTTTTCTTCGAGATATCTTTGGTCATAACATCCTTTAATAGTTGGTCAATGACATGCAGTGCGTATTTAGATAGCATAGTGGACTCATCAATAATGAAAAGTTTAGTATTCTTCAAATGGTGTGCAGCATCAGTATCATTTTTGATTCTGGAAACGGATGTTTCATTGATTGGAATTGGTATCCCGTAAAGTGAATGGATGGTTCTTCCTCCTTCCAGTAAGTTGGCTGCAATCCCAGTACTGGCAGCAGGTGACACAGTTTCTCCTTCTCCTCTTATTTGACGAATTAATAAATCATACAGGTATGTTTTCCCACTGCCACCTGGGCCATCAATGAAAAAGCACTTAGCTTGCTGACTTGTATCCTCTAATGCTTCATTTATGGCATTATAGGCCAAAAGTTGTTGTTGATTTAAAGTTTCTTTCATTTCTTGGGCTCTTCTTAACTCCTCGTCTTTGTCGTATTGTGGTTGTAGTTGTTGTTTTCTTTTGGGGCGTGGTAGATTAAAATCCTTAAAGCTTTTGCCATGAAATTTTAACACATTTTGAACATCTGTCATTGCATAGCCTTCACAATGCTCACAGTCCTCATTGTTAGGGTGATATGCACGGCAGTAGTCTTCTATAAAATCTTTTTTAAATTCTTGCCACAACTCCAATGGATGAGCAGGAGGACCAAAGATACATATGTAAGCAAACATATCCCGAAGCTGTGCAGGCATGTTTTGAACACAGGCGTCCAATAAGGTATTTCGCCAAACACTGTCATCCAAAAGTAATCCAAGGGCTAATGCTGCCTGTTTAAAAGTTGGGTACTCGACTTCATTAACGGTCTTAATGTGCTCAAAACTTGTTGCTCCTTTGACATGTAGTAACAACAACCTTAAATAGTAGCGTTCTTCATCTTTCATACTGACCGTATACATTCTTCCAATGACTGTTGCTCCACGTTTATGCCTAATTTCCCATGCACCATCTTTCCAAACATAGTGCTCTGGAATTTGGCGGTAGAAGTATTCATGGGCATGTGGGTCATTCTCATTCAGCTCAAAGTAGGCCATAAGAGTTGATTTTCTATGCATCATGGCAGCAATGTTCTCAACAGAAGCATCTTCATGAAAATAAAGTGGTTGTGACTGTGGCAGATGTACGGCAAGGCGAACAATGCTGTGTGATTTTCTATGCATTGGGTAGGCAAAAATTCTCCAAGCTGCCTCCGGTGCACTGACGTATCTTGAATCCATAAATGGGTGAGGTTCATCATGTTGTATGTTTGTTTGACAAGTTTCCATATTGGCTTTATCATGTCCTTTGTAAACATATTTGAATAGATATTTGACACTTTGAATGGACGCACAGATTTTCACATTTATATGACACTTATACTTTAATAGTAAGAAAGGGTTATAGGGAACAACCCAAGAATTATCAACCATGTGAGAACGGTGTGTAAATGAAGGTCCTGCATTGCGTTGATAAGTTGGGTAGGCATCCTGTGCTAATATAGTTTTTGGTTGGAAATCTTTTGGGAATCCTTTTTTACACTTTCCAATATCCATACATGGAGAATTTGGGTTGAATTGTCCACAGGGTCCATGAATCATATGTTGCATCACAATTTGATGGAGCACAGGATACTCGGATGGATCAGGAATTTCTGCCCAAACAGTACGATCAACATCAACCTCAGTGCGTAATTTAGAATTGCTATCCAGAATGATCAAAATGTGAGCATGTGGTAGTCCCCGCTTTTGAAATTCGATTACATGAACCATTGCACAAATCTTGCCAAATAATCCACTGTTTATATCTTTTAATAGGGCTTCTAATTTTATTTTAAAGACACGGGCGACTAAATCCAGTTTGTGTTCCACACGCTGCCATGGTTCTAAATTGTGGATAATCTCGCTCCATTTGGGATTACAGGTCATTGTTATAAAAAGATCTGGGCGTCCAAATTTTGTAACAATAGCCATGGCATCTTGATAGCGTTGCTGCATATTTCTTGGACTACCTTCAAACGACGATGGTAAAATGACCGTCTTGCCAATGGGAATTGCTTTTTCGATAGATTTTCTTTGCAGATGTTCCTGCAGTACGCAGTAGTCCTCCACTTTTAAATCTTTTTGATGTTGACGTATAAAATTTAAGCGATTAGCCTCAATTTTTACATACGCATCCACTAAATACTGTTGCGTTAGTTTTCCACCATTTAGAATAGGATTGAACCCAAGACGTACAGATAGCAAATAACAGTAATACTGCAATTGTGTAACTCTCCGTGGATTTTCAATCATCAGGACGAAGTACCTTAGATCCGCGCTGCTGCAGGAGAGATGTAAAAAGACACCAGAAACACCGGGATGTCTGGTTAACAGTGATGAACGTCTTTATTTTCCTACGCGTTTCGGAGCTGCCTGCCGGGCTCCTTCCTCAGGGAACATCCTGTTACCACAGTAATTGTGGAAGTGCGATCCCTGCGGCAGCTGCATTTCTGAGCGATCAAGCTGGTTGTGTGTGACACAACCTTACCAGGTGAGCACTTTGATTTGGATCTTCTTTTTCAACCCTTAAAAAGATAAGACCCTATTGCGCATTCTCAACCCTTATAGATTTCTCCGTGGATTTTGACCTTGATGCTTCAGTCCCTCATGCCAGCCTTGTTCTCCATGCGGAAAAAAATAACGGATACAGTAAAGCATCTAAATTACTGTGGAGAATACTGACTTGCTGTGTTTTTGGGGCTAAAGGATTGTTTGGGTCAGGTTTCAGATGAATTAAAATGTCTCTATTGAATGGTGGCTCTCCATCAGCATTTTCAAAGACCACAGCAACTTCATTAACAATTGGATTATTATAACGTCTTGGGTCTTGTTCTCGATCCTGTTTAAGAGCCATGGTGATATTAGGCATGACAGTACCATTTTCAATTGCCTTCTCCTGTTCCTCTTGTTCGACAAAACGTAACATTTTGTATGCAGAAACAAAAGGATTGATGCGATCTAATAAGTTAGCAATGAGCTGCATCAATTTAGGATGACATTTTTTATTTTCGTCACACTGTAAACGTTGGTCATTAGCAGTGGCAGTATCTAAAATGTAGAGTTGGGCATAAGCAGGAGCTTGATCTGGAGCAGGATGTAGTGTTCCAGTACGGTGATAAATTTGGCCATGAATCCGGAAGCAATAAGGGCCATGTCCAGGTGGGGGAGCAGCACTTGCACCCATAGAAGCAAAAGCAAAGGAACTATTGATACTTCTGATGTTATCCATCATATTCCGACTGTATGGACTCTGACCTTTAAGAATACATTCCAACATCTCTGTGTACTGAGGTAACGGAACCTTGACCTTCCCTTGTGACAACAGAGAGTATACTGTTTATCCGATGGCATCTCATCCATGAAATGTCGAGCTTCACAATGGTTACATATGAATATCATTGAGCCACAGCTATGTTCCACAATGCAAAAATCACTATCTGTAAATCCGGGTGGATATGAAGAGGGAGGTGTAGGTAGGTAAATACGATGTTGTTTCTGCAAACCGACATAGATCAGACGTTGAACTAATAAAGCAGAAAAAGAGGCAGGATCCACTTGTGTAACAGTAGGAGACGTCTTTTTGCGGTGTAGACGACGTGAGGCAGTCCTTTTGCGTAAGCGGCTCTGTTTGGATTGTGAAGACTCCTGAGCAATTCGTGCCTCCAAAGGAGTTTGTTGTTGTTCAACCCGAAAACGTTTGGTGCGTGGCGTCTCCTGAGCACAATGTTTGTGCTTTGCTGTTGCTTTTCGCGGTGATGAAACTTGAGGAATTGTGTTACTTTCATCCGGTGAACTGATAGAAAGAGCTAGAGCAGACTGTAGTACTGGTGAGCTTAGAGTTGGATCAGCAGACTGTAGTACTGATGAGGTTACTGTCTGATCAGCACACTGAGTTAGTTGAGTAGAGTGTTGTACTGGTGAGCTTACAGTTTGATCAGCAGACTGTTGTACTGATGAGGTTACTGTCTGATCAGCAGAGTGATGTACTGGTGGTGTTACTTTTTGTTTTTGACGGCGTTGACGTTCCTTCTCAGCTTTTTTTGCCAAGCGCAGTTGTTTTTGTTCCAGCGACTCCGTTGCAATGCGTTGCTTATACTCAGCTTTAGACTTATCCAAACGACATTGTCGCTGTTCTTGAGTTTCCTTAGCACGTGTCTTACGCATCCATGCGGCTTTGTAGCCGCCAACAACCTTGCTAGTATCCTTTGAAGTCATGTTAGGACATACAAAGGTAATACTATGCTTGGAGAGGTATAGGTACGTAAGAGCTTTTACAAAAGCTTTTTGTGAGAAAATAATTCTTGAAAAGTATAGAATAATTATTAAGGAAAATAATAAGTTCCAGATAGACAATGTACATATTTAAATATCATGTTTTGTATGTCCTTATAATTTACCCTACGACGTATTACAAAGATATAGACATGTTTCTCATTGATATCAATAATAGTAACAGGTAACAGAATAGTTAAGGACATCGAATGTGCATACATAATACCAATAGCATGAATACCAATACCATCATCAATACCATCATCCATACCATCATCCATACCATCATCCATACCATCATCAATAGGATCATCAATAGCAATAATATTAGCTATAGCATTATTATTAGCAGTAATAGCAGTATTAATAGCATTATTAGCAGTATTATGAGCATTAATAACAGTATTAATAGCATTAATAGCAGTATTAATAGCATTAAGAGCAGTATTAATAGGAGTAATAGCATTATGAATAGCATTAATAGCATAAGTATGTGCATTAATAGCATTAATAATAGCATTAATAGCATAAATATTAGCATTAATAGCATAAATAATAGCATTAATAGCATTAGTATTAGCATTAATAGCATTAATAGCAATATTATTTGCATTAATAGCATTATTATTACCATTAATAGCATTATTATTACCATTAATAGCATAATTATTAGCATTAACAGCATTATTATTAGCATTAATAGCATTATTAATAGCAATAATAGTACTAATAATAGTATTGTTATTAGTATTAATAGCATTATTACCATAAATAGCATTAATAATAGCGTTAATAGCATTATTATGAGGAGTAATAGCATTATTAGCATTAATAAAATTATTAATAGCATTAATAGAATTAAAAATAGCATTAATAGCATTATAAATAGGATTAATAGCATGATTATTAGCCTTAATAGCATTAATAGCATTAATATTAGCATGAATAGCATTAATAGCATTATTAATAACATTAATAGCATTATTAATAGCATTAATAGCCTAAACAATAGAATTAATAGCATAAATAATCGCATTAATAGCATGAGTATTAGCATAAAGAGCATTAATAGCAATATTATTAGCATTAATAGCATTTTGAATAGCATAAATAGCATGATTATTAGCCTTAATAGCATTATTAATAGCGTTAATATGATTATTATTAGCATTATTAGCATTAATATTAGCATTAATAACATAATTATTAGCATTAATAGCATTATTATTAGCAGTAATAGCATTATTATTAGCATTAATAGCATTAATAATACAATTAATAGCATTAATATTAGCATTAATAGCATTAATAGTATTATTAATAGCATGAATAGCATTATTAATAGCATTAATAGCATTAATAGCATTATTAATAGCATTAATAGCATAAATAATAGAATTAATAGCATAAATAATCGCATTAATAGCATTACTATTAGCATAAAGAGCATTAATAGCAATATTATTAGCATTAATAGCATTTTGAATAGCATAAGTAGCATGATTATTAGCATTATTAGCATTAATAGCATTTAATAACATGATTAATAGCATTAATAGTAGCATTAATAGCAGTAATTAATAGCATTACTAGCATTAACAACATTATTATTAGCATTAATAGCATTATTAATAGCATTATTAGCATTAATAATATCATTAATAACATTATTAATAGCATTAATAGCAGTATTAATAGCATTATTAGCAGTATTATTAGCATTAATAGCATTATTATTAGCATTAATAGAATTATTAATAGCATTAATAGCATTAATAACATTATTAATATCATGAATAGCATTATTAGTAGCATTAATAGCAGTATTAATAGCATTAATATCATTATTATTAGCATTTTTATTTTATAGTGTAATTATTGTGATGTGTATGATTGTATATTAATGTGATAGTAAGTGAGAGAATTTTTACCATTGAGAAAGAATGAATGACGGTTGAATGTGATTGGCTGTTGTGTATATGTAAATGTAGTATTTCCATTGATAAAGATGTTATGAATGAAGCTGGAATGTGATTGGCCGTAGTGAAATAGTAGAATTGAGTTTTTCCCATTGATAAAAATGTATGATGAGCCTTGAATGTGATTGGTTGGTGTGTATTTGAATGTGATTGGTGCATTTTGGATCCGTGGGCGGGGCTTCCAGAAACTCGCGGCGGCCATCATTTAATCCTCAATCAGCGAAGGAGACCGAAGGAATGCAGGACCGGACTGGCTGGAGGAAGAAAATGACCCCGAGGTTCGGAGGAAGAGATGCCTGGGCCGGATGAAGACTCGTGGCCCGGGCTGAAGGAAGAGGACTCCTGGGCCGGATGGAAGATGGACTGACGAATCGATGTCATGAAGACAGGTAAGTGATCGACGGCGTCGGGGTGTGTGGACATTGTGGGAGGGGAGGCTGTGCAGACATTGTGGGGGGGGGCTGTGCGGACATTGTGGGGGGGGCTGTGCGGACATTGTGGGGGGGCTGTGCGGACATTGTGGGGGGGGCTGTTTGGAATTGTGGGGGGGGGCGGTTTGGACATTGTGGGGGGGGGCTGTGTGGACATTGTGGGGGGGTGGCTGTGTGGACATTGTGGGGGGGGGCTGTTTGGACATTGTGGGGGGGGGCTGTTTGGACATTGTGGGGGGGGCTGTGTGGACATTGTGGGGGGGGCTGTTGGACATTGTAGGGGCGGCTGTGTGGACATTGTGGGGGGGGCTGTTTGGACATTGTAGGGGGGGGCTGTTGGACATTGGGGGGGGGCTGTGTGGACATTGTGGGGGGGGCTGTGCGGACATTGTAGGGGGGGCTGTGCGGACATTGTGGAGGGGCTGTTTGAAAATTGTGGGGGGCTGTTTGGACATGGTGGGGGGGGCTGTTTGGACATTGTGGTGGGGGGGCTGTTTGGACATTGTGGGGGGGGGCTGTTTGGACATTGTGGGGGGGAGCTGTGTTGACATTGTGAGGGGGGCTGTGTGGACATTGTGGGGGGGCTGTTTGGACATTGTGGGGGGGGCTGTTAGGACATTGTAGGGAGGGGGCTGTGTGGACATTGTGGGGGGGGGTCTGTGCGGACATTGGTGGGGGGGGCTGTTTGGACATTGTGGGAGGGGCTGTTAGGACATTGTAGGGAGGGGGCTGTGTGGACATTGTGGGGGGGGCTGTGTGGACATTGTGGGGGGGGGGGGCTGTGTGGACATTGTGTGGGGGGGGGCTGTTTGAACATTGTGTGGGGGGGCTGTTTGTACATGATGGGGGGGGCTGTTTGGACATTGTGGGGGGGGGTGGCAGTGTGGACATTGTGGGGGGGTCTGTGTGGACATTGTGGGGGGGGCTGTTTGGACATTGTGGGGGCGGGGGCTGTGTGGACATTGTGGGGGGGGGCTGCGTGGAATTGTTGGGGGGGGCTGTGTGGACATTGTGGGGGGGGGTCTGTGCGGACATTGTGGGGAGTGGCTGTGCGGACATTGTGTGGGGGGGCTGTTTGAACATTGTGTGGGGGGGGGCTGTTTGGACATGATGGGGGGGGGCTGTTTGGACATTGTGGGGGGGTGGCAGTGTGGACATTGTGGGGGGGGGCTGTTTGGACATTGTGTGGGGGGGCTGTTTGGACATTGTAGGGGGGGGCTGTGTGGACATTGTGGGGGGTGGGCTGTGTGGACATTGTGGGAGGGGGGCTGTGTGGACATTGTGGGGGGGGGGTTGTTTGGACATTGTGGGGGTGGGGGCTGTTTGGACATTGTAGGGGGGGCTGTTGGGACATTGTAGGGGGGGGCTGTTTGGACATTGTGGGTGGGGGGCTGTTTGGACATTGTGGGGGGGGGGCTGTGCGGACATTGTGGGGGGGGCTGTTTGGACATTGTGGGGGGGCTGTGTGGACATTGTGGGGGGAGGCTGTTTGGACATTGTGGGGGGGTCTGTGTGGACATTGTGGGGGGGGGGGCTGTGCGGACATTGTGGGGGGGCTGTGCGGACATTGTGTGGGGGGGGCTGTTTGGACATGATGGGGGGGCTGTTTGGACATTGTGGGGGGGGGCTGTGTTGACATTGTGGGGGGGTGGCAGTGTGGACATTGTGGGGGGGCTGTTTGGACATTGTGGGGGGGGCTGTGTGGACATTGTGGGGGGGGCTGTGTGGACATTGTGGGGGGGGCTGTGTGGACATTGGGGGGGCTGGGGAGTGGGGGGGGCTATGTGGACATTGGGGGGGGCTGTGTGGACATTGTGGGGGGGCTGTTTGGACATCGTAGGGGGGGCTGTTTGGACATTGTAGGGGGGCTGTGTGGACATTGTGGGGGGGAGGCTGTTTGGACATTGTGGGGGGGAGGCTGTTTGGACATTGTGGGGGGGGTCTGTATGGACATTGTGGGGGGGCTGTGTGGACATTGTGGGGGGGGGCTGTGTGGACATTGTGGGGGGGCTGTTTGGACATTGTGGGGGGGGCTGTGCGGACATTGTGGGGGGGGCTGTGCGGAAATATGGGGGGTGCTGACATATGGGCGGGGGTGTGCCGACATATGGGCGTGGTGTGCGAACATGCGGGGATCGGAGGTGTCTTCTCCGCCTCCGGACCCTGATCCCCCGCGGGCTGGAGCGGAGGCTGCAGGGCCATGGTCCCTGGGGGGGCCTGCAGCCTCCGCTCCATAGAGGGGGCGCACATGGGAAGAGAGGCGGATGTGGGGAGCGGAGGCGGCTGGGCGGCTCCGCTGTGCGGTGGGGGTGGCGGGGCGGAGAGGGTAGGGCAGGCGGGCTGTGGCCAGCGTGGAGCGGAGGTGGCTTCGCGGGCTCCGCTCCATGATCCCTGGGGGGCTGGAGCGGTGGCAGCTGGGAGCGTTGCGTGGCTGGGGGCGGTACGGGGCTGGAGAGCGGTACGGAGCTGGAGAGTGGTACGGGGTGTGCGGCATCAGCGGGGTGTGAGTGGGCAATGCCCGTGAAGCGGGCATTGGGCTCGCAATGCCCGCTTCGCGGGCAATGCTTCGCCCTGTGGCTGAGACTCGCAATGGCCGCTGCACGGGCATTGCGAGTCGAGTTACAACGGCTCGCAATGGCCGCTGCGCGGCCAATGCTTCGCGCATATCCACATGACCACGCCGGAAGTAGCGCCGAGAGGGGCGGATTTGCGATTCGCGATTATATAATAGATAGACAAGGAAGGAGAAAGGTTTAGAGACTATATGCAGTATTGGGAAACTGTAGTAGGACCATTATGTGTATATAGGGTGGTGGAAGAGTACAATCAAAGTATACAACATAAACATATACATGATATGTGTGAGTGGATATAAACAAAAATATAGATTTCTTGACTGTCCTAGCAGGATGTCTTGCAGGGGAGCTGCTAGCTTCGTGAATCCACTGATAAATCTTCTATAATAGCCTACCAGGCCCAGGAATTTCCTCACTTCTTTCCCGTTTGTAGGTCTTCGCCAATCCCTTATCACTGTGACTTTATCAGGATCCGGTGCTACTCCCTCCGAACTCACGACATGTCCCAGGTATTGTACCTTTGGCTTGAGAAGGTAACACTTGGATGGCTTGATTTTCATGCCATATTTAGACAAAGCTTCGAACACTTCTGCCAGGTCTTGTAGATGTTGCTCATACGTCTTGGAGTAAACTATGACATCATCTAGGTACAGGAGGACAGTTTCAAAGTTCTTGTGTCCTAGGCAGCCCTCCATCAGGCGTTGAAAGGTCCCGGGTGCGTTGCAGAGTCCGAACGGCATACAATTGAACTCACAGAGGCCCATCGGCGTAGTAAACGCTGTCTTCTCCTTGTCAGCTTCGGCCACTGGAACCTGCCAGTACCCACTAGTCAGATCAAGGGTGGAAAAGTAGTTAGTAGATTTTAATGCAGCTAATGACTCCTCAATCCTAGGTAATGGGTATGCGTCCTTATGTGTGATGCGGTTAACCTGCCGGTAATCTACGCACATTCTCATGGTCCCATCCTTCTTTTTAACTAACACTAGAGGTGCTGCCCAGGGGCTACAACTGTCTCTTATTACCCCTGCAGATTTCATTTCTCTGAGCATGTCTTTGATGGTTTGGTAGTGAGCAGGTGGTTTTGGTCTATACCTCTCTTTTATAGGCTGATGGTTACCTGTGGGTATAGTGTGCTCTACCCTTTAATTTGCCCAAAGTCTAACGGGTGTTTGCTGAATATTTGCTCATATTCCTTCACTACCCGGTATACTCCATGCTTGTGACGGGGAGGTGTAGAACTGGTAGCTACATGCAACTTTTGGCACCAATCCTCCAGCTTCTCTCCTGAGCCATTGTCATACGCCTGACTTGACGGGTTCAAGGGCTCGACGGCCGTGATGTTATTGTTATCAACCGTGTACAACTTAGCCATGGTAGCATACTTTGGCAATGTGACCTCATCTTCTCCACAGTTTAATAGGCATAATGGCACTCTTCCCCTGTGTACCTCAACCACTCCTCTAGCTGTGAGTATAGTGGGTCTACTGTCTGAGTACACAGGTTCTACCAGGGCTTTATAGTCTTGCCCTTTAATGCCTATTGCGGCTCTACACCAGACCAACATTTCAGTTTTGGGAGGTAACACAATAGGTATTGGATCACTTACTTGTACACTGCCGATCTCACCTCCAGAGATTTCTACTTGTTGCTTCAACATCAGGGCTTTGATCTCTTTGTGCAGAAGCCTCTGTTGTCCAGTTCCGGCAGTCTCGGCGATTTGCTGCAAAACACTTAACACTTCGGAAAAACATTTCTCAATTACATTCATTCCTAGCAGCATCACTGGCTCACGGTCTCGCCGGTTAACATCTATGATTATAACACCCTGGTTCTGCAATTCTACCTTCCCAATCTGAATACTCATTTCTCTAAACCCAACCTGTGGTATTAACTGTCCATTACTAGTCCATATATCAAAGTTAAAGTCATCTGGAGCACTAGTAATGTCTGAATCAGCCCAGTACCTTTGATATAGAACATGTGGGATTGATGTTATCTGGGACCCGGTATCCAGCAAGGCACTAAAGGGGATGCCATCCAACACGATAGGGATCACCGTCTGTCCTCCCACGAATCTGTCAAACCAGGCTGAGGGACCATGAGCATTCATTCCTGGGGAGCGGCTCGCCTGCCCGGGGAATCGTGGTTTAAAGGACACTCTCGGGCAAGATGACCTGGTTTCTGGCAACGGCGGCAAACAGGCTGTCCATCCGGTTGATAGCGATCGCTGGGTCGTCCTCTTGCTGGAGGAGAGGGGGGAAGCAAAGGGGAAAGAAGGGGACTGGTGCCTGGATGAGAGGGAAGAAGCAGGGGGGCAAGAGGGAGACTGGAGCCTGGAGGAGTGGGGAGGAGCAGGTGGGAGACTGGCGCCTGGAGGAAAGAGGGTGAGCAGGGTGGCAGCAGGGGGAATGGAGCCTAGAGGAGAGAGGTAGGGGAAGAGCAGGGGGTCAGGAGAGGAAGATGGGGCCTGGAGAGGAGAGGGGGGAGCAATGGGGCAGAGGGGGCTGGAGTGGGGAGAGGGGAGCAAGAGGGGGGACTGGAGCAGGGGGAGGGGGAAAGAAGGGGGGAGCAGGGAGTAAGAAGGGGACTGGAGACTTGAGGACAGGGGGGACGCAGGGGGCAAGAGGGGACTGGAGCATGGAGGAGAGGGGGAAAACAGGGGGACTGAAGGAGAGGGGAGACAAGGGGGGGCAAAGGGGGACTGTAAAATGGAGGAGAAGGGGGAAGCAAAGAGGCAAGAAGGGGACTGGTGCCTGGAGAGAGGGAATAAGCAGGGGGCAAGAGGGAGACTGGAGCCTGGAGGAGTAGGGAGGAGCAGGTGGAGGACTAGAGCCTGGAGGAGAGAGGGGGTGCAGGGTGGCAGCAGGGGGACTGGAGCCTGGAGGAGAGGGGGGGAGCACTGGGGTAGGAGGGATACTGGAAAAGAGGGGGGAAGCAGGGGGGAGGGGGACTGGAGCCTAGAGGAGAAAGGGGGAGCAGTGGGTCAGGAGGGGGACTGGGGCCTGGAGGAGAGAAGGGTAGCAGGGAGGCAGGATGGGGACTGGAGCCGGGAGTTGACAGGGGCTAGAGAGGGACTGGAGCCTGGAGGAGGAAAGGAAAAAGGGGGCAGGAGGGGGACAGCAGGAGAGGGAGGGAGCAGGAGGGGGACTGGAGCCTGGAGAAGGGGGGAGCAGGGGTCAGGAGGGGCACTGGAGGAGAGGTGGTAGCAGGGGGGCATGAAGCAGACTGGAGGAGAGGGGGGAGCATGGGGGTAGGAGAGGGACTGGCACCTGGAGGAGTGAGGGGGAGCAGGGGGCAGGAGTAGGCCTGGAGCCTGGAGGAGATGGGGGAAGCAGGGGGGCAGGAAGGGGACTAGAACCTGGATGAGAGACAGGAAGCAGGGGGACAAGAGGGGGACTGGAGTCTGGAGGAGAGGGGGGAGCAGGAATGCAGGATGGGACTGGAGCCTGGACGAGAGGGGTGAGCAGAAGGGCAGGAGGGGGACTGGAGGACTGGAGCCTGGAGGAGAGTGGGCAGCCGGGGGGTAGAAGGGGGACTGGAGGAGAAGGAGCAAGGGGGCAAGAGGGGGATGGAGCCTGGAGGATTGGGAGGGAGTAGGGGAACAGGAAGGGGACTGGAGCCTGGAGGAGAGAGGGGCATCAGGGCGGCAAGAGGTGTACTAGAGCATGGAGGAGAGGAGGGAGCAGGGGGGCAGGATGGGGATTGGAGCCTGGAGGAGAGGGAGGGAGAAGGGGGACAGGAGGGGGACTGGAGCCTGGAGGAGAGAGGGGCATCAGGGGGCAAGAGGGGGGCTAAAGCCTGGAGGAGAGGGTGGGAGCAAGGTGGCAGGAGGGGGGCTGTAAGAGAGGGGGGGTTGGTGGGCAAGAGGGGAACTGGAACCTGGAGGAACGAGTGAGAGCAGGGAGGCAGGTGCCTGGAGGAGAGGAAGGGGGAGCATGGGGGTAGGCGGGGGACTGGAGGAAAGGGGGGGAGCTGGGGGGCAGAAGGGAGACTGGAGAAGGGGGGGAGCAGGGGGGCTGGAGTGGGACTGGAGCCTGGAGGAGAGGGGGGAGCATCGGGGCTGGAGGAGGACTAGATCCTGAAGGAGAGAGGGGGAGCAGGGGAGCAGGAGGGGGCCAGGAGCCTGGAGGAATGAGGGGGAGCAGGTGGGCAGGAGGGAGACTGGAGCCTGGAGGAAAGAAATAGGGCACAAAGGCAGGTGCCTGGAGGAGAAGGGGGGGAGCACGTGGGTAGGTGGGGGACTGGAGAAAGGGAGGAGCAAGAGGGCTGGAGGGGGACTGGAGCCTGGAGGAGAGGGGGGGCAGGGGGGCTAGAGAGGGACTGAAGCCTGGAGGAGAGGGGGGCAGGAGGGGGACTGGAGCCTGGAGGAAAAGGTGGAGCAGGGGGGCAGGAGGGGTACTGGAGCCTGGAGGAGAGGGTGGGGCAGTGGGGCAAGAGGGGGACTGGAGCCTGGAGGAGAGAGGGGGAGCTATGGGGCTGGAGGGGGACTGGAGCCTGGAGGAGAGGGGAGTAGCAGGGGGTCAGGAGGGGGAGTGGAGCCTGGAGGAGAGGGAGGAGCCGGGGGCAGGAGGGGGAATGGAGACTAAGGGTGGAGCAAGGAGCAAATGGGGGACTGGAGCCTTGAGGAGAGGGGGGAAGCAAGGGGGCAAGAGGGGGTCTGGAGCATGGAGGAGAGGAGGGAGCAGGGGGGCAATAGGGGGTCTGGAGGAGAGGGGAGAGCAGGGGGTCAAGAGGGGGAATGGAGCCTGGAGGAAAGTGGGGAAGCAGGGGGGCAAGAAGTGTCCTGGTGCCTGGATGAGAGGGGGAAGCAGTGGGGCAAGAGGGGGACTGAAGCCTGGAAGAGAGAGGAGGAGCAGGGGAGCAGGTGGGGGACTGGAGCCAGGAGGAGAGAGGTGGAGCAGGTGGGCAGGAGGCGGACTGTAAGAAGGGGGGGAGCTGGGGGCAAGATGGGGACTGGAACCTGGAGGAAAGAGAGAGAGCAGGGAAGCATGTGCCTGGATGAGAGGAAGGGGGAGCAGTGGGGTAGGTGGGGGACTGGAGGAGAGGGGGGGAGCAAGGGGGCTGGAGTGGGACTGGAGCCTGGAGGAAAGGGGGGGAGCTGGGGGGTCGGAGGGGAACTAGAGCCTAAAGGAGAAAGGGGAGGAGTGACTCACCGTAGCCGGGTTCTGCACGTCGTGGGCGTTTTCCTCTCTTTGTCACAGAACGGCGCCTGCGGCTGTGGGGCCCGGTGGTCCAGATCAATAGTGGATGGCTGAACAGAAAAGGGGTTAAATCTTGTCATGACGTCACCTGCCGGTGTTCCACTGATTCCACCGGCGCTGCTTGGGCCTCCGGGGGATGGAATGCAGCAAGATGGGACGCTCCCTACAGGACGAGCGGGAGTCCCCGGGGCCAAAAGCTGCACAAGATGTTGTGAGGCAGCTTAGTAATACTGCTGTAAGGCTCAGGAATCAAACGCAGACACATCAAAGTCTTTTGGGTACCTTTACTGGTCGAAAGCAGGTACACTCGGACCGGGTGATGAGGTTGACGCTCCTGGAGTTTCACAGCAAGCAGTGTTAGGCTTCCTTTCTCTGTCTTTCTGGTGAGGTCAGGTGGATGTGGAATCCTGCCGGACCGGGTTGTACGTCCAGTGGGACGTGATTCACCTGGGTAACTGCACTGAGGGCTCTGTTAAAGGGATGGTGACAATTCTATCCTCTTCCCTGGGCTCTCATCGGTAGGTGCATCAGGTGAACTGGGGGCTAAACTCCCTGTTAGGCGTGCTGGTTCTCTGTGGAGGCGTAGTAGCTCTCACAGCTCGATTCTAGTAACTGGTTGGTGAGGGAGAGTTAGGGTAACTCCTGTGTCCCTGAGAGGTGCTTTCTCCTTCCCTATGACCCCAATTGTAAGGTCTCTCACTTGCTATGTGTGCTGGTTTGGGCCTAGTATAGCTCCAGAACCGGTGGTTGCACACTTCCTGCAGCTCTCCTAGCGTCTGCACACTCTGCTGTTTCTCCCTCCAGGACCCTATTTATAGAGGGAACTGGCTCAAAGTGACCAGTGGAGCTCCCCTAGAGGCTTGGGGTGAAACAGGTGTGTTCTAAGGTGTTGTTAGGTGGTTTTGTTTGTGAATGATGCTTTGCTGTTTCCATTCCATTTGCGTAACAAGGGTTCTGTGGTGCCCAACAAGGTGCCAGGGTGCCACAGGAGCAAGGAGCAAAAGGGGGACTGGAGCCTTGAGGAGAGGGAAGAGCAGGGGGGCATGAGGGGGACTGGAGCCTGGAGGAGAGGGGGAAGCAAAGGGGCAAGAAGGGGCCTGGTGCCTCGATGAGAGGGAGGAATCAGGGGGGCAAGAGGGGGACTGGAGCCTGGAGGAGAGAGGAGGAGCAGGGGAGCAGGTGGGGGACTGGAGCCTGGAAGAAAGAGATGGGGCACAAAGGCTGGTGCCTGGAGGAGAGGGGGGGAGCAGGGGGGTAGGTGGGGGACTGGAGAAAGGGGGGAGCAGGGGGGATGGAGGGGGACTGGAGCCTGGAGAAAAGGGGGGGCTGGAGGGGGACTGAAGCCTGGAGGAGAGGGGGAAAGGAGGGGGACTGGAGCCTGGAGGACAGGGGGTGCAGGAGGGCAGGAGGGGGACTGGAGGCTGGAGGAGAGGGTGGGGCAGGAGGGGGACTGGAGCCTGGAGGAGAGGGGTGGTGCAGGGGGGCAAGAGGGGGACTGGAGCCTGGAGGAGAGAGGGGGAGCTATGGGGCTGGAGGAGGACTGGAGCCTGGAGGAGAGGGGAGTAGCAAGCGGTCAGGAGAGGGACTGGAGCCTTGAGGAGAGGGGGAAGCTGGGGGCAGGAGGGGGAATAGAGAGTAGGGGAGGAGCAAGGAGCAAATGCAGGACTGGAGCCTTGAGGAGAGGAGGGAAGCAAGGGGGCAAGAGGGGGTCTGTAGCATGGAGGAGAGGGGGAGAGCAGGGGGGCAAGAGGGGAATGGAACCTGGAGGAGAGTGGGGAAGCAGGGGGGCAAGAAATGGCCTGGTGCTTGGATGAGAGGAGGAAGCAGTGGGGAAAGAGGGGAACTGGAGCCTGGAAGAGAGAGGAGGAGCAGGGGAGCAGGTGGGGGACTAGAGCCAGGAGGAGAGAGGTGGAGCAGGGGGGCAGGAGGCGGACTGTAAGAGGGGGGGAGCTGAGGGCAAGATGGGGACTGGAACCTGGTGGAAAGAGTGAGAGCAGAGAGGCATGTGCCTGGATGAGACGAAGGGGGAGCAGTGGGGTAGGTGGGGGACTGGAGGAGAGAGGGGGAGCAGAGAGGCAGGAGAGAGACTGGAGAAGGGGAGGATCAGGGGAGCTGGAGTGGGACTGGAGCCTGGAGGAAAGGGGGGGAGCAGGGGGGCTGGAGGGGGACTAGAGCCTGAAGGAGAGAGGGGAGGAGCAAGGAGCAAAAGGCGGACTGGAGCCTTGAGGAGAGGGGAGAGCAGGGGGGCATGAGGGGGACTGGAGCCTGGAGGAGAAGGGGAAGCAAAGGGGCAAGAAGGGGCCTGGTGCCTGGATGAGAGGGGGGATGCATGGGGGCAAGAGGGGGACTAGTGCCTGGAGGAGAGAGGAGGAGCAGGGGAGCAGGTGGGGGACTGGAGCCTGGAGGAGAGAGGTGGAGCAGAGCGGCAGGAGGAGGACTGGAGCCTGGAGGAAAGAAAAAGAGCAGGGGGCCAGGAGCCTGGAGGAGAGGGGGAGAGCAGGGGGGTAAGGTGGGGGACTGGAGGAGAGGGGCAGAGGAGGGGGGACTGGAGGCGTCTGGAGAGAGGGGGGCAGGAGGGGGCTTAGAGCCTGTAGGGAAGAGGGTGACCAGGGAGGCAGGAGGGGGACAGAAGCCTGGAGGAGAGGGGGTAGCAGGGGGGCAGGAGAGGGACTAGAGCCTGGAGGAAAGAGAGAGAGCATGGGGCAGGAGCCTGGAGGAGAGAGGGGGTAGCAGGGGGATAGATGAGGGACTGGAGTAGAAGGGGGGAGCAGCGGGGCAGGAGGCGTACTGGTGGAGAAGGGGGGAGCAGGGGGGCTGGACAGGGTCTGGAGCCTGGAGGAGAAAGGGGAGCAGGAGGGCAGGAGGGGCCTGGAGCCTGGGATGAAAGAGGTGGAGCAGGGGGGGCAGGAGGGGGACTGAAGCCTGGAGGATAGAAGGGGCAAGAGGGGGACTGGAGCCTTGAGAGAAGGAGGGAGCAGGTGGGAAAGGGGGGGACTGGAGAAGTGGGGGGGGGGCAGGGAACAAGGGGGGACTGAGCCTTGAAGGAGGAGGGAAGCAGGGGGCAAGAGGGGACTGGAAGAGAGAGGGTGGGAGCAGGGCAGGAAGGCGACGGAGCCTGGAGGACAGAGGGGCATCAGGGGGGCAGGAGGGAGACTGGAGCATGGAGGAGAGAAGGGAGCAGGGGGGCAGGAGGGGGACTGGAGCCTGGAGGAGAGGGAAGCGAGCAGGGGGACAGGAGGGGGACTGGAGCTGGAGAGAGGGGGCATCAGGGGGCAAGAAGGGGACTGAAGCCTGGAAGAGAGGGTGGGAGCAAGGTGGCAGGAGGGGAACTGTAAGAGAGGGCGATGGGGCAAGAGGGGGACTGCAACCTGGAGAAAGAGTGAGAGCAGGGAGGCAGGTGCTGGAGGAGAGGAAGGAGGAGCAGTGGGGTAGGTGGGGACTGGAGGAGAGGGGGGAGCAGAGAGGCAGGAGGGAGACTGGAAAAGGAAGGGAGCAGGGGGCTGGAGTGGGACAGGAGCCTGAGGAGAGGGGTAGCAGGGGGGCAGGAGGGGGACTAGAGCCTGAGGAAGAGGAGAGGGGAGAGCGGGGAGAGAGGGGTGAGGGGATGATAGGACTGGAGAGAAGGGGAGCAGGGGGCAGGAGGCGGACTGTAAAGGGGGGGAGCGGGGGCTGGAGGGCTGGAGCCTGGGAGGAGAAGGGGGTGCGGAGGGAGGAGGGGGCTGGAGCCTGGATGAAGGGGGAGCAGAGGGGGCAGGAGGGGGACTGAGCCTGGAGGAGAAGGGGCAGGAGGGGGACTGAGCCTGGAGGAGAAGGGGGAGAGGGGAAAAGGGGACTGGAGAGAGGGGGGGAGCAGGGGCAAGGGGGGGACTGAGCCTGGAAGAGAGGGGGAAGCAAGAGGGGGCAAGAGGGGGACTGGGCTGGAGGAGAGGGGGCAGGGGGCAGGGGGACTGGAGCCTGGAGGAGAGGGATAGGGGGCAGGAGGGACTGGAGCATGGAGGAGAGGGGAGAGGGGAGGGGAGCAGGAGGGGGACTGGAGCCTGGAGGAGAGGGAGCGAGCAGGGGGACAGGAGGGGACTGGAGCCTGGAGGAGAGAGGGCAGGGGGCAAGAGGGGACTGAGCCTGGAGAGAGGGGGGAGCAGGGGCAGGAGGGGAACTGTAGAGAGGCGTGGGGAGAGGGGGCGCATGAGGAAGGGAGAGCAGGGAGGCAGGTGCTGGAGGAGAGGAGGAGGAGCAGTGGGGTAGGTGGGGCTGGAGGAGAGGGGGGAGCGAGAGCAGGAGGGAGCTGAAAGGAAGGGAGCAGGGGGTGGCAGGAGCTGAGGAGGAGGGGAGAGCGGGGAAGGAGGGGCGGGGCTGAGGAGGAGAGGGGGGAGCAGGTGGGGGAGGACGGAGGAGAAGGGGAGAGGGGCAGGCAGGGGGGCTGTGCGGAGAAAGGAGGGCAGGAGCATGGCTGGAGAGGGGGACAGGGGGAGGGGAGAGAAGGGGAGGGCAGGGGGGAGGGGGATGGGCTGGAGGAGAGGGGGCAGGTAGCGGAGGGGGACTGAAGGAGGGAGAGGGGCAGGAGGAGGGACTGGAGCCTGAGGAAAGGGAGAGCGGGAGGTGGGGGGGAAGGAGGGGCGGAGGGGGACTGGGAGAGGCAAGGAGAAGGAGAGGGGAGCTGGAGGAGGGAGGAGGGGAGGGGGGGAGGAGCGGAGGAGGAGGGGTGGGCCGAGAGAGGGGGGGAGGAAAGGGAGGGGAGGGGAGGGGAGGGGGGGGAGGGGGCGAGGGAGGGAGGGCCGGGGCAGGAGGGCTGGGCGGAGGAGGGGGAGGGGGGGGGCTGGGGAGGGGGAGCGGGGGGGGTGGGGGGGGATGGAGCGGGAGGGGGCGAGGTGGGGAAGAGGAGGGGTGGGAAGGAAAGGGGAGAGGGAGGGAGGGAGGAGGGGGGCTGGGGGAAGGGGGCAGGAGGGGAGGGGGAGAGAGCGAGGGGGGGGGGGAGAGTGAGGGAGGAGCGGGGAGGGGGGAAGGGGGGAGGGGGGAGTAGGGCAGGAGGGGGACTGGAGCTGGAGGAGGGGGGGGGCAGGGGGCAGAGGGACTGGAGCCTGGAAGGAGGGGGGAGCAGGGCGGAGGGGACTGGAGAGGCGAGGGGCAAGAGGGACTGACCTGAGGAAAGAGTGGGCAGGAGGAGGTGTTGGAGGAGAGGAGGAGGGCATGGGGTAGGTGGGGACTGGGAGAGGGGGAGAGAGGGCGAGGATGAGAAGAAGGGAGCAGGGGGGCTGGAGGGACTGGACTAGAGAGGGGTGAGAGGGGGGCGGAGGGGGACTGAGCCTGAGGAAAGGCGAGCAGGGGGTGGAGGACGGGCGGAGGGGAACTGAAGAAGAGACGGCAGGAGGGGGCGGAGAGGGGGGGGGAAGGCAGGGGGGACTGGAGCCTGGAGAGGGGTGGTGCAGGGGGCAAGAGGGGGACTGGAGCCTGGAAGTGAGAGGGGGAGCAGGGGGCAGGATGGGGCCTGGAGCCTGGAGGAGAGAGGGGCAGGTGGACATGTGGGGGACTGTAGCCTGGAGTAAAGAGAGGGGGCTAGGGAGGCATGTGTCTGGAGGAGAAGGTGGGGGAGCATGGGGGTAAGTGGGGACTGGAGAAGGTGGAGGAGCAGGGGGCTGGAGGGGGACTGGAGCCTGGAGGAGAGGGGGCAGGGGGGCTGGAGGGGGACTGAAGCCTGGAGGAGAAGAGGGGCAGGAGGAGGACTGGAGCCTTGAGGAAAGGGGAGAGCAGGATGGCAGGAGGGGGAGTGGGCAGGAGGTGGGACTGGGAAGAGACAAGGGACAGGAAGGGGAGCCTGGAGGAGGGGGGGCAGGAGGGGGGACTGGAGCCTGGAGGAGAGGGGTGGGCAGGAGGAAGAGGAGACTGGAGCCTGGAGGAGAGGGGGGAGCAGGGGGGACAGGAGGGACTGGAGCCTGGAGGAGAGAGGGGCAGGTGGGCAGGAGGGGAACTGGAGCCTGGAGGAAAGAGAGGGAGCAGGGAGGCAGGTGCCTGAAGGAGAGGGGTGGGAGCACGGGGGTAAGTAGGGGACTGGGGAAGGGGGTTGAGCAGGGGGGCTGGAGGGGGACTGGAGCCTGGAGGAAAGGGGGCAGGGGGGCTGAAGGGGGACTGAAGCCTGGAGAAGAAGGGGGCAGGAGGGGGTCTGGAGCCTGGAGGAGGGGGGGAGCAGGGATGCAGGAGGGGGACTGGAGCCTGGAGGTGGGGGGTGGCAGGAGGTGAACTGGAGCCTGGAGGAGGGGGGAGCAGGGATGCAGGAGGGGGACTGGAGCCTGTAGGAGGGGGTGGCAGGAGGTGGACTGGAGCCTGGAGGAGAGGGTGGTGCAGGGGGGCAACAGGGAGACTGGAGGCTGGAGGAGAGAGGGGGAGCAGGGGGGCTGGAGGGGCACTGGAGAAGAGGGGAGGAGCAAGAAGCAAGAGGGGGACTGGAGCCTTGAGGAGAGGGGGAAGCATCGGGGCAAGAGGAAGACTGGAGCATGGAGGAGAGGCGTGAAGCTGGGGGGCAAAAAGGGGCCTGGTGCCTAGATGAGAGGGGGACGCAGGGGGACAAGAGAAGGACTGGAGCCAGGAGGAGACAGGAGGAGCAGGGGAACAGGTGGGGAACTGGAGCCTGGTGGAGAGAGGTGGAGCAGGGGGGCAGGAAGGGGACTGGAGCCTGGAGGAAAGAGAGAGAGCAGGGGGGTAGGAGCCTGGAGGAGAGGGGGGAGCAGGGAGGTAGGTGGGGGACTGGAGGAGAGGCAGGAAGCAGGGGGGCAGGAAGAGGACTGGAGGAGAGGGGGGTGCAGGGGGGGCTGGAGGGGGCCTGGAGAGAGGCGGAGCAGGGGGGCAGGAGGGGGACTGAAGCCTGGAGGATAGAAGGGGCAGGAGGGGGACTGGAGCCTGGAGGAGAAGGGGGAGCAGGTGCTCAGGAGGGGGACTGGAGAAGAAGGGGGGAGCAGGGGACAAGAGGGGGACTGGAGCCTTGAAGAGAGGAAGGAAGCAGGGGGGAAAGAGGGGACTGGAGCATGGAGGAGAGGGAGGGAGCAGGGGGCAGGAAGGTGATTAAAGCCTGGAGGACAGAGGGGCATCAGGAGGGCAGGAGGGAGACTGGAGCATGGAGGAGAGAAGGGAGCAGGGGGGGCAGGAGGGGGACTGGAGCCTGAAGAAGAGGGAGGGAGCAGGGGGACAGGAGGGGGACTGGAGCCTGGAGGAGAGAGGGGCATCAGGGGGGCAAGAGGGGGACTGAAGCCTGGAAGAGAGGGTGAAAGCAAGGTGGCAGGAGGGGAACTGTAAGAGAGGGCGAGGGGGGAAGAGGGGGATTGCAACCTGGAGGTAAGAGTGAGAGCAGGGAGGCAGGTGCCTGGAGGAGAGGAAGGAGGAGCAGTGGGGTAGGTGGGGGACTGGAGGAGAGGGGGGAGCAGAGAGGCAGGAGGGAGACTGGAGAAGGAAGGGAGCAGGGGGGCTGGAGTGGGACTGGAGCCTAGAGGAGAGGGGTGAGCAGGGGGGCTGGAGGGGGACTAGAGCCTGAAGGAGTGAGGGGGAACGGGGGGGCAGGAGGTGGCCTGGAGCCTTGAGGAGAGAGGGGGAGCAGGTGGGTAGGAGAGCGGGCAGGGGGGCTGGAGGGGAACTGAAACCTGGAGGAGAAGAGCGGCAGGAGGGGGTCTGGAGCCTGGAGGTAAGGGGGGAGTAGAGGGGCAGGAGGGGGACTGGAGCCTAGAGTAAAGACAGGGAGCAGGGAGGCATGTGTCTGGAGGAGAAGGTGGGGGAGCATGGGGGTAAGTGGGGGACTGGAGAAGGTGGAGGAGCAGGAGGGCTGGAGGGGGACTGGAGCCTGGAGGAGAGGGGGCAGGGGGGCTGGAGGGGGACTGAAGCCTGGAGGAGAAGGGGGGTAGGAGGGGGACTGGAGCCTGGAGGAAAGGGGGGAGCAGGGGTCTGGAGGGGGACTGGAGGCTGGAAGGAGTGCGGGCAAGGGGGCTGGAGGGGGACTGAACCTTGGAGGAGAAGGGGGGCAGGAAGGGGACTGAAGCCTTGAGGAAAGGGGGGAGCAGGGGGGCAGGAGGGGGACTGGAGCCTGGAAGAGAAGGGGGAGCAGGTGGGCAGGAGGGGGACTGAAGAAGAGGGGGGGAGCAGGGGACAAGAGGGGGAGCCTGGATGAGGGGGGGCTGGAGCCTGGAGGAGAGGGGTGGTGCAGGGGGCAAGAGGACTGGAGCCTGGAGGAGAGAGGGGGAGCAGGGGGGCAGGAGGGTACTGGAGCCTGGAGAGGAGAGGGGCAGGTGGGCAGGAGGGGAACTGGAGCCTGGAGGAAAGAGAGGGAGCAGGGGGGCAGGTGCCTGAAGGAGAGGGCAGGGAGCACGGGGATAAGTGGGGGACTGGGGAAGGGGGTCGAGCAGGGGGGCAGGAGGGGGACTCGAGCCTGGAGGAAAGGGGGCAGGGGGCTGAAGGGAGACTGAAGCCTGGAGAAGAAGGGGGGCAGGAGGGTGACTGGAGCCTGGAGGATGGGGGAGCAGGGATGCAGGAGGGGGACTGGAGCCTGGAGGAGGGGGGTGGCAGGAGGTGGACTGGAGCCTGGAGGAGAGGGGTGGTGCAGGGGGGCAACAGGGGGACTGGAGCCTGCAGGAGAGAGGGGGAGCAGGGGGGCTGGAGGGGGCCTGGAGCAGAGCGGAGTAGCAGGGGGGCAGGATGGGGACTGGAGCCTGGAGTAGAAGGGGGAGTCGGGGGCAGGAGGGGGACTGGAGAAGAGGGGAGGAGCAAGAAGCAAGAGGGGGACTGGAGCCTTGAGGAGAGGGGGAAGCAATGGGGCAAGAGAAAAACTGGAGCATAGAGGAGAGGGGGGAAGCATGGGGGCAAAAAGGGGCCTGGTGCCTAGATGAGAGGGGGATGCAGGGAGACAAGAGAAGGACTGGAGCCAGGAGGAGACAGGAGGAGCAGGGGAACAGGAGGGGGACTGGAGCTGGAGGAAAGAGAGACAGCAGGGGGGTAGGAGCCTGGAGGAGAGGGGGGAGCAGGGAGGTAGGTGGGTGACTGGAGGAGAGGCATGAAGCAGGGGGGCAGGAGGAGGACTGGAGGAGAGGGGGGCGCAGGGGGGGCTGGAGGGGGACTGGAGAGAGGGGGAGCAGGGGTGCTGGAGGGGGCTTGGAGCCTGGAGGAAAAAGGGGGAGCAGGGAGGCAGGAGTGGGACTGAAGCCTTGAGGAGAGGGGGGAGCAGGGGGGCAGGAGGGAGACTGAAGTCTGGAGGAAAGGGGGGAAGCAGAGGGGCAAGAAGTGAACTGGTGCCTGGTCGAGAAGGGGGAATCAGTGAGGCAAGAGGGAGACTGAATCCTCGAGGAGAGTGGAGGAGCAAGTGGGGGACTGGAGCCTGAAGGAGTGGTGGGGAGCAGGGGGGCAGGAGGGGCACTGGAGCCTGGAGGAGAGGGGTGAGCAGGGGGCAAGAGGTGGACTGGAGCCTTGAGGATAGGGGGTAAGCAGGGGCATAAGGGGGACTGAAGAATGGAGGAGAGGGGGGGAACAGGGGCCAAGAGGGGGACTGGAGCCTGGAGAAGAGAGGGGGAGCAGGGGTGCAAGAGGGGGACTGGTGCCTGGAGGAGAAAGGTGGATCAGGGGGGCAGGAGAGGGCCTTTAACCTGGAGGAGAGGGGGGAGCTGAGGGCAGGTGAGGGAATGGGGAATAGCAGAGGAGCAAGGAGCAAGAGTGGGACTGGAGCCTTGAGGAGAGGGGAGAGCAGGGGGGCATGAGGTGGACTGGAACCTAGAGAAAAGGTTGGAAGCAGGGGGGCAAGAAGGGGCCTGGTGCCTGGATGAGAGGGGGGAAGCAGGGGCGCAAGAGGGGGTCTGTTGCCTGGATGAGAGGGGGGAAGCAGGGGTGCAAGAGGGCGACTGGAGCCTGGAGGAAAGAGGAGGAGCAGGGGAGCAGGTGGAGGACTGGAGCCTGGAAAGAGGTGGAGCAGGGGGGCAGGAGGGGGACTGGAGCCTGGAGGAATGAGAGAGAGCAGGGGGGCAGGAGCCTAGAGGAGAGGGGGAGAGCAGGGGGGGCTGAAGTGAGACTGGAGAGAAGGGGAGCAGGGGGGCAGAAGGGGACCTGGAGCCTGGAGGAAAGAGGGGGAGCAGGGAGGGAGTAGGGGGACTGAAGCCTGGAGGAGAGGGGGGAGCAGGGGGGCAAGAGAGGGACTAGAGCCTGGAGGAAAGAAAGAGAGCAGGGGGCAGGAGCCTGGAGGAGAGGGGGGAGGCAGGGGGGTAGGTGGGGGACTGGAGTAGAGGGGGTGAGCAGGGGGGGCAGGAGGGGTCTGGAGCCTAGAGGAGAGAGGGGGAGCAGGGAGCAAGAAGGGGAATGGAGATTTGAGGATAGGGGGGAAGCAGGGGGGCAAGAGGGGGTCTGGAGCCTAGAGGAGAGAGGGGGAGCAGGGAGCAAGAAGGGGACTGGAGATTTGAGGACAGGGGGGAAGCAGGGGGGCAAGAGGGGAACTGGAGCATAGAGGAGAGAGGGAGGAGCAGCGGTAGGATGGATGGAGGAGTGGAAGGAGAGGGCTGAGCCTGGAAGAGAGGGGAGCAGGGGGCAGAGGGGACTGGAGCCTGGAGGAGAAAGGGGAAGGGGGCGGAGAGGGCTATAGCTGGAGGAGAGGGTTACTGATGGCGGAGGGAGATGGGGAGCAGGGGGGCAGGAGATGGGACTTAGCCTGAGGAGGGAGAGCGGGGTGCAGGGGACGGACCTAGGAAAGGGAGACAGGGGGCAGAGGGGCGGTGCTGGAAGGGGGGGCAGGGAAGCGGCTTTGAGGGAGAGGGGAAGCAGGGGGCAAGAGGGGACTGGAGCCTGGAGAAAGAGAGAGAGGGACAGGAGGGGACTGGAGCCTGGAAGAAGGGGGAGCAGGGGGCAGGAGGGGGACTGGAGCTGGAGGAAGAAGAGAGGGGGCGCGAGGGGGACGAGGAGGGGGGAGCATGGAGGGGATGGAGCTGAGGAAGGGGGAAGCAGGGGCAAGGGGACTGGAGCTCTGGAAAGAAGGGGATGCAGGGGGCAAAAGGGGGACTGGTAGCCATGGAGAGAGGGGGAGCAGGGGGGCAGGAGGATGAGCCTGGGAAAGAGGAGCAGGGGAGGAGCTGGAGGAGGGGGGCAGAGGGGGACTGTGAGCCTGGAGGAGAGGGGGGAGCAGGGCAGAGAGGGGACTGGAGAGAGAGGGAAGGGGAGAGGAGAAGGGGGGACTGGAGCCTTGAGGAGAGAGGGGAGCAGGGGGGCATGAGGGGGTGGAGCCTAGAGGAAGAGGGGGAAGCAGGGGGCAAGAAGTGGGACTGGAGGATAGAGGAGAGGGGGTGGAGCAGGGGGGCAAGAGGGGATGGAGCCTGGAGGAAAGGGGGAAGCAGAGGGGCAGAGGGGAATGGGCCTGGTCGAGAAGGGGAGCAGTGGGCAAGAGGGGACTGTAGCCTGGAGGAAGAGAGAGGGAGCAGGGGGACGGAGCCTGAAGAGAAGGGGGGAGCAGGGGGCAGGAGGGGACTACTGAGAGAGGGGGAGGGAGCAGGGGGGCTGGAGGGGGATGAAGCTGGAGGAAAGAGAGGGGAGCAGGGGTAGGATGGGGGACTGGAGGAGAGGGGGAAGCAGGAGGGAGACTGGGCCTGGGGGAGAGGGGGGAGGAGAGGGGCTGGAGGGGGACTGGAGGAGAGTGGGGAAGCAGAGGGGCAAGGAGGGGGACTGGAGCCTGGAGGAAACGGGAAGGGAAGAGAGGGGCAAGAGTGGAAGGACCTGGTCGAGAAGGGGGGAAGCAGTGGGGCAAGAGGGAGACTGTAGCCTGGAGGAGAGAGGAGCAGCAGGGGGAGCAGGGGGGGGACTGGAGCCTGAAGGAGAAGGGTGAGCAGGGGGGCAGGACGGGGGACTGGAGCCTGGAGGAGAGGGGTGAGCAGGGGGGCAGGAGGGGGACTGGAGCCTGGAGGAGAGGGGGAGTCAGGGGTAGGAGGGGGACTGAAGAAGAGGGGGGAGCATGGGGCAAGAGGTGGACTGAGCCTGAGGATAGGGGGTAAGGAAGGGGCAATAAGGGGGACTGGAGAGAATGGAGGAAAGAGAGGGAGCAGGGAGGCATGTGTCTGGAGGAGAGGGGGGGAGCACGGGGGTAAGTGGGGGACTGGAGAAGGGGGGGGAGCAGGTTGGCTGGAGGGGGATTGGAGCCTGGAGGAGAGGGGGCAGGGGGTCTTGAAAAGGACTGAAGCCTGGAGGAGAAGGGGGGCAGGAGGGGGACTGGAGCCTGGCAGAAAGGGGGGAGCAGGGGGGCAGGAGGGGGACTGGAGCCTGGATGAGGGGGGCAGGAGGTGGACTGGAGCCTGGAGGTGAGGGGTGGTGTAAGGGTGCAAGAGGGGGACTGGAGCCTGGAGGAGAAGGTAGTAGCAGGGGGGCAGGATGGGGACTGGAGCCTGGAGTAGAAGGGGGAGCCGGGGGCAGGAGGGGGACTGGAGAAGAGGGGAGGAGCAAGAAGCAAGAGGGGGGCTGGAGCTTTCGGGGGAGTGGGGAAGCAACGGGGCAAGAGGGGGACTGGAGAATGGAGGAGAGGGGAGAGCAGGGGTGCAAGACGGGGGCTAGAGGAGAGGGGAGAGCAGGGGGGACAAGAGACTGACTGGAGCCTGGAGGAGAGGGGGGAAGCAGGGGGACAAAAATGGGTCTGGTGCCTAAATGAGAGGGGGAAGCAGAGGGACAAGAGAGGGACTGAGCCAGGAGGAGCAGGGGAGCAGGTGGGGGACTGGAGCCTGGGGGAGAGAGAGAGAGCAGGGTGGTAGAAGCCTAGAGGAGAGAGGGGGAGCAGGGAGTTAGGTGGGGGACTATAGGAGAGGTGGGAAGCAGGGGGGCAGGAGGGGGACTGGAGGAGAGTGGGGAGCAGAGGGGGCTGGAGGGGGACTGGAGCCTGGAGGAAAAATGGGGAGCAGGGAGTCAGGAGTGGGACTGAAGCCTGGAGGAGAGGGGGGGAGCAGGGGGGCAGGAGGGGTACTGGAGCCTGGAGGAAAGGGGGAAGCAGAGGGGCAAGAAGGGAACTGGTGCCTGGTCGAGAAGGGGGAAGCAGTGGGGCAAGAGGGAGACTGGAGCCTCGAGGAGAGTGGAGGAGCAGGTGGGGGACTGGAGCCTTAAGGAGAGGGTGGGGAGCAGGGAGGCAGGGGCGGGACTGGAGCCTGGAGGAGAGTGTGGCGCCCCGCAACGAGTGCGTCACAGGAGTGTATTGCATCCCAGACTGCAGATGTAATATTCTCTGACTAAGCAATGACATGGTTAAACCTCAGAGCTCCATACCCTACATGCACATCAGAATAGCGGGCCAATAAGGTCCTGGTGGGCGGAGTGTAGGAGTAGAGTGTTTGAGGAGAATGTAGGAGAAGGACGAAGGAGAAGGAAGTGGTCGGGAGGAACGTAGGAGAGGGGGCTCTGCACAGTCCCGTGCAGCCCCTAGACCACCTACCGGTTGGTGCCATTACCCGGTGCCTCAACAACCGGACTCTGTTCGAACATCTACAGGTCAAACTACACCTGCGCCCATCTACAACCGGATCACTGGTTCCGAAGCAAGCAAGTTGTTCAGCACTGCTTAGCAAACCAGGAGTGGAGGGACCGCTCTATAGGAGCACCCCACCACCGCCGCAAACAGAGCCGTCTTGCCAGCGTAGTACCCACCAAAAGGACGCAGGCTACCCCTCACACAGGAACGTACACACCGGCAGGGAAATTTAAGTAGTCCCTTGTACCCGAACTTGGCACTCTAAGACGACATCGTCAACTCACCTAGAACAAGTTAGAATGGAGGAACACCGCGGAGCTCTGAGACATCACCAGTCATTGCTAAGTCCACCCAGTCCGTTGCCCGTTACCTGTATACCATGTATCACCTGCTGATTACAGTAAAAGACCTGTTACAGAGACTATTGGTGTCCGTGTTTCTTCAGATCTGTTTCACTCCGCATACTAAGAGTAACTAAGCTGCCTCACAACATCTTGTGCAGCTTCTGGCTCCGGGGACTCCGGCTTGTCCTGTGGGGAGCTTCCCATCTTGCTGCATTGCATCCCCCGGAGGCCCAAGCAGCGCCGGTGAAATCATCAGAACTCCCGCAGGTGGCATCACGACAAGAATAACCTACCCTTATCTGTTCAGCCAACCTTATTGATCTGGACCACCGGGCCTACACAGCCTCGGGCGCGGAACCATCACAGGGAGCAGTGACAGCCCGTGACGTGCACACCCGGCTACGGTGAGTCAAGAGGGATGAGCAGGGGGGCAGGAGGGGGACTGTAGCCTGGAGGAGAGGGGGGAGTCGGGGGCAGGAGGAGGACTGAAGAAGAGGGGGGAGCATGGGGTAGGGAGCAGCGACAGCCCGTGACGTGCACACCCCGGCTACGGTGAGTTAAGAGGGATGAGAAGGGGGGCAGGAGGGGGACTGGAGCCTGGAGGAGAGGGGGGAGTTGGGGGCAGGAGGAGGACTGAAGAAGAGGGGGGGAGCATGGGGCAAGAGGTAGACTGGAGCCTTGAGGATAGGGGGGAAGCAGGGGGGCATAAGGGGGACTGGAGAATGGAGGAGAGGGGGGGAACAGGGAGGCAGGAGGGGGACTGGAGGGGAGGGGGGGCACAGGGGCCAAGAGGGGGACTGGAGCCTGGAGAAGAGAGGGGGAGCAGGGGGGCAAGAGGGGGCCTGGTGCATGGAGGAGAAAGGGTGAGCAGGGGGGCAGGAGGGGGCCTGGAGCCTGGAGGAGAGGGGGAGCCGAGGGCAGGTGGGGGACTGGGGAAGAGGGGAGGAGCAAGGAGCAAGAGGGGGACTGGAGCCTTGAGGAGAGGGGAGAGCAGGGGGGCATGAGGTGGACTGGAGCCTGGAGGAGAGGGGGGAAGCAGGGGGGTAAAAAAAGGGGCCTGGTGCCTGTATGAGAGGGGGGAAGCACGGGAGACTGGAGAGAAGGGGTGCAGGGGGGCAGAAGGGGGCCTGGAGCCTGGAGGAAAGAGGTGGATCAGGGAGGCAGTAGGGTGACTGAAGCCTGGAGGAGAGTGGGGAACAGGGGGGCAGGAGAGGGACTAGAGCCTGGAGGAAAGAAAGAGAGCAGGGGGCAGGAGCCTGGAGGAGAGGGGGAGAAGAGGGGCAGGAGGGGGACTGGAGGAGGGGGGGGGAGCAGAGGGGCAGAAGGGCAACTGGAACCTGGAGGAGAGAGGGGAAGCAGGGGGCAGGATGGGGACTGGAGCCTGGAGGAGAAAAGGAAGAAGGGGGCAGGAGGGGGACTGGAGGACAGGGGGGGAGCTGGGGGGCAGGAGGGAGACTGCAGCCTGGAGTAAAGAGATAGAGCAGAGGGGCAGGAGCCTGAAGGAGAAAGGGGGAGCAGGGGGGGCAGGAGGGGGACTGAAGTCTGTAGGAGAGATGGGGTGCAGAGGGGCAGGAGGGGCACTGGAGACTGGCGGAGAGGGGGAGGATGCAGGGGGGAAGAGGGAGACTGAAGGAGAGGGGGGAGCAGGGGGGAAGAGGGGGACTGAAGCCTAGAGGAAAGAGGGGTAGCAGGGGGGCAGGAGGGGAACTGGAAGAGTGGGGGGAGCAGGGGGCAAGAGGGGAACTGAAGACTGGAGGAGAGAGGGGGAGCAGGGGGGCAGGAGGGGAAATGGAGCCAGGAGAAGAGGAGGGAGCAGGGGGGCAAGAGGGGGACTGGAGCATGGAGGAGAGGGGGGGAGCAGGGGGGCAGGAGGGGGACTGGAGGGGAGGTGGGAACAGGGACCAAGATGGGGACTGGAGTCTGGAGAAGAGAGGGGGGAGCAGGGGGGCAAGAGGGGGACTGGTGCCTGGAGGAGAAAGGGGGAGCAGGGGGGTATGAGGGGGCCTGAAGGAGAGGGGGAAGCAGGGGGGCAGGAGGGGGACTGGAGCCTGGAGGAAAGGGGGGAGCTGAGGGCATGTAGGGGACTGGAGAATAGGAGAGGAGCAAGGAGCAAGAGGGGGACTGGAGCCTTGAGGAGAGGGGAGAGCAGAGGGGCATGAGGGGGACTGGAGCCTGGAGGAGAGGGGGGAAGCAGGGGGGCAAGAAGGGGCCTTGTGCCTGGATGAGAGCGGGGAAGCAGGGGGGCAAGAGGGGAACTGGAGCCTGGAGGAGAGAGGAGGAGTAGGGGAGCAGGCGGAGGACTGGAGCCTGGAGAGAGGGGAGCAGGGGGGCAGGAGGGGGATTGGATCATTGAGGAAAAAGAGAGAGCAGGGGGGCAGGAGCCTGGAGTAAAGGGGGAGAGCAGGGGGGCTGGAGGGGGACTGGAAAGAGGGGGAGCAGGGGGCCAAGAAGGGGGCCTGGAGGAAAGAGGGGGAGCAGGGAGGCAGTAGGGGGACTGAAGCCTGGAGGAGAGGGGTGGAGCAGGGGGGCAGGAAAGGGACTAGAGCCTGGAGGAAAGAAAGAGAGCAGGGAGACTGGAGTATGGAGGAGAGAGGGGACACAGGGGGGTAGGAGGGATACTGGAGAAGAGGGGGGAAGCGGGGGGGAAAGAGGGGGACTGGACCCTAGAGGAGAGAGGGGGAGCAGGGGGTCAGTAGGGGGACTGGGGCCTGGAGGAGAGGGGTGAGCAGTGGGGCAGAAGGGGGCCTGGAGCCTGGAGGAGAGGGGAGAAAAGGGGGGCAAGAGGGAGGCTGGAGCCTGGAGAAGAGGGGGGGAGCAGGGAGCAAGAAGAGGACTGGAGACTTGAGGAAAGGGGGGAATCAGGGGGGCAAGAGCGGAACTGGAGCATGGAGGAGAGAGGAGGAGCAGCAGAGCAGGTGGAGGACTGGAGCTTGGAGAGAGGTGGATCAGGGGGCAGGAGGGGGACTGGAGCGGGAGGAAAAAGAGAGAGCAGGGGGGCAGAATGACTCACCGTGGCCGGGTCTCCGGTTTAGACAGGCAGTAGCTCCTTCCTCCTTGTCACGGTTGCCGGTAGTGGGACCCGGTTGAGTGCAGATGAAAAGTTGAAGACGTCTTGTGGGAACAGATTAAGGGGTTAATTTATTCGTGATGCCACCTATGAGTAGTTCGGTGAGTCCTACCGACGCTGCGGGACCTCCGGGGGATGGATAGCAGCAAGATGGAACGCTCCCCACAGGCTTAGCGGTGATCCCCGGAGGCTGGAGCTGCTTAAGATGTTGTGCGGCAGCTGCGGTTACCTTGAAGTGCGGACAGACAGTTCATAAGGAAGCATGGACACTGTAAGTCTCTGTAACGGGACTTTACTGTAACCAGCAAGCAGTGCATGGCATACAGTTAACGGGTAGTGGACCGGGTGGACTCAGCAGTGATAGGTGTCCCTCAGAGATCCGTGGTGTTCCTCCATTCTAGCTAAGTGTTTGCCGTTGTCGCCCAGGAATACCAGATCGGGTACGGGGAGGCTGCTTCAATGCCCTATCCAAAGTATACGTGATGAATGTTTTGGGGAGCCTTAGATCCCTCGGTGGGTACACTGCTGGTTAGACGACTGGAATTTGGCGGGTGGTGGGGTGCTCCTGTAAAGCTGCTCCTCCACTCTTCTGGTTCGCGTAGCAGAGTTGAACTGATGCCAGCTTCGGTACCAGTGAACCGGCTGTAATTTGGGTACGGGAGTGTTTTGGAACCCGTGTTTGGTGATGCCCGATCCTGTTCAGGCCTCAGGTGCTAACACCCGACCGGTGACGGCCCGGGGGCTGCACGGCGGTGCAGAGCCCCGCTCCTACGTTCCTTCTTCTCCAAGTTCAAGTCTGTGTCTTTCTAACTTCTTCTAGACTCTCCTACACTCTACCCTTGCACTTCGCCCACCAGGACCCTGGTTGGTCCCCTCTACTAGTGTTGCATGCAGGGTTTGGATCTCTAAGTTAACCAGATGACTGCTGGGTCAGATAATATTGCTGCTGCATTTATGGCTGCAATACCCTCCTGTGACGCACTCGTTGCGGGTCGCCACACAGAAGCCTGGAGGAGAGAGGGAGAGCAGGGGGGCCTGGAGTGGGACTAAAGAGAGGGGGAGCAGGGGAGCAGAAGGGGGCCTGGAGCCTGGAGGAAAGAGGGGGAGCAAGGAAGCAGTTGGGGACTGAAGCCTGGAGGAAAAGGGGGAGCAGGGGGGCAGGAGAGGGACTAGAGCCTGGAGGAGAGGGGGTTGCAGGGGGGCAGGAGGGAGACTGGAGGATAGGGGGGTTGGTGGACTGGAGCCTTTAGGAGAGTGGGGAGCCAGGGAGTAGGATGGGGAGTGGAGCCTGTAGGAGAGAGGGGCAGGAGGGGGACTGGAGCCTGGAGGAGAGGGGGGGAGCAGGGGGGCAGGAGGGGGACTGGAGCATGGAGGAAAGAGGGGTCAAAGGGGGGCAGGAGGGGGACTGGAGGGGAGGGGGGAACAGGGGCAAAGAGGGGGACTGGACTCTGGAGAAGAAATGGCGTGCAGAGGGGCAAGAAGGGGACTGGTGCCTGGAGGAGAAAGGGGAAGCAGGGGGGTAGGAGGGAGCCTGGAAGAGAGGGGGAAGCAGGGGGGCAGGAGGCGGACTGGAGCCTGGAGGAGAGGGGGGAGCCGAGGGCATGTAGGGGACTAAAGAATAGCAGAGGAGCAAGGAGCAAGAGGGGGACTGGAGCCTTGAGGAGAGGGGAGAGCAGGGGGCATGAGGGGGACTGGAGCCTGGAGGAGAGAGAGGGAAGCAGGGGGGCAAGATGGGAAATGGTGCCTGGTCGAGAAGGGGGAAGCAGTGGTGCAGGATGGAGACTGGAGCCTCGAGGAAAGTGGAGGAGCAGGTGGGGGACTGGAGCCTGGAGGAGAGAGGTGGAGCAGAGGGGCACGAGGGGGACTGGAGCCTGGAGGTAAGAGAGAGAGCAGGTGGGTAGGTGGGGGACTGGAGGAGAGGCGAGAAGCAAGGGGGCAGGAGGGGTACTGGTGGAGAGGGGGGAGCAGAAGGGGCTGGAGGGGGACTGGAGAGAGGGGGAGCAGGGGGGCAGGAGGGGGACTGGAGCCTGGAGGAAAGGGGGAAGCAGAGGGGCAAGAAGGGAACTGGTGCCTGGTCGAGAAGGGGGAAGCAGTGGGGCAAGAGGGAGACTGGAGCCTCGAGGAGAGTGGAGGAGCAGGTGGGGGACTGGAGCCTGAAGGAGAGGGGGGAGCAGGGGGGCAGGAGGGGAACTGGAGCCTGGAGGAGAGGGGTGAGCAGGGGGCAAGTGGGGGACTGGAGCCTGGAGGAGAGGGGCAAGTCGGGGGGCAGGAAGAGGACTGAAGAAGAGGGGGGGAGCATGGGGAAAAAAGTGGACTGGAGCCTTGAGGATAGGGGGGAAGCAAGGGGCATAAGGGGGACTGTGTCTTTCTCCTCATCCACGGGACGTCATCAGGGCTATCGGCAAGTTGAATCTTGTCCGATGGCTTTGCATCTGTCTTGGGTCTTCTCCCAGCTTTTAGCTTGGCCACGTCTTTCATCAGCTGCTCGACATTAGCACACAGTTGATCAAACCGGTCAGGTGTTACAGTCTGTGCACTGGACTGAATCGCAGGGATTGGAGATGCTGCTGCCGGCACGGAAGGGGTGTCAGTGTACTGCTGCTGCTGTGAAGCGGGATCAGGTACTTCAGCGAGTCGTTGTCCCCAAACTGTTAAGTCTCTCAAGGTGTCAAACTCTGCGCCTGGATTCTGTATGGACCACCAGCTTGCTTGCTTTCTATCCTCAGATAGTTTAAGGCCCACAATAAATTGTCCAATTAACGCTTTGTTCTCATCACGGACACTATCAGGATCAACTTGTTTTAACAGTCTGTATGCTTCTTGCAAGCGCAGTGAATAATCAAGGACACTTTCTTGTGCCCCTTGGTTACAACGATAGAATGACAGTCTTAATTCAGCTTCGGTATGGCGCTCAAAGACCCGGGTTAATCTAGCGAATATCTGCTCCACAGATTCCTGAGTTTCTACAGGCCAGCTGCGGCTCTGCAGTTCGGCTGCACCGGTTAATTGTCCCATAATAACTGAAGCTCTTTGCTTACCGGTCATCGGGTACATGTCCAGCGCTTGGCATATCTTCCTCTGGAAGTTCTCCAAGGTACTGGGTACGCCGCTGTACTTGGGTAACCAGGTCGCACTAGGAACGTAGGGTAGAGACATCGGCATAATCGGAGCGGGTTGCGGTAGCATACCGCCGACTGGTTGCTGTCCATCAAGAGGTATATTTTGAGGTGCCGCTTGGTCTAGCGGGGGCACAGCGTGATCGGGAGCCGGGTTACTCATGGTCGCTCCCCCTTAGTTAAGCGTAGCCTTTCCCTCGGTTTCAAACGGAAGTGTCGGCCTCGCGGTGAGGAGTGAGGCACCACGGGAGTTTCCGGTTCCTGCTGCGTATGGAGGAAGTCGTCAGAGCGTGGGGGCGGGGCCAATCTTCGCGCCCTCTGCACAGTCACGTCCCTTCTTTTCCCGCCTTTTCGCGCAGAAATGGCGGACCAAATGTACAGTTCGATATTTACAGTCAATAAATAGCACACAATACCCGTGATAACGGGCCTGCTCGTATCCTGTTCCTGACGCCAAATTCTGACTCACCGTAGCCGGGGGGTACACGTAGCGGGCGTTGTTTCTCCTCCAGTCACGGAACCGCGCCTGCGGTAGTGTAGGCCCGGTGGTCCAGATCAATAGGGGAATGGCGGAACAGTGGGGTGATTTGTCTTCGTGACGCCACCTGTGGGTGTTCTGGTAACTTTACCAGCGCTGTTCGGGTCTCCGGGGGATGTTATACAGCGAGATGGAACGCTCCCCACAGGATGAGCGGGAATCCCCGGAGCCGGGAGCTGCGCAAGATGTTGTGAGGCAGCTGCGGGATGCTGCGCGCTGAATCCAGGAATAATGTACAACCACACAAAGTCTCTTTTAGGTACCTTTACTGGTTGGTATTCAGGTACACTCGGACCGGGATAGTGAAGTTGGCACTTCTGGAGTTTCACAGCAAGCAGTGTTAGGCTTCCTTTCTCTAGTTCTGGTGCTAAAGTCGGGTGGATGTGGAATCCATCCGGACCGGGCAGTATGTTCAATAGAATGGATTTCACCTGGTTGTCAGCACTGAGGGCACTGTAAAAGGGTGATGATAATTCTACCTTCTTCCCTGGGCTCTCGCTGGTAGGTGCGACAGGTGGAACAGGGGGCTAGACTCCCTGTGAAGTATGCTGGTTCTCTGTGATGGCTTGGTGGCTCTCACAGCTTCGGTTCCAGTAACCGGTGTTTAAGGAAAGAGTCGGAATAACTCTGTGTTCCTGAGAGGTGATCTCCTTCTTCCTCTTGTCCCAATTGCAGGGACCTCCACTTGCTAGCAGGCTGGTTGGGCCTAGTGTGTTCCTCATAGGGTGGAGGTTTCACACAGGCTGGCAGCTCTTGTAGCGTCTACCACACTCTGCAGTTTCTCCCTCCAAGACTCTATTTATAGGGGGAACTGGCTCAAAGTGACCAGTGGAGCTCCCCCTAGAGGCTCAGGGTGAAACCAGGTGTTCTAAGTGTTGTTGTGTTTGTGGGTTTTGCTGTGCTGTTACTTACTCCATTTGTGCTCTAAGGATTTCTGTGGTGCCCAATAGGTGCCAGGGTGCCACACCTGGAGGAGAGGGGGGAGTCAGGAGGCAAGAAGAGGACTGAAGAAGAGGGGGGGAGCATGGGGCAAAAGGTGGACTGGAGCCTTGAGGATAGGGGGGAAGCAAGGGGCATAAGGGGGACTGGAAAATGGAGGAGAGAGGGGCAGGTGGGCAGGAGGGGAACTGGAGCCTGGAGGAAAGAGAGGGAGCAGGGAGGCAGGTGCCTGGAGGAGAGGGAGGGAGCACGGGGATTAGTGGGGGACTGGAGAAGGGGGGGAGCAGGGGGGCTGGAGGGGGACTAGAGCCTGGAGGAGAGGGGGCAAGGGGGTTGGAGGGGGACTGAAGCCTGGAGGAGAAGGGGGCAGGAGGGGGACTGGATCCTGGAGGAAAAGGGGGAGCAGGGGGGCAGGAGGGGGACTGGAGCCTGGAGGAGTGGGGGGCAGGAGGTGGACTGTAGCCTGAAGAAGAGGGGTGGTGCAGGGGGGCAAGAGGGGGACTGGAGCCTGGAGGAGAGAGGGGGAGCAGGGGGGCAGGATAGGGACTGGAGCCTGGAGTAGAAGGGGGAGCCGGGGGCAGGAGGGGGACTGGAGAAGAGGGGAGGAGCAAGAAGGGGGAGCAGGGGCGAAAGAGGGGGGCTAGGGGAGAGGGGATTGCAGGGGGGGCAATAAGGGGACTGGAGCCTGGAGGAGGGGGGAAGCAGGGGGGCAAAAGGGGCCTGGTGCCTAGTTGAGAGGGGGAAGGAGGGGGACAAGAGAGGGACTGGAGCCTCGAGGAGAGAGGAGGAGCAGAGGGCAGGATGGGGACTGGAGCCTGGAGGAAGAGAGAGCATGGGTGTAGGAGCCTGGAGGAGAGGGGGGGAGCAGGGAGGTAGGTGGGGGACTGGAGGAGAGGGGGGAGAAGGGGGGGCTGGAGGGGGCCTAGAGTATGGAGGAAAAAGGGGGAGCAGGGAGGCAGGAGTGGGTCTGAAGCCTGGAGGAGAGGGGGGGAGCAGGGGGTAAGGAGGGGGACTGGAGCCTGGAGGAAAGGGGGGAAGTAGAGGGGTAAGAAGGGAACTGATGCCTGCTCAAGAAAGGGGAAGCAGTGGGGCAAGAAGGAGACTGGAGCCTCGAGGAGAGTGGAGGAGCAGGTGGGGGACTGGAGCCTGAAGGAGAGTGGGGGAGCAGGGGG
Source organism: Allobates femoralis (assembly GCA_033576535.1). Classification (NCBI taxonomy): domain Eukaryota; kingdom Metazoa; phylum Chordata; class Amphibia; order Anura; family Aromobatidae; genus Allobates; species Allobates femoralis. The sequence continues at coordinate 306,021,267 of JARQOC010000002.1, read as the reverse complement.
GCAGGAGGGGGACTGGAGCCTGGAGGAGAGGGGTGAGAAGGGGGCAGGAGGGGAATGGAGCCTGGAGGAGAGGGGGGAGTCGGGGGCAGGAGGAGGACTGAAGAAGAGAGAGCAAGCATGGGGCAAGAGGTGGACTGGAGCCCTGAGGATAGGAGGGAAGCAGGGGGGCATAAGGGGGACTGGAGAATGGAGGAGAGGGGGGAACAGGCGCCAAGATGGGGACTGGAGCCTGGAGAAGAGAAGGGGAGCAAGGGGGCAAGAGGGGGCCTGGTGCCTGGAAGAGAAAGGGGGAGCTGAGGGCAGGTGGGGGACTGGGGAAGAGGGGAGGAGCAAGGAGCAAGAGGAGGATTGGAGCCTTGAGGAGAGGGGGAAGCAGGGGGGCAAAAAGTGGCCTGGTGCCTGTACGAGAGGAAGGAAGCAGGGGGGCAAGAAGGGGTCTGGTGCCTGGATGAGAGGGGGGAAGAAGGGGGGCAAGAGGGTGACTGGAGCCTGGAGGAGAGAGGCGGAGCAGGGGAGCAGGTGGAGGACTGGAGCCTGGAAAGAGGTGGAGCATGGGGGCAGGAGGGGGACAGGAGCATGGAGGAAAAAGACAGAGCAGGGGGGCAGGAGCCTGGAGGAGAGGGGGAGAGCAGGGGGGCTGGATGGGGACTGGAGAGAAGGGGAGCAGGCGAGCAAGAAGGGGGCCTGGAGTCTGGAGGAAAGAGGGGGAGCAGGGAGGCAGTAGGGTGACTGAAGCCTGGAGGAGAGGGGGGAACAGGGGGGCAGGAGAGGGACTAGAGCCTGGAGGAAAGAAAGAGAGCATGGGGACTGGAGCCTGGAGGAGAGAGCGGGCACAGGGTGGTAGGAGGGATACTGGACAAGAAGGGGGAAGCAGGGGGGCAAGAGGGGGACTGGGGCCTGGAGGAGAGGGGTGAGCCGTGGGGCAGAAGGGGGCCTGGAGCCTGGAGGAGAGGGGAGAAATGGGGGGCAAGAAGGGGGCTGGAGCCTGGAGAAGAGGGGGGGAGCAGGGAGCAAGAAGGGGACTGGAGACTTGAGGAAAGGGGGGAAGCAGGGGGGCAAGAGCGGAACTGGAGCATGGAGGAGAGAGGAGGAGCAGTAGAGCAGGTGGAGGACTGGAGCCTGGAGAGAGGTGGAGCAGGGGGCAGGAGGGGGACTGGAGCCTGGAGGAAAAAGAGAGAGCAGGGGGGCAGAAGCTTGGAGGAGAGGGGGAGAGCAGGGGGGTCTGGAGGGGGACTAAAGAGAGGGGAAGCAGGGGGGCAGAAGGGGGCCTGGAGCCTGGGGGAAAGAGGGGCAGCAGGGGGGCAGGAGAGGGACTAGAGCCTGGAGGAGAGGGGGTTGCAGGGGGGCAGGAGGGAGACTAGAGGAGAGGGGGGAGCAGGGGGACTGGAGCCTTTATTAGAGTGGGGAGCCAGGGGCAGGATGTGAACTGGAGCCTGGAGGAGAGAGGGGCAGGAGGGGTGACTCACCGTGGCCAGGACTCCGAGGAACAGGCGTTTCTTCTTCCTCCTTGTCACGGGAACCGTGCCTGCCGGTAGTGGGGCCCGGTGGTCCAGATTCAAAAGACGCCGTTGGGTTGAACAGTTAAGGGGTTAATTGTTTTGTGACGCCACCTGTGAGAGTTCCGGTGATGTCCACCGGCGCTGCTTGGGCCTCCGGGGGAAGGAATGGAGCAAGATGGAACGCTCCCCACAGGATGAGCGGGAGTCCCCGGAGCCTGGAGCTGCACAAGATGTTGTGAGGCAGCTGCAGTTACCTTCTATTATGCTGAGATAGACAGTTCTGAAAAAGGCACGGACACTGATAGTCTCTGTAATGGGTACTTAACTGTATACCATGTACTGCCTGCTGGTTACAGTAAACGGATAACGGACCGGGTGGACTCAGCAATGACCAGTGTTTCTCAGAGTGTTCCTCCATTCTAAGCTAGTTGCGTTGCCGTTGTCGCCTTGGGATGCCAGATCGGGTACAAGGAGGCTGCTTCAATTTCCCTACCGGTGAATTCTGACCGGTGTTTGTGGGGAGCCTTGGGTCCTTTTGGTGGGTAGTCCGCTGGCAAGACGACTCTGTGTGCGGTGGCGGTGGGGTGCTCCTGGAGAGCGATCCCTCTACTCCTGGTTTGCATAGCAGTGCTGAACAACTGCTAGCTTTGGAACCAGTAATCCGGCTGTAGATGGGCACGGGGGTGTTTTGACCTGTATGTATTCGCCCAGAGTCCGGTTGTTGAGGCACCGGAGTAATGGCGCCCAACCGGGGGTGATGGCCAGGGGGCTGCACGGGACTGTGCAGGCCCCCTCTCCTACGTTGCAGAACTCGTCCTTTTTCTCCTGCTCTCTTTTCTACCTCCTTCTTCTACATTGCAGAAAAGTTCTCACTTCACTAAGTTCTCCTCTACACACTACCTCTACACTCCACCCACCAGGACCTTATTGGCCCTCTATGCTGATATGCATGTAGGGTATGGAGCTCTGAGTTTTAACCATGTCATTGCTTAGTCAAAGAATATTGCTGCTGCTGTCTTGGCTGCAATACACTCCTGTGATGCACTGAATGCGGGGCGCCACAGGGGGACTGGGGCCTGGAGGAGAGGGGGGGAGCAGGGGGGCAGGAGGGGGACTGGAGCCTGGAGGAGAGAGGTGGCGCAGGGGGGCAGGAGGGGGACTGGAGGAGCGGGGAGAACAGGGGCCAAGAGGGGGTCTGGAGTCTGGAGAAAAAAGGGCGTGCAGAGGGGCAGAGGGGACTGGTGCCTGGAGGAAGGGGGGGCAGGAGGGGGACTGGAGCCTGGAAGAGAGGGGTGGTGCAGGGGGGCAAGAGAGGACTGGAGCCGGGAGGAGAGAGGGGGAGCAGGGGGCAGGAGGGTGCCTGGAGTCTGAAGGAGAGAGGGGCTGGTGGGCAGGAGGGGGACTGGAGCCTGGAGGAAAGACAGGGAGCAGGGAGGCAGGTGCCTGGAGGAGAGAGGGGGAGCATGCGGGTAAGTGGGGGACTGAAGAAGGGGGGGAGCAGGGGGGCTGAAGGGGGATTGGAGCCTGGAGGAGAGAGGTGGAGCAGAGGAGCAGGAGGGGGACTGGAGCCTGGAGGAAAGAGAGAGTGAGCAGGGGGTAGGAGCCTGAAGGAGAGGGGAGGAGCAGGGGGGCTGGAGTGGGACTAGAGCCTGGAGGAGAGGGGAGTAGCAGGGGGGCAGGATGGGGACTGGAGCCTGGAGAAGAAGGGGGAGCCGGGGGCAGGAGGCGGACTGGAGAAGAGGGGAGGAGCAGGAAGCAAGAGGGGGACTGGAGCTTTGAGGAGAGGGGGGAAGCAACGGGACAAGAGGGGGACTGGAGTATGGAGGAGAGGGGGGAGCAGGGGCGCAAGAGGGGGGCTGAAGGAGAGGGGAGAGCAGGGGGGAAAGAGGAGGGCTGAGGAGAGGGGAGAGCAGGGGGTCAAGAGGGGGTCTGGAGCCTGCAGGAGAGGGGGGAAGCAGGGGGGCAAAAAGGGGCCTGGTGCGTAGATGAGAGGGGGAAGCAGGGGAACAATAGAAGGACTGGAGCCAGGAGGAGACAGGAGGAGCAGGGGAGCAGGTGGGGGACTGGAGCCTGGAGGAGAGAGGTGGAGCAGAGGGGCAGGAGGGGGACTGGAGCCTAGAGGAAAGAGAGAGAGCAGGGGGGTAGGAGCCTGGAGGAGAGGGGAGGAGCAGGGAGGTATGTGGCGCCCCGCAACGAGTGAGTCACAAGAGGGTATTGCAGCCATAAATGCAGCCGCAATATTCTCTGACTCAGCAATGATCTGGTTAACATAGAGATCCAACCCTACATGCAACACCTAGAACAGAGGACCAATCATAGGTCCTGGGGGGTGGAGTGTTAGGGTAGTGTAGTAGAACACACAATAATCTAGAGGAAGAAGGAGAACCTAGAACCCTCGAGATAGGACAGAGTCTGAGGACTTAAACTTGGAGAGGAGCGGGGCTCCGCACCCCGTGCGGGCCCCTGGGCCGTCACCGGTCGGGTGTCAGCACCTGAGGCCTTAACCACCGGGACTGGGCATATTCACACGGGTTCCCAAAAGACTCCCGTGCCCACAACTCACAGCCGGTTCACTGGTACCGAAGCTGGCAGCAGTTCACCTCTGCCACGCGAACCAGAAGAGTGGAGGAGCAGCTTCAAAGGAGCACCCCACCACCAGCCAACTTCAAGTCGTCTAACCAGCGGTGTACCCACTGAGGGACCCAAGGCTCCCCAAAGTATCCAGGACGTACATCATGGATAGGGCATTGAAGCAGCCTCCCCGTACCCGACCTGGTATTCCTGGGCGACACTGGCAACAAAGTAGGTAGAATGGAGGAACACTGCGGATCTCTAAGGGACACCATCACTGCTGAGTCCACCTGGTCTACTACTCAACCACTGTATGCCATGTACTGCCTGCTGGTTACAGTAAAGACCCGTTGCAGAGACTTTCTGTGTCCGTGCTTCCTTATGAACTGTCCGTCCGCACTACTAGGTAACCGCAGCTGCCGCACAACATCTTGAGCAGCTCCAGCCTCCGGGGATCACCGCTCAGCCTGTGGGGAGCGTAACATCTTGCTGCTATCCATCCACCGGGGGCTCCGCAGCGTCGGTAGCCCTTACCGAATCTACTCATAGGTGGCGTCACAAATAAATTAACAACCCCTTTAATCTGTTCCACCAAGACGTCTTCACTTTTGATCTGCACTATACCGGGCCCCACTACCGGCAGGCGCGGTCCACCCGTGACAAGGGGAAGGAAGTATCGCCTGTTGCAACCGGAGTCCTGGCCACGGTGAATCAGGTAAGTGGGGGACTGGAGGAGAGGCAGGAAGCAGGGGGCCAGGAGGGGGACTGGAGCAGAGGGGAGCAGGGGGGCAGGAGGGGGCCTTAAGCCTGGAGGAAAAAGGGGGAGCAGGGAGGCAGGAGTGGGACTGAAGTCTGGAGGAGAGAGGGGGCAGGGGGCCAGGCAGGGGACTGAAGCCTGGATGAGAGCGGGGAAGCAGGGGGGGAGGAGGGGGACTGGAGTCTGGAGGAGAGAAGGAAGAAGGAAGCAGGATGGAAACTGGAGGAGAAGGGGGGAGCAGGGGGGCAGGAGGGGAACGGGAGCCTGGATGAGAGCGGGGAAGCAGGGGGGCAGGAGGGGGACTGGAGCCTGGAGGAGAGAAGGAAAAAGGGGGCAGGAGGGAGAATGGAGGAGAGGGGGGAGCAGGGTGGCAGGAGGGGGACTGGAACCTGGAGGAAAGGGGGGAAGCAGGGGGGCAAGAAGGAAACTGGTGCCTGGTCGAGAGGGGGGAAGCAGTGGGGCAAGAGGGAGACTGTAGCCTGGAGGAGAGAGGAGCAGCAGGGTAGCAGGTGGAGGACTGGAGCCTGGAGAAGAGAGGGGGAAGCAAAGGGGCAAGAAGGGAAGTGGTGCCTGGTCGAAGGGGGGAAGCAGTGGGGCAAGAGGGAGACTGGAGCCTGGAGGAGAGAGGAGCAGCTGCGGAGCAGGTGGAGGACTGGAGCCTGGAGAGAGGAGGAGCAGGGGGGCAGGAGGGGCACTGGAGACTGGCGGAGAGGGGGAGGGTGCAGGGGGATGGAGGGAGACTGGAGGAGAGGGGGGGAGCAGGGGGGAAAGAGGGGGATTGGAGCATGGAAGAGAGGGGAGGAGCAGGGGGGCAGGAGGGGGACTGGAGGGGAGGGGGGAACAGGGATCAAGAGGGGGACGGGAGTCTGGAGAAGAGAGGGGGAGCAGGGGGGCAAGAGGGTGACTGGTGCCTGGGGGAGAGGGCGGAGCAGAGGGCATGTAGGGAACTGGAGAATAGGGGAGGAGCATGGAGCAAGAGAGGGACTGGAGCCTTGAGGAGAGGGGAGACCAGGGGGGCATGAGGAGGACTGGAGCCTGGAGGAGTGGGGGGAAGCAGGGGGCAAGAAGGGGCCTTGTGCCTGGATGAGAGAGGGGAAGCAGGGGGGCAAGAGGGGGACTGGAGCCTGGAGGAGAGAGGAGGAGCAGGGGAGCAGGTGGAGGACTGGAGCCTGGAGAGAGGTGGAGCAGGGGGGCAGGAGGGGGACTGGATCCTGGAGGAAAAATAGAGAGCAGGGGCCAGGAGCCTGTAGGAGAGGAGGGGTGCAGGGGGTAGGAGGGATACTGGAGAAGATGGGGGAAGCAGGGGGCAAGAGGGGGACTGGAGCCTGGAGGAGAGGGGAGAAAAGGGGGGCAAGACGGGGGCTAGAGCCTGGAGAGAAGGGCGGAAGCAGGGAGCAAGAAGGGGACTGAAGACTTGAGGACAGGGGGGAAGCAGGGGGGCAAGAGGGGAACTAAAGCATGGAGGAGAGAGGAGGAGCAGCGGAGAAGGTGGAGGACTTGAGCCTGGAGAGAGGTGGAGCAGGGGGCAGGAGGGGGACTGGAGCCTGGAGGTAAAAGCGAGAGCGGGGGGGCAGAAGCTTGGAGGAGAGGGGGAGGGCAGGGGAGCCTGGAGGGGGACTGAAGAGAGGGGAAGCAGGAGGGCAGAAGGGGCCTGGAGCCTGGAGGAAAGAGGAGGAGCAGGGAGGCAGTAGGGGGACTGAAGCAAGGAGGAGAAGGGGGAGCAGGGGGCAGGAGGGAGACTGGAGGAGATGGGGGAGCAGGGGGGCAGGAGGGGGACTAGAGCCTGGAGGAAAAAGAGAGAGCAGGGGGGCAGGAGCCTGGAGGAGAGGAGGGGTGCAGGGGGCAGGAGGGGGGCAGGAGGGGGACTGGAGCCTGGAGGAGGGGGGGCAGGATGGAGACTGGAGCCTGGAGGAGGGGGGGGCAGGATGGGGACTGGAGCCTGGAGTAGAAGGGGGCAGGAGACGGACTGGAGAAGAGGGGAGGAGCAAGAATCAAGGGGGGAATGGAGCCTTTAGGAGAGTGGGGAGCCAGGGGCAGGAAGGGGAATGGAGCCTGGAGGAGAGAGGGCCAGGAGGGGGACTAGAGTCTGGAGGAGAGAGGGGGCGCAGGAGGGCCGAAGATGGACTGGAGTGGAAGGGGGAACAGGGGCCAAGAGGGGGACTGGAGTCTGGAGAAAAAAGGGCGTGCAGAGGGGCAAGAGGGGGACTGGTGCCTGGAGGAGAAAGGGGGAGAAGGGGGTAGGAGGAGCCTGGAAGAGAGGGGGAAGCAGGGGGGCAGGAGGGGGACTGGAGCCTGGATGAGAGGGGTCGTGCAGGGGAGCAAGAGGGAGACTGGAGCCTGGAGGAGAGAGGGGGAGCAGGGGGTCAGAAGAAGGCCTGGAGCCTGGAGGAGAGAGGGGCAGGTGGGCAAGAGGGGGACTGTAGCCTGGAGGAAAGAGAGGGAGCAGGGAGGCAGGTGCCTGGAGGAGAAGGGGGGAGCAGGGGGGTAAGTGGGGGACTGGAGAAGGTGGGGGAGCAAGGGAGCTAGAGGGGGACTGGAGCCTGGTGGAGAGGGGGCAGAGGAGCTGGAGAGGGACTGAAGCCTGGAGGAGAAGGGGGAAAAGAGGGGACTGGAGCAGTGAGGAAAGGGGGGAGCAGGGTGACAGGAGGGGGACTGGAGCCTGGAGAAAGGGGGGGCAGAAGGGGGACTGGAGCCTGGAGGAGAGGGGTGGTGCAGGGGGAAAGAGGGGGACTGGAGCTTGAGGAGGAGAGAGGGGAGCAGGGGGGCAGGAGGGGGACTGGAGCCTGGAGGAGGGGAGGGAAGGATGGGGACTGGAGCCTGGAGTAGAAGGGGGAGCCGGGGGCAGGAGGCGGACTGAAGAAGAGGGGAGGAGCAAGAAACAAGAGGGGGACTGGAGGTTTGAGGAGAGGGGGAAAGCAACGGGGCAAGAGGGGGACTGGAGTATGGAAGAGAGGGGGAAGCAGGGGCGCAAGAGGGGGGCTGGAGGAGAGGGGAGAGCAGGGGGGCAAAAGGGGGCCTGGTGCCCAGATGAGAGGGGGAAGCAGGGGACAAGAGAAGGACTGGAGCCAGGAGGAGACAGGAGGAGCAGGGGAGCAGGTGGGGGACTAGAGCCTGGAGGAGAGAGGGGCAGGTGGGCAGGAGGGGAACTGGAGCCTGGAGGAAAGAGAGGGAGCAGGGAGGCAGGTGCCTGGAGGAGAAGGGGGGAGCAAGGGGATCAGTGGGGGACTGGAGAAGGGGGGGAGAGCAGGGGGGCTGGAGGGGGACTGGAGCCTAGAGGAGAGAGGGGGGCAGGAGGGGGACTGGAGCCTGGAGGAAAGGGGGGAGCAGGGGGGCAGGAGGGGGACTGGAGCCTGGAGGTAAAAGCGAGAGCGTGGGGGCAGAAGCCTGGAGGAGAGGGGGAGGGAAGGGGGGCCTGGAGGGGGACTGAAGAGAGGGGGAGCAGGGGGGCAGAAGGGGGCCTGGAGCCTGGAGGAAATAGGGGGAGCAGGGAGGCAGTATGGGGACTGAAGCAAGGAGGAGAAGGGGGAGCAGGGGGGCAGGAGGGGGACTGGAGCCTGGAGGAAAAAGAGAGAGCAGGGGGGCAGGAGCCTGGAGAAGAGGAGGGTGCAGGTGGCAGGAGGGGTGGAGGAGGGGGGTATGGAGCGGAGGACGAGCTGGGGAGAGGGGGGCAGGAGGGGGACTGGAGCCTGGAGGAGGGGGGGTAGGATGGGACTGGAGCCTGGAGGAGGGGGGGGCAGGATGGGGACTGGACCTGAATAGAAGGGGCAGGAGGCGGACTGGAGAAGAGGGGATGAGCAAGAATCAATAGGGGGACTGGAGCCTTTAGGAGAGTGGGGAGCCAGGGGGCAGGAAGGGGAATGGAGCCTGGAGGAGAGAGGGCCAGGAGGGGGACTAGAGAGCCTGGAGGAGAGAGGGGGCGCAAGAGGGCCGAAGGTGGACTGGAGTGGAAGGGGGAACAGGGGCCAAGAGGGGGACTGGAGTCTGGAGAAGAAAGGGCGTGCAGAAGGGCAAGAGGGGGACTGGTGCCTGTAGGAGAAAGGGGGAGCAGGGGGATAGGAGGGAGCCTGGAAGAGAGGGGAAGCAGGGGGGCAGGAGGGGGACTGGAGCCTGGATGAGAGGGGTCGTGCAGGGGAGCAAGAGGGAGACTGGAGCCTGGAGGAGGGGGGGGGAGGGGGAGCAGGGGGTCAGGAGAGGGGCATGGAGCCTGGAGGGAGGAGAGGGCAGGTGGGCAAGAGGGGGGACTGTAGCCTGGAGGAAGAGAGAGGGAGCAGGGAGGCAGGTGCCTGGAGGAGAAGGTGGGGAGCACGGGGGTAAGTGGGGGACTGGAGAAGGTGGGGGAGCAAGGGAGCTAGAGGGGGACTGGAGCCTGGTGGAGAGGGGGCAGAGGAGCTGGAGAGGGACTGAAGCCTGGAGGAGAAGGGGGAAAAGAGGGGGACTGGAGGATTGAGGAAAGGGGGGAGCAGGGTGACAGGAGGGGGACTGGAGCCTGGAGGAGGGGAGGGCAGGATGGGGACTGGAGCCTGGAGTAGAAGGAGGAGCCGGGGGAAGGAGGCTTACTGGAGAAGAGGGGAGGAGCAAGAAACAAGAGGGGGACTGGAGGTTTGAGGAGAGGGGGGAAGCAACGGGGCAAGAGGGGGACTGGAGTATGGAGGAGAGGGGGGAGCAGGGGCGCAAGAGGGGGGTGGAGGAGAGGGGAGAGCAGGGGGGCAAAAGGGGGGGCTAGAGGAGAGGGGGGAGCAGGGAGCAAGAGGAGGTCTGGAGCCTGGAGGAGAGGGGGGAAGCAAGGGGGCAAAAAGGGGCCTGGTGCCCAGATGAGAGGGGGAAGCAGGGGACAAGAGAAGGACTGGAGCCAGGAGGAGACAGGAGGAGCAGGGGAGCAGGTGGGGGACTAGATCCTGGAGGAGAGAGGTGGAGCAGAGGGGCAAGAGGGGGACGGGAGCCTGGAGGAAAGAGAGAGAGCAGGGGGTAGGAGCCTGGAGGAGAAGGGGGGAGCAAGGGGATCAGTGGGGGACTGGAGAAGGGTGGAGAGCAGGGGGGCTGGAGGGGGACTGGAGCCTGGAGGAGAGAGGGGGGCAGGAGGGGGACTGGAGCCTCGAGGAAAGGGGGGAGCAGGGGGGCAGGAGGAGGACTGGACGGGAGGGTGGAGTCGGGGGCAGGAGGGGGACTGAAGAAGCGGGGGGGAGCATGGGGCAAGAGGTGGACTGGAGCCTTAAGGATAGGGGGGAAGCAGTGGGGCAAGATGGGGACTGGAGGGGAGGGGGGAACAGGAGCCAAGAGGGGGACTGGACCCTGGAGAAGAGAGGGGGAAGCAGGGGGGCAAGAAGGGAACTGGTGCCTGGTCGAGAGGGGGGAAGCAGTGGGGCAAGAGGGACTGTAGCCTTGGGAGAGAGGAGCAGTAGGCTAGCAGGTGGAGGACTGGACCCTGGAGAAGAGAGGGGGAAGCAGGGGGGCAAGAAGGGACCTGGTGCCTGGTCGAGAGGGGGAAAGCAGTGGAGCAAGAGGGAGACTGGAGCCTTAAGAGAGGAGCAGCAGCAGAGCAGGTGGAGGACTGGAGCCTGGAGAGAGGTGGAGCAGGGGGGCAGGTGGGGCACTGGAGACTGTCGGAGAGGGGGAGGGTGCAGGGGGGATGGAGGGAAACTGGAGGAGAGGGGGGAGCAGGGGGGAAAGAGGGGTATTGGAGCATGGAAGAGAGGAGGGGAGCAGGGGGGCAGGAGGGGGACTGGAGGGGAGGGGGGAACTGGGACCAAGAGGGGGACTGGAGTCTGGAGATGAGAGGGGGAGCAGGGGGGCAAGAGGGTGACTGGTGCCTGAAGGAGAAAGGGGGAGCAGGGGGGTAGGAGGGAGCCTGAAGGAGAGGGGGAAGCAGGGGGGCAGGAGGGGGACTGGAGCCTGGAGGAGAGGGGGGAGCCGAGGGCATGTAGGGGACTGGAGAATAGGGGAGGAGCAAGGAGCAAGAGAGGGACTGGAGCCTTGAGGAGAGGGGAGAGCAGGGGGGCATGAGGGGGACTGGAGCCTGGAGGAGTGGGGGGAAGCAGGGGGCAAGAAGGGGCCTTGTGCCTGGATGAGAGAGGGGAAGCATGGGGGCAAGAGGGGGACTGGAGCCTGAAGGAGAGAGGTGGAGCAGGGGAGCAGGTGGAGGACTGGAGCCTGGGAGAGGTGGAGCAGGGGGGCAGGAGGGGGACTGGAGTCTGGAGGAAAAAAAGACAGCAGGGGGGCAGGAGCCTGGAGGAGAGGGGGGGTGCAGGGGGGTAGGAGGGATACTGGAGAAGATGGGGGAAGCAGGGGGCAAGAGGGGGATTGGAGCCTAGAGGAGAAAGGGCGAGCAAGGGGCAGGAGGGGGCCTGGAGCCTGGAGGAGAGGGGAGAAAAGGGGGGCAAGAGGGGGGCTGGAGCCTGGAGAAGAGGGCTGGAGCAGGGAGCAAGAAGGAGACTGGAGACTTGAGGACAGGGGGAAGCAGGGGGGCAAGAGGGAACTGGAGCCTGGGGGAGAGGGGGAGAGCAGGGGTGCATGAGAGGGACTGGAGCCTGGAGGAGAGTGGGGAAGCAGGGGGGAAAGAAGGGGCCTGGTGCCTGGATGAGAGGGGTGGTGCAGGGGAGCAAGAGGAGGACTGGAGCCTGGATGAGAGAAGGGGAGCAGGGGGGCAGGAGGGAGCCTGGAGGAGAGGGGAGAGCAGGGGGGCATGAGGGGACTGGAGCCTGGTGGAGAGGGGGGAAGCAGGGGGGGAAGAAGGGGCCTGGTTCCTGAATGAGAGGGGTGGTGCAGTGAAGCAAGCCTGGAGGAAATTGGGGAGCAGGGGGGCAGAAGGGGGACTGGATCCTTGAGGAGGGGGGGGCAGGATGGGGACTGGAGCCTGGAGTAGGAGGGGGAGCTGGGGGCAGGAGGCGGACTGGAGAAGAGGGGAGGAGCAAGAATCAAGAGGGGGACTGGAGCTTTGAGGAGAGGGGGGAAGCAACGGGGCAAGAGGGGGGCTGGAGTATGGAGGAGAGGGGGGATCAGAGGCGCAAGAGGGGGACTGGAGCCTTAAGGATAGGGGGGAAGAGGGGGGCAAGATGGGGACTGGAGGGGAGGGGGGAACAGGGGCCAAGAGGGGGACTGGACCCTGGAGAAGAGAGGGGGAAGCAGGGGGGCAAGAAGGGAACTGGTGTCTGGTCGAGAGGGGGGAAGCAGTGGGGCAAGAGGGAGACTGTAGCCTGGAGGAGAGAGGAGCAGCAGGGGAGCAGGTGGAGGACTGGAGCCTGGAGAAGAGAGGGAGAATCAGAGGGGCAAGAAGGGAAGTGGTGCCTGGTCGAGAGGGGGGAAGCAGTGGGGCAAGAGGGAGACTGGAGCCTGGAGAGAGGAGCAGCAGCGGAGCAGGGGGAGGACTGGAGCCTGGAGAGAGGTGGAGCAGGGGGCAGAAGGGGCACTGGAGACTGGCGGAGAGGGGGAGGTTGCAGGGTGGATGGATTGTGACTAGAGGAGATGGGGGGAGCAAGGGGGAAAGAGGGGGATTGGAGCATGGAAGAGAGGGGGGGAGCAGGGGGGCAAGAGGGGGACTGGATGGGAGGGGGGAATAGGTACCAAGAGGGGGACTAGAGTCTGGAGAAGAGAGGGGGAGCAGGGGGGCAAGAGGGTGACTGGTGCCTGGAGGAGAAAGGGGGATCAGGGGGTAGGAGGGAGCCTGAAGGAGAGGGGGAAGCAGGGGGCAAGAGGGGGACTGGAGCATGGAGGAGAGGGGGAGCAGGGTTGCAAGAGGGGGGCTAGAGGAGAGGGGAGAGCAGGAGGGACAAGAGGGGGACTGGAGCCTGGAGGAGAGGGGGGAAGCAGGGGGGCAAAAAGGGGCTTGGTGCCTTGATGAGAGAGGGAAGCAGGGAGACAAGAGAGGGACTGGAGCCAGGAGGAGACAGGAGGAGCAGGAAAGCAGGTTGGGGACTGGAGCCTGGAGGAGAGAGGTGGAGAAGAGGGGCAGGAGGGGGACTGGAGCCTGGAGGAAAAAGAGAGAGCAGGGGGGTAGGAGCCTGGAGGAGAGGGGGGGAGCAGGAAAGTAAGTGGGGGACTGGAGGAGAGGAGGGAGGCAGGGGGGCAGGAGGGGGACTGGAGGAGAAGGGTGAGCAGGTGGGGGCTGGGGGGGGACTGGAGAGAGGGGGAGCAGAGGTGCAAGAGGGGGCCTGGAGCCTGGAGGAAAAAGGGGGAGCAGGCGGGAAGGAGTGGGACTGAAGCCTGGAGGAGAGGGGGGAGCAGGGGGGCAGGAGGGGGACTGGAGCCTGGAGGAAAGAGGGGAAGCAGAGGGGCAAGAAGGGAACTGGTGCCTGGTCGAGAAGGGGGAAACAGTGGGGCAAGAGTTAGACTGGAGCCTCGAGGAGAGTGGAGGAGCCGGTGAGGGACTGGAGCCTGAAGGAGAGGGGGGAGCAGGGGAGCAGGAGGGGGACTGGTGCCTGGAGGAGAGGGGTGAGCAGGGGGGGCAGGAGGGGGACTGGAGCCTGGAGGGGGGAGTCGAGGGCAGGAGGAGGACTGAAGAAATGGGGGGGAGCATGGGGCAAGAGGTAAACTGGAGCCTTGAGGATAGGGGGAAGCAGGGGGGCATAAGGGGGACTGGAGAATGGAGGAGAAAGGGGAAACGGGGGCAGGAAAGGGACTGGAGGGGAGGGGGGAACAGGGGCCAAGAGGGGGACTGGAGCCTGGAGAAGAGAGGAGGAGCATGGGGGCAAGAGGGGGCCCGGTGCCTGGAGGAGAAAGGGGGAGCAGGGGGGCAGGAGGGGGCCCAGAGCCTGGAGGAGAGGTCGGAGCCGAGGGCAGGTGGGAGACTGGGGTAGAGGGTAGAAGCAAGGAGCAAAAGGGGGACTGGAGCCTTGAGGAGAGGGGAGAGCAGGGGAGCATGAGGGGGACTGGAGCCTGGAGGAGAGGGGGGAAGCAGGGGGGCAAGAAGGGGCCTGGTGCCTGCATGAGAGGGGGGAAGCAGGGGGGCAAGAAGGGGCCTTGTGCCTGAATGAGAGGGGGGAGCAGTGGGGCAAGAGGGTGACTAGATCCTGGAGGAGAGAGGAGGAACAGGGGAGCAGGTGGAGGACTGGAGCCTGGAAAGAGGTGGAGCAGGGGGGTAGGAGGGGGACTGGAGCCTGGAGGAAAGAGGGGGAGCAGGGAGGCCATAGGGGGACTGAAGCCTGGAGAAAAGAGAGGGAGCAGGGAGGCAGGTGCCTGGAGGAGAGGGGGAAGCAGGGGGGCAAGAAGGGGCCTGGTGCCTGGATGAGAGGGGGGAAGCAGGGGGGCAAGAAGAGACCTGGTGCCTGAATGAGAGGGGGGAGCAGAGGGGCAAGAGGGCGACTGGAGACTGGAGAAGAGAGGTGGAGCAAGGGAGCAGGTGGAGGACTGGAGCCTGGAAAGGAGTGGAGTAGGGGGGCAGAAGGGGGCCTGGAGCCTGGAGGAAAGAGGGGGAGCAGGGAGGCCATAGGGGGACTGAAGCCTGGAGAAAAGAGAGGGAGCAGGGAGGCAGGTGCCTGGAGGAGAGGTGGGGGGAGCAGGGGGGTAAGTGAGGGACTGGAGAAGGGGGTGAGCAGGGGGGCTGGAGGGGGACTGGAGCCTGGAAGAGAGCGGGCAGGGGAGCTGGAGGGGAACTGAAGCCTGGAGGAGTAGAAGGGCAGGAGGGGGACTGGAGCCTGGAGGAAAAGGGGGAGTAGGGGGGCAGGAGGAGGACTAGAGCCTGGAGGAGGGGGGGGCAGGAGTGGGACTGGAGCCTGGAGGACAGGGGTGGTGCAGGGGGTAAGAGGGCAACTGGAGCCTGGAGGAGAGACGGGGAGCTGGTGGGCAGGAGGGGGACTGGAGCCTGGAGGAAAGAGAGGGAGCAGGGAGGCAGGTGCCTGGAGGAGAGGGGGGAGCATGGGGGTAAGTGGGGGACTTGGAGAGGGGGGAGCAGAAGGCTGGAGGGGGACTGGAGCCTGGAGGAAAGGGGGCAGGGGGGGCTGGAGTGGGACAAAGCCTGGAGGAGAAGGGGGGAAGGAGGAGGATGGGAGCTTGGAGGAACGGGGGAGCAGGGGGCTGGAGGGGGACTGGAGCCTGGAGGAAAGTGGACATGGGGCTGGAGGGGACTGAAGCCTGGAGGAGAAGGGGGAGCAGGGGGGCAGGAGGGGACTGGAGCTGGAGGAGCGGGGGAGAGGAGGGGACTGGAGTCTGGAGGAAGAGGGTGGTGCAGGGGGGCAAGAAGGGACTGGAGCTGGGAGGAGAGAGGGGAGCAGGGGGCAGTAGCGGCCTGGAGCCTGGAGTAGAGAGGGGCAGTGGGCAGGAGAGGAACTGGAGCCTGGAGGAGAGTGGAGGAGCAGGGAGGGACTGGAGCCTGGAAGAGAGAGGGGGGCAGGGTGGTAAGGGGGACTGGAGACCTGGAGGAGAGAGGGGTTGGGGCAGAGGGGGACTGGAACCTGGAGGAAGGAGGGGCAGGGGGACTGGAGCCTGGAGGAAGGGGGAGCATGGGGGCAAGAGGGGGACTGGAGCATGGAGGAGGGGGGGCAGGAGGGGACTGGAGCCTGGAGGAGAGGGGTGGTGCAAGGGGGCTGGATAGGGAAAGGAGCCTGGAGTAGAAGGGGAGCCGGGGCAGGAGGTGGACTCGAGAAGAGGGGAGGAGAAGGAGCAAGAGGGGGACTGGAGCCTTGAGAGAGGTGGAAGCAGGGGCATGAGGGGACTGAGCCTGTAGAGAGAGGGGGAGCAGGGGGGCAAGAGGGGAGCTGGAGGAGAGGGGAGCAGGGGGGCAAAGAGGGGCTGGTGGAGAGAGGGGGAGCAGGGGGCAAGAGGGGGACTGGAGCCTGGAGGAAAGGTGGGAGCAGGGGGCAATGGGGCCTGGTGCCTAGATGAAGGGGAAGCAGGGGGCAGGAGAGAATGGACCTGGAGAAGGAGGAGGAGGCAGGAGGGAGAAGGGGAGCAGGGTGGGGACTGGGCCTGGAGGAGAGAGGGGAAGCAGGGGCAGAGGGGGGCTGGAGCCTGGAGGAAAGAGAGGGAGCAGGGGGGTAGGAGCCTGGAGGAGAGGAAGGAGCAGGGGAGGTAGGTGGGATGGAGCTGGAGAGAGGGGGCAGGGGGGCAGGACGGGGAGTGAGAGGAGAGGAGGGGGAGCAGGGGGGGCAGGAGGGGGACTGAGAGAGGGGGAGCAGAGGGGCAAGAGGGAGGCCTGGAGCCTGGAGGAAAGAGGGGGAGCAGAGGGGCAGGAGGGGACTGGAGCTGGAGGAAGAGGGGAGCAGGGGGGAAAGAGATTGGATGCCTGGAGAGGGAGGAAGCAGGGGGCAAGAGGAGCTGGAGCCTGAGGAGAGTGGAGGAGCAGGGGGCGGAGGGGCTGGAGCCTGAGGAGAGAGGGGGGAGCAGGGGGGCAGGAGGGGACTGGAGCCTGAGGAGGGGGAGTGGGGGAAGAGGGAGACTGGGCTGGAGAAGAGAGGGGAGATGGGGGCAAGAGTGGACTGGAGCCTGAGGATGGGGGGAAGCAGGGGGCAAGAGGGGGACTGGAGATGGAGGAGAGGGGGAACAAGGGGGCAGGAGGGAGACTGGAGGAGAGGGGGGAACAGGTGCAAGAGGGGACTGGATCCAAGGAGGAGAGGGGGGCAGGAGGGGACTGGAGGAGAGGGGGAGCAGGGGGGGCTGGAGGGACTGAGAGAGGGGAGCAAGGGGCAGGAGAGCTGGAGGCCTGGAGGAAAAGGGGAGCAGAGGGGCAGGAGGGAGACTGGAGCCTGGAGGAAGAGGGGAAGCAGGGGGCAAGAAGATAACTGGTGCCTGGTCAAGAGGGAGGAAGCAGTGGGGGCAAGAGGGAATGGAGCCTGAGGAGAGGGAGGAGCAGGTGGGGGACTGGACCTGAAGGAGAGAGGGGGAGCAGGGGGCAGGAGGGGATGGAGCCTGGAGGAGAGGTGGAGTGGGGGCAGGAGGGATGAAGAAGAGAGGGGAGTATGGGGCAAGAAGGGGACTGGAGCCTGGAGGATAGGGGGGAAGCTGTGGGGCAAGAGGGGACTGGAGAATGGAGGAAGAGGGGGGAACAAGGGGGCAGGAGGGAGACTGTGGAGGGAGTGGGGAACAGGTGCCAAGAGGGGACTGGAGCCAGGAGGAGAGGGGGGCCGAGGGCAGGTAGCGGACTGGGGAAGAGGGGAGGAGCAAGGAGCAAGAGGGGGACTGGAGCCTTGAGAAGAAGGGAGAGCAGGGGGGCATGAGATGGATTAGAGCCTGGAGGAGAGGGGGAAGCAGGGGGGCAAGAAGGGGCCTGGTGCCTGGATGAGAGGGGGGAAGCAGGGGGGCAAGAAGGGGCCTGGTGCCAGGATGAGAGGGGGGAAGCAAGGGGAAGAGGGGGAATGGAGCTGGAGGAAAGGGCGAGGAGAGGAGGCAGGAGGGGACTGGACCTGGAGGAGAGAGGGGTAGCAGGGGGCAGGAGGGGAATGGAGCCTGGAGGAAAGAGAGGGGTCAGGGGCAGGAGCCTGGAGGAGAGTGGGGGAGCAGGGGGGCAAGAAGGAGCCTGGTGCCTGGAGGAGAGGGGGGAAGCATGGGAGCAAGAGGGGGACTGGAGCCTGGAGGAAAGGGGGGAGCAGGGAGGCAGGAGGGCGACTGGAACCTGGAGGAGAGAGTGGTAGCAGGGGGGCAGGATGGGGACTGGAGCCTGGAGGAGAGGGGGCTGGATGGGGACTGGAGCCTGAAGGAGGGAAGGAAGAAGGGAGCAGGAGAGGGGGGAGCAGGGGGGCAGGAGGGGGAATGGAGACTGAGGAAAGAAAGGGAGCAGGGGGCAAGAGCCTGGAGGAGAGTGGGGGAGCAGGGGGGCAGGGGGGGGGACTGGAAGAGAGGTGGGTAGCAGAGGGGCAGGAGGGCGACTGGAACCTGGAGGGGAGAGGGGTAGCAGGGGGGCAGGATGGGGACTGGAGCCTGGAGGAAAGAGAGGGAGCAGGGGGCAGGAGCCTGGAGGAGAGTGGTGGAGCAGAGGGGCAGGAGGGGCCCTGGAGTCTGGCGAGAGTGAGGTGCAGGGGGGCAGGAGGGAGACTGGAGGAGAGGGGGGGAGCAGGGGGTAAAGAGGGGGACTGGAGCCTGGAGGTGAGAGGGGTAGCAGGGGGGCAGGAGAGGGACTGGAGGAATGGGAGGAGCAGGGGTGCAAGGGGGGACTGGGGAATGAGGAGAGAGGGGGAACAGGGGGCAGGAGGGAGACTGGAGGAGAGGGAGGGGAACAGGGGCCAGAGGGGGACTGGATCCAGGAGGAAGGGGGGAGCGAGGGCAGGTAGGGACTGGGGAAGAGGGGGAGACAAGGAGTCAAGAGGGGGACTGGAGCCTTGAGAAGAAGGGAGAGCAGGGGGGCATGAGATGGACTAAGCCTGGAGGAGAGGGGGAAGCAGGGGTCAAGAAGGGGCCTGGTGCCTGGATGAGAGGGGGGAAGCAGGGGGGCAAGAAGGGGCCTGGTGCCTGGAGGAGAGGGGGGAAGCATGGTGCAAGAGGGGACTGGAGCCTGGAGGAAAGGGGGAGCAGGGAGGCAGGGGGGCGACTGGAACTGGAGGAGAGAGTGGTAGCAGGGGGGCAGGTGGGGACTGGAGCCTGGAGGAGAGGGGAGCTGGATGGGACTGGAGCCTGAAGGAGGGAAGGAAGAAGGGAGCAGGAGGGGGAGGAGCAGGGGGCAGGAGGGATGAAT
Source organism: Allobates femoralis (assembly GCA_033576535.1). Classification (NCBI taxonomy): domain Eukaryota; kingdom Metazoa; phylum Chordata; class Amphibia; order Anura; family Aromobatidae; genus Allobates; species Allobates femoralis. The sequence continues at coordinate 306,002,846 of JARQOC010000002.1, read as the reverse complement.
GGAGACTGAAGGAAAGAGGTGGAGCAGGGGGCAGGAGCCTGGAGGAGAGTGGGGGACAGGGGGCAGGGGGGGGGGACTGGAAGAGAGGGGGGTAGCAGAGGGGAGGAGGGCGACTGGAACCTGGAGGAAGAGGGGTAGCAGGGGGGCAGGATGGGGACTGGAGCTGGAGGAAAGAGAGGGAGCAGGGGCAGGAGCCTGGAGGAGAGTGGTGGAGCAGAGGGGCAGGAGGGGCCCTGGAGTCTGGCGGAGGGTGCAGGGGGGCAGGAGGGAGACTGGAGGAGAGGGGGGGAGCAGGGGGTAAAGAGGGGGACTGGAGCCTAGGAGAGAGGGGTAGCAGGGGGGCAAGAAGGGGACTGGAGCCTGGAGGAGAGGGGCAGGGTGGCTGGAGGGGGACTGAAGCCTGAAGGAGAAGGGGGGCAGGAGGGAGACTGGAGCCTGGCGGAAAGAGGGGAGCAGGGGGCAGGAGGGGGACTGGAGCCTGGAGAAGCGGGGCAGGAGGTGGACTGGAGCCTGGAGAAGAGTGGTGGTGCAGGGGGGTAAGAAGGGGACTGGAGCCTGGAGGAGAGAGGGGGAGCAGGGGGGCTGGAAGGGGACTGGAGCCTGGAGGAGAGGGGAGTAGCACGAGGGCAGGATGCGGAATGGAGCCTGGAGTAGAAGGGGGAGCCGGGGCAGGAGGCGGACTGGAGAAGAGGGGAGGAGCAAGAAGCAAGAGGGGGACTGGAGCCTTGAGAAGAGGGGGAAGCAATGGGGCAAGAGGGGTACGGGAGCATGGAGGATAGGGGGGAGCAGGGGCGCAAGTGGGGGGCTGGAGGAGAGGGGAGAGCAGGGGGGCAAGAGGGGGACTGGGGCCTGGAGGAGAGGGGTAAGCAGGGGGGCAAAAAGGGACCTGGTGCCTAGATGAGAGGGGGAATCAGGGGGACAAGAGAAGGACTGGAGCCAGGAGGAGACAGGAGGAGCAGGGGAGCAGGTGGGGGACTGTGGACTGGAGCCTGGAGGAGAGAGGTGGAGCAGAGGGGCAGGAGGGGGACTGGAGCCTGGAGGAAAGAGAGAGAGCAGGGGGGTAGGAGCCTGGAGAAGAGGGAAGGAGCAGGGAGGTAGGTGGGGGACTGGAGATGAGGGGGGAGCAGGAGGGGCTGGAGGGGGACTGGAGAGAGGGGGAGCAGGGGGTCAGGAGGGGGCCTGGAGCCTGGAAGAAAAAGGGGGAGCAAGGGGGCAGGAGGTGGACTGGAGCCTGGAGAAGAGTGGTGGTGCAGGGGGGTAAGAAGGGGACTGGAGCCTGGAGGAGAGAGGGGGAGCAGGGGGGCTGGAAGGGGACTGGAGCCTGGAGGAGAGGGGAGTAGCACGAGGGCAGGATGCGGAATGGAGCCTGGAGTAGAAGGGGGAGCCGGGGGCAGGAGGCGGACTGGAGAAGAGGGGAGGAGCAAGAAGCAAGAGGGGGACTGGAGCCTTGAGAAGAGGGGGGAAGCAATGGGGCAAGAGGGGTACGGGAGCATGGAGGATAGGGGGGAGCAGGGGCGCAAGTGGGGGGCTGGAGGAGAGGGGAGAGCAGGGGGGCAAGAGGGGGACTGGGGCCTGGAGGAGAGGGGTAAGCAGGGGGGCAAAAAGGGACCTGGTGCCTAGATGAGAGGGGGAATCAGGGGGACAAGAGAAGGACTGGAGCCAGGAGGAGACAGGAGGAGCAGGGGAGCAGGTGGTGGACTGTGGACTGGAGCCTGGAGGAGAGAGGTGGAGCAGAGGGGCAGGAGGGGGACTGGAGCCTGGAGGAAAGAGAGAGAGCAGGGGGGTAGGAGCCTGGAGAAGAGGGAAGGAGCAGGGAGGTAGGTGGGGGACTGGAAGAGAGTCAGGAAGCAGGGGGCCAGGAGGGGGACTGGAGATGAGGGGGGAGCAGGAGGGGCTGGAGGGGGACTGGAAAGAGGGGGAGCAGGGGGTCAGGAGGGGGCCTGGAGCCTGGAAGAAAAAGGGGGAGCAGGGGGGCAGGAGGAGGACTGGAGCCTGGAGGAAAAGGGGGAAGCAGGGGGGCAAGAAGGAAGCAGGGGGGCAAGAAGGAAACTCGTGCCTGGTTGAGAGGGGGGAAGCAGTGGGGCAATAGGGAGACTGGAGCCTCGAGGAGAGTGGAGGAGCAGGTGGGGGACTGGAGCCTAAAGGAGAGGGGGGGAGCAGGGGGGCAGGAGGGGGACTGGAGCCTGGAGGAGAGGGGTGAGCAGGGGGGCAGAAGGGGTACTGAAGCCTGGAGGAGAGGGGGGAGTCAAGGGCAGGAGGGGGACTGAAGAAGAGGGGGGAGTATGGGGCAAGAGGTGGACTGGAGCCTTGAGGATAGGGGGGAAGCAGGGGGCAAGAGGCGGACTGGAGAATGGAGGAGAGGGGGGGGAACTCGGGGGCAGGAGGGGGACTGGAGGGGAGGGGGGAACAGGGGCCAAGAGGGGGATTGGAGCCTGGACAATAGAGAGGGGGAAGCAGGGGGGCAAGAAGGGAACTGGTGCCTGGTCGAGAGGGGGGAAGCAGTGGGGCAGGAGGGAGACTGAAGCCTCAAGGAGAATGGAGGAGCAGATGGGGGACTGGAGCCTGAAGGAGAGGGGGGGGAGCAGGGGGGGCCAGAGGGGGACTAGAGCCTGGTGGAGAGGGGATGTCGGGGGCAGGATGGGGACTGAAGAAGAGGGGGGGAGCATGGGGCACGAGTTGGACTGGAGCCTTGAGGATAGGGGGGAAGCAGGGGGGCATACGGGGGACTGGAGAATGGAGGAGAGGGGGGAACAGGGGGGCAGGAGGGGGACTGGAGGTGAGGGGGGAACAGGGGCCAATAGGGGGACTGGAGCCAGGAGAAGAGAGGGGGAGCAGGGGAGCAAGAGGGGGATTGGTGCCTGGAGGAGAAAGGGGGAGCTGGGGGGTAGGAGGGGGCCTCGAGCCAGGAGGAGAGAGGGGAGCCGAGGGCAGGTAGGGGAGTGGGGAAGAGGGGAGGAACAAGGAGCAAGAGGGGGACTGGAGCCTTGAGGAGAGGGGAGAGAGAGGGGGCATAAGGTGGACTGGAGCCTGGAGGAGAGGGGGGAAACAGGGGGCAAGAAGGGGCCTGGTGCCTGGATGAGAGGGTGTCTGACACCAGACCGGGGGCTGGGACTTCACGGGGCAGGCAGTGCTTCTTCCTCCTGTCACGGAACCGCGCCTGCCGAAGCGGGCCCGGTGGTGCAGATTCAAAGGGAAATTGGCGGAACAGATTTAAAGGTTGTTTTAATTCATGACGCCACCTGTGAGTGTTCCGGTGATGTCCACCGGCGCTGCTTGAGCCTCCGGGAGATGGGATGCAGCAAGATGGAACGCTCTCCACAGGCTGAGCGGTGATCCCTGGAGCCAGGAGCTGCACAAGATGTTGTAAGGCAGCTGCAGTTACCTTCCACTTGCGGAAATGGACAGTCTTAAGAAAGCATGGACACTGGAAGTCTCTGTAAGGCGGCCGTCACACGGAACGATTTCTTGCCCGATATCGTTTAAGCGATCTCCTTTTTGATCGCTTAAGCGATATCGGGCAAGAAATCGTTGCATGTAATCAAGCGATTTACGATGTGAAATCGCTTGATCGTGACATCGCTGATCTGAGCTCCGGAGCTCAGATCTAGCGATGAACGATTTAGCGATCTGCTTCATCGTGGTGTATGACACCACGATGAACGATCTCCCAGCGGCAGAGCCTATGCTGGGAGATGGTAACTATGGTACACGTCGGGTAACTAAGCGACGCGCGGCACCTAGTTACCCGATGTGTACCATAGTAACCAGCGAGATCGCGGCTCCACATCGCTGGTGAGTCTGTCTGTGTGACATCTTACCAGCGATGTGAGCGATATTGTAAGCGATTGCGCGTGCACGTGATCGCTTACAATATCGCTAAAGATATCTGTGCGTGTGACGGCCGCCTAACGGGTACTTTACTGTAACCAGCAGGTGAAACATTGCATACAGTTCTCGGCTAACGGACCGGGTGGACTCAGCAATGACCAGTGTTTCTCAGAGATCCGCGGTGTTCCTCCATTCTAACTAGTTTGAGCTGCCGTTGTCGCCCTGAGGTGACAGATCGGGTACAAGGAGGCTGCTTCAATTGCCCTACCGGGAAATTCTGGCCGGATTTGTGGGGAGCCTTGGGTCCTTTTGGTGGGTACTCCGCTGGCTAGACGACTCTGTGTGTGCGGCGGTGGTGGGGTGCTCCTGTAAAGCGGTCCCTCCACTCCTGGTTTGCATGGCAGTGATAAATGACTCCCAGCTTCGGAACCAGTAATCCGGTTGTAAGTGGGCATGGGGATGTTTTGACCCGTATGCATTCGCCCAGAGTCCAGTTGTTGAGGCACTGGAGTAATGGCGCCCAACCGAGGGTGATGGCCAGGGGGCTGCACGGGACTGTGCAGGCCCCCTCTCCTAGGTTGCAGAGCTTGTTCTTTTTGCTCCCTTCTCCTACGTTGCCTTTTCAGTTCTCCTCTACCTCTACACTCTACCCACAAGGACCTTATTGGCTCTCTATGCTGATGTGCATGTAGGGTATGGATCTCTGAGTTTTAACTGTGTCATTGCTTAGTCAGAGAATATTGCTGCTGCTGTCTTGGCTGCAATACCCTCCTGTGAAGCACTCGTTGCGGGGCGCCACACTCCCACTTGGTGAATTACGCTTGATCCCAAGTGTCGCGCTACCCAAACATTACAGAGATTCTTTTATTGACCGTTATAAAAAATAAAAATAACACTTTTATTAATAACAAGTATACACATATAAACTGGTATGCAACAGGTTAACCTTTTTGCGGACCCGGCGAGCGGTCGGCTGTCCTTAACATGAGTCCAGGGCTTTTGCCGCCAGGCTGCGGTATTAGCGGTTAAACAGGGAATAAAGTCAGTGATAAAGTTCAAGCCAGTCACTTATGAAGGGAACTCTTGTGCACTCGTATAGCGAACCAACCGTCGCAACAAGCGTATCGCTCATAGGTGATTATGTCCCCTCTATACAAATCGTGATCGGGATGTCCCCTCCGCAAGTGCGGCTCTACATCGCGTCTCCCACAAAGATCTCCTCGTACACTCCTTCCTCCCTGGCGAAACCCCACCCGTTAGATAGATTGAACAAGGTGACTCTACCTTCCTTGCGAAGTTCCTCAGGTAACGGGGGTTGGCGATGGGCCTCGGCATGAGCCTCCATGTTGGCTCGCTCACGGGCTCGCCACTCTGCCCTGCGGAGCTGACATATGTCGCCGTCGGTATGACCCAGGGTGTGGACGTAGTCCTTGCGATGCAAGGGTTGCCTGTAAGCTAAGTCTGGATTGGCACTCTGGTAAACGGTACCGGGGAAGGCGCCGCGGCTGCACCCGACCAACATACCCGAGCTGATGGCTCGGCCGGAGGCTCCTCGGTATCTCCCCAGGCAAAACCGGTGTAGAGGTCCTCAGCGGTGCTGTGTGTCTCGTCGTCGTCATCATCCTCCACTCCCTCGACAATTACATCGGGCTGCTCAGCGGGTGGAGATGTTGGATTGGATCTCTCCGGGTAGATGGGCGGCTGTGCTGCAGAATCCTCCTCGGAGTCGTCCTGCAGGGCTTCCAGGCTGCCTGCTTCTTCATCGGTGACTTCAGGTAGTGGTGTCTCTATCCCGGTGACCAGGTAGGCATCTGTAGTTGCAGAGGAGGCCTCCGGTTCAGGGTAGAAACAGGTATCAGTCTCTGGAGTAATAGAGAGACTGTTAGTGGGTTCCTCTGTGGGAACCAGGTAAGTGTCGACTTCTTCAGCTGAGCAGTTTTTAAACTCCGGCTCTGGAACGGGCTCAGGTGCGGTCTCAGACTCTGGAATGGGGTCAATTGCGGTCTCTGCCTAGTCCTGCGCTCCAGATGTGGATCGTCCACTCCACTGTCTCCATGAGCCGCACCCCGAGGTCTTGAAATGCTTCTTGCCAAAAGTCGGGGTTGCCTCTACACTCTACCTCTACACTCCGCCCACCAGGACCTTATTGGCCCTCTATGCTGATGTGCATGTAGAGTATGGATCTCTGAGTTTTAACTGTGTAATTGCTTAGTCAGAGAATATTGCTGCTGCTATCTTGACTGCAATACCCTCCTGTGACGCACACATAGCGGGGCGCCACAAGGGAGGAAGCAGGGGGGCAAGAAGGGGCCTGGTGCCTGGATGAGAGGGGGGAAGCAGTGGGGCAAGAGGGCGACTGGAGCCTGGAGGAGAGAGGTGAAGCAGGGGAGCATGTGGAAGACTGGAGCCTGGAAAGAGGTAGAGCAGGGGGGCAAGAGGGGACTGGAGCCTGGAGGAAAGAGAGAGAGCAGGGGGGCAGGAGCCTGGAGGAAAGAGGGAGAGCACGGAGGCAGTAGGGGGACAGAATCCTGGAGGAGAGGGGGGAGCAGGGGGGTAGGAGAGGGACTAGAGCATGGAGGAAAGAAAAAGAGCAGTGGACAGGAGCCTGGAGGAGAGGGGAGGGAGCAGGGGGGTAGGTGGGGGACTGGAGAGAGAGGGGGGGATCAGAGGGGCAGGAGAGGGACTGGAGCCTGGAGGAGAGAGGGGTAGCAGGGGTGGTCAGGATGGGGACTGGAGCCTGGAGGAGAGGGGGCTGGATGGGGACTGGAGCCTGGAGGAGGGAAGGAAGAAGGGGACAGGCGAGGGGGGAGCAGGGGGGTAGGAGGGGGACTGGATCCTGGAGGAAAGAGAGGGAGCAGGGGGACGGGAGCCTGGAGGAGAGTGGGGGAGCAGGGGGGTAGGAGGGGGACTGGAGTCTGAAGGAGAGATGGGGAGCAGAGGGGCAGGAGGGGCACTGGAGACTGGCGGAGAGGGGGAGGGTGCAGGGGGGCAGGAGGGAGACTGGAGGAGAGGGAGGAGCAGGGGGAAAGAGGGGGACTGGAGCCTATAGGAGAGAGGATAGCAGGGGGGCAGGAGAGGGACTGAAGGAGTGGGGGGAGCAGGGGGGCAAGAGGAGGACTGGAGCCTGGAGGAGAGGGGGGAATCAGGGGTGCAAGAAGGGGCCTGGTGCCTGGATGAGAAGGGGGAAGCAGGGTTGCAAGAGGGGGGCAGGAGACTGGAGAGAGAGGGGAGCAGGGGCGCAAGAAGGGGGCCTGGAGCCTGGAGGAAAGAGGGGAGCAGGGAGGCAGTAGGGGGACTGAAGCCTGGAGGAGAGGGAGGAGCAGGAGAGGGACTATAGCCTGGAGGAAAGAAAGAGAGCAGGGGACTGGAACCTGGAGGAGAGAGGGGGCGCAGGGGGTCAGGATGGGGACTAGGGCCTGGATAGAGAGGGTGGAGCAGTGGGGCAGGAGGGGGCCTGGAGCCTGTAGGAGAGGAGAGAAAAGGGGGCAAGAGGGGGGCTGGAGCCTGGAGAAGAGGGGGGGAGCAGCGAGCAAGAAGGGGACTGGAGACTTGAGGACAGGGGGGAAGCAGGGGGGCAAGAGGGGAACTGGAGCATGGAGGAGAGCGGAGGAGCAGGAGAGCAGGTGGAGGACTGGAGCCTGGAGAGAGGTGGAGCAAGGGGCAGGAGGGGGACTGGAGCCTGGAGGAAAAAGAGATTGTAGGGGGACAGGAGCCTGGAGGAGAGGGAAAGAGCAGGGGGGCCTGGATGGGGACTGGAGAGAGGGGGAGCAGGGGGGCAGGAGAGGGACTAGAGCCTGGAGGAGTGGGGGGAGCAGGGGGCAAGAGGGGGACTGGAGACTGGAGGAGAGAGGGGGAGCAGGGGGGCAAGAGGGGGACTGGAGTATGGAGGAGAGGGGGGAGCAGGGGGGCAGGAGGTGGACTGGTGCCTGGAGAAGAAAGGGGGAGCAGTGGGGTAGGAAGGAATCTGGAGGAGAGGGGGATGCAGGGGGGCAGGAAGGGGACTGGAGCCTGGAGGAGAGGGGGGATCCGAGGGCATGTAGGGGACTGGAGAATGAGGAGGAGCAAGGAGCAAGAGGGTGACTGGAGCCTTGAGGAGAGGGGAGAGCAGGGGGGCATAAGGTGGACTAGAGCCTGGAGGAGAGGAGGGAAGCAGGGGGGCAAGAAGGGGTCTGGTGCTTGGATCAGAGGGGGGAAGCAGGGGTCAAGAGGGGGACTGGAGCCTGGAGGAGAGAGGAGGAGCAGGGGAGCAGGTGTTGGACTGGAGCCTGGAGAGAGCTAGAGCAGGGGGGCAGGAGGGGGACTGGAGCCTGGAGGAAAAAGAGAGAGCAGGGCGGCAGGAGCCTGGAGGAGAGGGGGGTGCAGGGAGGCAGTAGGGGGACTGAAGCCTGGAGGAGAGGGAGGAGCAGGGGGGCAGGAGAAGGACTGGAGCCTGGAGGAAAGAAATAGAGCAGGGGGACTGGAGCCTGGAGGAGAAAGGGGGTGCAGGTGGGTAGGAGGGATACTGGAGAAGAGGGGGGAAGCAGGGGGGCAAGAGTCAGACTGGAGCCTAGAGGAGAGAGGGGGAGCAGGGGGGCAAGAAGGGGCCCTGGGGTCTGGATAAGAGGGGTGAGCAGTGGGGCAGGAGGGGGCCTGGAGAACAGGGCGGAGAAGGGGGTTAAGAGGGAGGCTGGAGCCTGGAGAAGAGGGGGGGAGCAGGGAGCAAGAAGGGACTGGAGACTTGAGAACAGGGGGGAAGCAGGGGGGCAAGAGGGGAACTGGAACATCGAGGAGAGAGGAGGAGCAGGGGAGCAGGTGGAGGACTGGAGCATGGAGAGAGGTGAAGCAGGGGGCAGGAGGGGGACTGGAGCCTGGAGGAAAAAGAGAGAGCAGGGGTACAGGAGCCTGGAGGAGAGGGGGAGAGCAGGGGGGCATGGAGGGGGACTGGAGAGAGGAGGAGCAGGGTGGCAGAAGGGGGCCTGGAGCCTGGAGAAAGAGGGGGAGCAGGGGGGCAGTAGAGGGACTGAAGGAGGTGGGGGGAGCAGGGGGGCAACAGGGGGATTGGAGACTGGAGGAGAGTGCGGGAGCAGGGGGGAAGAAGGGCAATGGAGCCTGGAGAAGAGAGAGGAGCTGGGGGCAGGGGGGGACTGGAGCATGGAGGAGAGGGGAGGAGCAGGGGGGCAAGAGGGGGACTGGTGCCTGGAGGAGAAAGGGGGAACAGGGGGGTGGAGAGGGCATGGAGGAAAGGGGGTAGCAGGGGGCAGGAGGGGACTGGAGCCTGGAGGAGAGGGGGAGCCGAGGGCATGTAGCGGACTGGAGAATAGAGGAGGAGCAAGGAGCAAGAGGGGGACTGGAGCCTTGAGGAGAGGGGAGAGCAGGGGAGCATGAGGGGGACTGGAACCTGGAGGAGAGGGGGAATCAGGGGGCAAGAAGGGGCCTGGTGCCTGAATGAGAGGGGGGAAGCAGGGGGGCAAGAGGGGGACTGTAGCCTGGAGGAGAGAGGAGGAGCAGGGGAGCAGGTGGAGGACTGGAGCCTGGAGAGAGCTAGAGCTGGGGGCAGGAGTGGGACTGGAGCCTGGAGGAAAAAGAGAGAGCAGGGGGGCAGGAGCCTGGAGGAGAGGGGAAGAGCAGGGGGGCTGGAGGGGGACTGGAGAGAGTGGGAGCAGGGGGGCAAGAGGGTGACTGGAGACTGGAGAAGAGGGGGGAGCAGGAGGGCAAGAGGAGAACTGGAGCATGGAGGAGAGGGGGGGAGCAGGGGGCAGAAGGGAGACTGGAGGGGAGGATGGAACAGGGGCCAAGAGGGGGATTGGAGTCTGGAGGAATAGAGGGGCAGCAGGGGGGCAAGAAGGGGCCTGGAGGAGAGGGGGAAGCAGGGGGACTGGAGCATGGAGGAGAGGGGAAAGCCGAGGGCATGTGGGGGACTGGAGAATAGGGGAGGAGCAAGGAGCAAGAGGGGACTGGAGCCTTGAGGAGAGGGAGAAACAGGGGGGCATGAGGGGGACTGGAGCCTGGAGGAGAGGGGGGAAGAAGGGGGGCAAGAAAGTGCCCTGGGGCCTGGATGAGAGGGGTGAGCAGTGGGGTAGGAGGGGGCCTGGAGGACAGGGGGGAAGAAAAGGGGGCAAGAGGGGGGCTGGAGCCTGGAGAAGAGGGGGGGAGCAGGGAGCAAGAAGAGACTGGAGACTTGAGGACAGGGGGGAAGCAGGGGGGAAAGAGGGGAACTGGAACATGGAGAAGAGAGGAGGAGCAGGGGAGCAGGTGGAGAACTGGAGCCTGGAGAGAGGTGAAGCAGGGGTCAGGAGGGGGACTGGAGCCAGGATGAAAAGGGGGAAGCAGGGGGCAAGGGGGACTGGAGCCTGGAGGAGAGAGGAGGAGCAGGGGAGCAGGTGGAGGACTGGAGCCTGGAGAAAGCTAGAGAAGGGGGGCAGGAGGGGGACTGGAGCCTGGAGGAAAAAGAGAGAGCAGGGGGACAGGAGCCTGGAGGAGAGAGGAGGAGCAGGGGGGCTGGAGGGGGACTGGAGAGAGGGGGAGCAGGGGGCAAGAAGGGAGCCTAGAGCCTGGAGGAAAAAGGGGGAGCAGGGAGGCAGTAGGGGTACAGGAGCCTGGAGGAGAGGGGGAGAGCAGGGGGCAAGAGGGGGACTGGAGTCTGGAGGAGAGAAGGGGTGCAGAGGGGCTGGAGGGGCACTGGAGACTGGCGGAGAGGGGGAGGGCGCAGGGGGGCAGGAGGAGACTGGAGGAGAGGGGGGAGCAGGGGGGAAAGAGGGGGACTGGAGACTGGAGGAGAGATGGGTAGCAGGGGAGCAGGAGAGGGACTGGAGGAGTGGGGGGTGCAGGGGGGCAAGAGGGGGACTGGAGACTGGAGGAGAGAGGGGGAGCAGAGGAGCAGGTGGAGGACTGGAGCCTGGAGAGAGCTAGAGAAGGGGGGCAGGAGGGGGACTGGAGCCTGGAGGAAAAAGAGAGAGCAGGGGGGCAGGAGCCTGGAGGAGAGGGGAAGAGCAGGGGGGCTGGAGGGCCAATGGAGCCTGGAGAAGAGGGGTGATCAGGGGGGCAAGAGGGGGACTGGAGCATGGAGGAGAGGGGGGAGCAGAGGGGCAGGAGGGGGACTGGAGGGGAGGGGGGAAGAGGGGCCAAGAGGGTGACTGGAGTTTGGAGGAATAGAGGGGGAGCAAGGGGGCAAGAGGGGGCCTGGAGGAGAGGGGGAAGCAGGGGGACTGGAGCATGGAGTAGAGGGGGGAGCCGAGGGCATGTCGGGGACTGGAGAATAGGGGAGGAGCAAGGAGCAAGAGTGGGACTGGAGCCATGAGGAGAGGGGAGAAAAGGGGGGGCATGAGGGGGACTGGAGCCTGGAGGAGAGGGGGGAAGCAGGGGGGCAAGAAGGTGCCCTGGGGCCTGGATGAGAGGGGTGAGCAGTGGGGCAGGAGGGGGCCTGGAGGACAGGGGGGAAAAGGGGGGCAAGAGGGGGGCTGTAGCCTGGAGAATAGGGGGGAGCAGGGAGCAAGAAGGGACTGGAGACTTGATGACAGGGGGGAAGCAGGGGGGCAAGAGGGGAACTGGAACATGGAGGAGAGAGGAGGAGCGGGGAAGCAGGTGGAGGACTGGAGCCCGGAGAGAGGTGAAGCAGGGGGCAGGAGGGGGACTGGAGCCTGGAGGAAAAGAGAGAGCAGGGGTGCAGGAGCCTGAAGGAGAGGGGGAGAGCAGGGGGGCATGGAGGGGGACTGGAGAGAGGAGGAGCAGGTGGGCAGAAGAGGGCCTGGAGCCTGGAGGAAAGAGGGGGAGCAGGGGGGCTGGAGAGAGACTAGAGCCTGGAGGAGAGGGGGTTGCAGAGGGGCAGGAGAGGGATTGGAGGAGTGGGGGGGAGCAGGGGGGCAAGAGGGGGACTGCAGACTGAAGGAGAGAGCGGGAGCAGGGGGGCAGGAGGGGCAATGGGGCATGGAGGAGAAGGGGGGAGCAGGGGGGCAGCATGGGGACATGAGGGGAGGGGGGAGCAGGGGGGCAAGAGGTGGACTGGTGCCTGGAGGAGAAAGGGGGAACAGGGGGGTAGAAGTGGGCCTGTAGGAAAGGGGGTAGCAGGGGGGCAGGAGGGGGACTGGAGCCTGGAGGAGAGGGGGGAGCCAAGGGCACGTAGGGGACTTGAGATTAGGAAAGGAGCAAGGAGAAAGAGGGGACTGGAGCCTTGAGAAGAGGGGGGAGCAGGGGAGCATGAGGGGGACTGAAGCCTGGAGGAGAGGGGGGAAGCAGGGGGCAAGAAGGAGCCTGGTGCCTGGATGAGAGGGGGGAAGCAGGGGGCAAGAGGGGGACTGGAGCCTGGAGGAGAGAGGAGGAGCAGGGGAGCAGGTGGAGGACTAAAGCCTGGAGAGAGGTGGAGCAGGGGGGCAGGAGGGGGACTGGAGCCTGGAGGAAAAAGAGAGAGCAGGGGGGCAGGAGCCTGGAGGAGAGGGGAAGAGCAGGGGGGCTGGAGGGGGACTGGAGAGAGGGGGAGCAGGGGGGCAAGAAGGGGGACTGAAGCCTGGAGGAGAGGTGGGAGCAGGAGGGCAGGAGAGGGACTAGAGCCTAGAGGAAAGAAAGAGAGCACGGGGACTGGAGCCTGGAGGAGAGGGGTGCAGGGGGATAGGAGGGCTACTGGAGAAGAGGGGGGAAGCAGGGGGGCAAGAGGGGGACTGGAGCCTAGAGGAGAGAGGGGGAGCAGGGGTTCAGGAGGGGGACTGGGGCCTGGATGAGAGGGGTGAGCAGTGGGGCAGGATGGGGCCTGGAGCCTGGAGGAGAGGGGAGAAAAGGGGGGCAAGAGGGGGGCTGGAGCCTGGAGAAGAGGGGGGGAGCAGGGAGCAAGAAGGGGACTGGAGACTTGAGGACAAGGGGGATGACTCACCGTAGCCGGGTTCTGCACATCTCAGACGTTGACTCTCCTTGTCACGGATACGCGCCTGCGGCTGTGGGGCCCGGTGGTCCAGATCAATAGGGGGGATTGCTGAACAGTAAGGGGTTGATTTGTCTTCGTGACGCCACCTGTGGGTGTTCCGGTGATTTCAGCGGCGCTGCTAGGCCTCCGGGGGTTGTTATGCAGCAAGATGGAACGCTCCCCACAGGACGAGCGGGAGTCCCCGGAGTCAGGAGCTGCGCAAGATGTTGTGAGGCAGCTGCGGTAGTACTGCTGTTAGGCCCAGGAGTCAGACACAGACACACAAGTCTTTTAGGTACCTTTACTGGCAGGGGTGAACCTAGCTTCTGTGCTGCCTGAGGCGAACTGCAAAATGGCAAACCCCCCCCTCCCCCAGAAAGTCTTTTTTCAATTGGTAGAAATAAATCTAGTTTGCACAGATTTATATCTACCCTGAAAAATGAAATGAGGACAATAGTGGATATTTTAATTTAGAGAAATAGAAAAAAAGTTGTTCAAACACATGTATGTCAGCACCATCAGACACATACAAGGACCACACGGACGAATCCAGAACAAGGGTCATTAATGGTAATGGCAGGATTGGCTCAACCATACAGACACACAATGGCTGGCAGAGCGGTGGTCCTGTAGGCAGACAAAGTCCTGCAACCTGAAGCGTGCTGAGCATGTGAGCCGGTATTAAAGGTGGGAATACAAGCTTTGACATATATGTACTTCAAAAGGTAGTGAAGGGGTTAAATTACACTATATATACATGTATACAGCACAGATATACTGGACAACACACGCTCATTAAATACACATCATATACTCACACAGACACACACATCATACATGTCTTAGTTATATAACAGATGCTCAGCAGGTACACATCATATACACAGCATATGGATGCTGCAGAAGTGTATATACACACACTTCACTCAAAAGATATCTAAACACACACACACACACAAAGCAACTCATACACAGCTCCCACACAAAACTCACACACAGACACGCAGCTCACACACACAACTCCCACACACAGACACGCAACTCACACACAGACACAACACACAGTTCACACACACAACTCACACACAGCTCACACACAGACACGCAACTCAGACACAGCTCACACTCAGACACAGCTCACACTCAGACACAGCTCACACACAGCTCACACGCACACAACTCCCACACACAGACACACAATTCACAGACACAACACACAGTTCACACACACAACTCACACACAGCTCACACACACAACTCACACACAGCTCACACACAACAACCAACTCACACAACAACCACACACAGCTCACACACACACAGCTCACACCAAACACAGTCACACACACACACACACACACAACTCAACCACAACACACAACTCACACAACACACACACAACACACACAGCCACACAACACACACACAGCTCACCAACCACACACACACAAGCTCACACAACACACACAGCTCAAAACACACACACTACACACTCAGCTCACACAACAACAACATCAGCTCACACAACACACACAGCTCACACAACACACACACACAAACTCACACAACACACACACACACTCACACAACACACACACACAGCTCACACAACACACACACAGCTCACACAACACACAGTCACAAACACACAGCTCACACAACACACAGCTCACACAACACACCAGCTCACACAACACACACTCACACCACACACACCCACAACACACCACAGCTCACACAACACACAGCTCACACAACACACAACACACAACCACTCACACAACACACACAGCTCACACAAACACACACACACAGCTCACACAACACACACTCACACACACAACAGCTCACACACACACACACATCACACACACACACACAGCTCACACAACCACACACTCACACACAACCACACACAACAGCTCACACAACACACACACACACACAACCACACACACACACTCACACACAGCTCACACAACACACACAGCTCAACACACACACAGCTCACACAAACACACAGCTCACACAACACACACAGCTCACACAACACACACAGCTCCACACAACACACACAGCTCACACAACACACACAGCTCACACAAACACACAACACACCACTCACACAACACACACAGCTCACACAAACACACAGCTCACACAACACACCAGCTCACACACACACACAGCTCACACAACAGCCACACACAAACACACTCACACAACACACACCAGCTCACACAACACACAGCTCACACAACAACACCACACACACACACACAGCTCACACACACACAGCTCACAACAACCACACACACGCTACACACACACCATCACAACACACAGTCACAACAACACACAGCTCCACAACACACACAGCTACACACAACACACAACCACACACACACACACCAACACACCACAACACACACAGCTCACACACAAACACTACCACAACACACACCAACACTCACTCACACAACACACTCAGCTCACACAACACACACCGCTCACACAACACACCAGCTCACAACACACACAGCTCACACAACACACACTACACAACACCACACCAACAAACACACACCAGCACACACGCACCACACACACACACAACTAGCTCACACAGCACACACTCAGCTCACACACTCACAACACACCAGTCCACACACCACACTACACAACACACATCAGCTCACACAACACACACAGCTACACACAACACATCACTCCACAAACATCACACACACAGTCACACAACACACAGCTCACACAACAACAGCTCACACACAACACACACAGCTCACACAACACACACCAGCTCACACAACACACACAGCTCACAAACACACACAGCTCACACACACATCAGCCACACACAACAACTCACACAACACACGCATCGCCACAACACACACAGCTCACACAACACACAGCTCAACACACACAGCTCACACAACACACACTCAGCTCACACACACCACTCAGCTCACACAACACACACAGCTCACACAACACCACTCACACAACACACAATCACCAACACACACAGCTCACACAACACACACAGCTCACACAACACACAGCTCACACAACCACACAGCTCACACAACACACATCAGCTCACACAACACACACAGCCACACAACACACACAGCACCACACACACCAACCACACACACACACCACACAACACCACTCACACAACACACATCAGCTCACACAACACACTCAGCCACACAAACACACTCAGCTCACACAACCACACACTCACACACAACACACCAGCTCACACAACACACACACTCACACAACACACAGCTCACACAACACACTAGCTCACACAACACACCAGCTCACACAACAACAGTCACACACACACGTCCAACACACAGCTCACACAACACACAGCTCACACAAACACACAGCTCACACAACACACACAGCTCACACAAACACACATCAGCTCACACAACACACACAGCTCCACAACCACTCAGCTCACACACACACACCAGCTCACACAACACACCAGCTCACACAACACACACACGTCACACAACATCACACACTACACAACACACACAGCTCACACAACACACTCACTCACACAACAACTCAGCTCACACAACAACACCAGCTCACACAACACACAGCTCACACAACACACACAGCTCACACAACACACACAGCTCACACAACACACAGCTCACACAACACACTCAGCTCACACAACACACTCAGCTCACACAACACACACAGCTCACACAAACACACAGCTCACACAACACACACAGCTCACACAACACACAGCTCACACACACAAGCTCACACAACACACACAGCTCACACAACACACCACAACACATAGCTCACACAACACACAGCTCACACACCCCACTCACACAACACACACAGCTCACACAACACACACAGCTCACACAACACACAGCTCACACAACACACAGCTCACACAACACACACAGCTCACACAACACACACAGCTCACACAACACACACAGCTCACACAACACACTCAGATCACACAACCACAACCACACACACAGCTCACAACAACACACACACACAAGCTCACACAACACACACACACACACAGCTCACACACACACACACACACAGCTCACACAACACACACAGCTCACACAACACACACAGCTCACACAACACACTCAGCTCACACAACACACACAGCTCACACAAATCTCACACACAGCTCACACAACACACACAGCTCACACAAATCTCACACACAGCTCACTCACAGATTATACAGATACCTCACACAGTCCTCTGTGCTGTTTGTACATGTGCAGCTTCACATGCTCACAGCCCCTGGGCCCCAGCCCCCAGGTCCCAGCCCCCTCACTCCCTGGCCAGCAGTAGATCTGTCACCTTGTGACCTGGAGCTTCTTAGCATCGGTATCTCAGCACAGGAGGCTGCTCTCTGATCTTTGTCGGCTTTCACTTCTTCCGGCGCTGTGCAGGAGAACATAAGCTCCCCCTGCAGATGCCGCCCCTTCCTTCACCAGCAGGTGGCGCTGCCTGAATCAGGCCACTCACATTGCCTCATCATTGATTCGGCCCTGTTTACTGGTGAAAAGCAGGTACCCTCGGATCGGGATAGTGAAGTTGACACTCCTGGAGGTTCACAGCAAGCAGTTAGTGTAGGCTTCCTTTCTCTGTTTCTCTGGGTACAGTCAGGTGGATGTGGAATCCAGCCAGACCGGGCAGTATGTTCAAAGGAACTTGATTCACCTGGGTATCAGCACTGAGGGCACTGTAAAAGGGGTTAAGTAGGATCAGTTCTCTTCCCTGGGCTCTCGTAGGCAGGTGCTTCAGGTGGAACAGGGGGCTAGACTCCCTGTGCAGGATGCTGGTTCTCTGTGGTGGCTAAGTAGCTCTCACAGCTCGGTTCCAGTAACCGGAGGATGAGGGAGAGAGTTAGAATCACTCTGATGTCCCTGAGAGGTGCTCTCCTTTCCTGTTACCCCAATTGCAAGGGTCTCCTCACTTGCTAGATAGACTGATTGGGCCTAGTGTGTGTCTCAGAATGCCAGAGATTACACACAGCCTGCAGCTCTCCTAGCGTCTGCACACTCTGGTGTTTCTCCCTCCAAGACCCTATTTATAGGGGGAACTGGTTCAAAATGACCAGTGGAGCTCCCCCTAGAGGCTCGGGGTGAAACCAGGTGTTCTAAGGTGTTGTAAGTGTTTTGTGTTGTTTGAGAGTTTGCTTTGCTGTTATTACTCCATTCATGTCCCAAGGAGTTCTGTGGTGCCCAACAGGTGCCAGGGTGCCACATTCCCCCTTAGTTAACCTCAGTTCTCCCGGCTGAGCAAAAGTTCTTTTTTACAACTTAACTTCTAAGCATTTTATAACATTTAATACAGAGTCTTAAAGAAAAAATACAAAAATCACTGAAAAGAAAGGGAAAAATATGAAAAATATGAAAAGCAGTCCATACGGCACTAGTCCATCTGCCACAGGCTGGAAAAGGTAAAGTTTTGGTCACACAAGTCCTGTGACAATTGTCCAAAGTTTATGAAAATGGAAAAAGAGGGTAAAGTCCACATTTACACGGTACAAATTTTAAACTTTATACATTCCCTACGGGTGTCTCTGCTTGAGAGGCCGGTACTAACCTTCTTTACCTTACCAGGCACTTTCTGTCCCCAATTTAATATACTTGTACAGAAGGGTGGAGGAACTGGGCCCTGTCCCACTACTTTTTACAGGTTTTGAAAACAGTTTACTATTTATATACACTAACAGGTACTATATTCCACTACATTTTAAACCCATTCTCCAAATTTGTTTGGGGGTTGTCCTAATGTACTACATGTGGATTTGCATAGTGTGGGTGTCTCAAAAGCTGTTGGTGTAGTGTACGAAGTGGTTCTTTCTCTACTTCTGCTTTGTGTATGTAATAGCCCACAGGTAACGGGATGCGCAAGGACTGCACGGAACACAGAGTGTTAAACCAATGCACTTTTAATGCAACTGAGGGAAGGAGCGGGAAGGTGTGCAAAAGTAAATACAATGCATATAACCACTGTGACTAGTTTGCCGAGAATGCAAGGTCTCTGAATGGTTTTAAATAAAGAAATGCAAAGTCTTTTTCGAGCGAGACGCAGAGTGTTCGTTATCTTTCTATAACTTGCATATCGAACCGCAGAGTCTTTTCCTATCTGTCCCTAACTAAAACAGTGTGCACACTTTACTGCAAGTTTTACTGCGAGGTACCTCGTTGACGTTGGGGCCCGTAATTCGCTGACAGGCGTCTCTTGAGTGCAGTCCTTGTCTGGGATCTCTGCCTTGATCGTGCAGTCTGGCTCCTCACTCCACATCCAGTTTCTTTAGGTCTGTGTCTCTCTCTGCAACACACATGGAAGTTGTCTCTCTTCTCCTTCTGGAGACCCCACCCATCCATCTCCTGGACTGTTCCATGTCACTCTCAACAGCAGGGGGTTTTATCTCTGCTATCCTTTCCTTTTTGGCAGCAGGTGACAGTATAACACAAGGATGAGTCCACAAAACATTCTTTTAACCATATATATAAATGTTAACAGGTCTTACATGTAAGGCCATAGTAATTGCGTAATCTATCTACTGGACTATCTTCTGTAGGTAGTTATGTAGTAGTTTGTTCTCTTACTGTGGGACTAGCAGGTTCACCGATTACAGGAATCTCAGGTTCCAAAATAACAGGCTGCATATCTTGCACTTGAACTTGTTGTTGTTGAACGTGTTGATTTGGGGTTGGTTGCTGTTCTTCTACAAGTTGGTAGAAATGCATAACTGGTATGATGTATGCACCATTGCATTGTGGCCAATCAGCTGGTAAGTATCCAATGTCTGTATAGACTAGATTTTCTTTTTGTTCTTCATCTGTAGTTACAGTAAGGCAACTGGTTACTTGTGGGATTAACTGTGTTGGGCATTTCTTCAAATTATCCCTTGATACAGTTGCAAAGGTAATTCCCTGATCTTTGCTGATAACGCAAGTTTTGGATGTATCATATTGTGATGGCATAATGGTGTAGGGTTCAGATTCCCAGTTGTCATCTAGTTTGTTGGTTTTTCTTTTTCTTTTCAGCACTAAGTCACCTGTTGCAAAGGGTTCTGCTGAGGCGTGCCTGTTGAAGTCTTTTTCTTGCTTGGTTCTGCTGATTTCTAGGTTTCTTTCTACGCTCTCCTGTACTTTTCTGTACTGCTCTTGGCGTTGACTGACCCAATCTTCATCAGAAGAATCTTCTGTGGGTTCGATGGTTCCCATCTGTAAGTCAATAGGTAATTTACCTGGTCTTGCTCGCATCAAGTAAGCAGGTGTGTAGTTGGTTGAACTGACAGGTATGTGGTTGTAGATGTCCACAAGATCTGGAAGTTTCTCCGGCCATTGATTTCTCTCTTCAACTGGTAAGATTTTAAGCATGTCAATGACAATGTGGTTCATCTTCTCACATAAGCTGTTAGTTTGGGGATGATAAGGTGTGGTGCGGATCTTTTTACACCCATATAGCCCTAAGAATTCTTGGAACAGAGCTGATTCGAAGGCTGGTCAGCCAAGACTTGGTCTGGATACCCATGGGGCGACAGAAGTAACTCTGGAACACTTTGGCTGCTACCTCTGCAGTTAAGTCCTTAACTGGAACTACTACCAGAACCTTGAATAGTGGTCAACAATGGTGAGAGCGTAAGTGTACCCGGTGCGACTTGGGGTAAGCTTCACGTGGTCGAGAGCAACTATTTCAAGGCGTTTGGTGGTAACAATCAGCTGCAACGGAGCTTTCTGAGTTAGATGGTCTTTCCTTCGAAGGTGACATGGTCCACAGTTCTTACACCACTTGTCAATTGAGCCTCGCATACCGTCGGAGTAGAACCGATCTTTCAGGAGTCTCTCCAACTTCTTCCATCCAAAGTGTCCGGCATCATCATGGTATGCTTCAAGGATCATTTGGACTTCAGTCTTGGGAACTACAATCTGCCAGATTAGTTCGTGTGTTCTGGGGTTTAGGTATCTTCTGCAGAGTTTACCTTGGTAGACAAACAACCTTCCTTTCTCTTTCCTTAGGCGTTTAGCATTTTGTGAGGCATCAGGGTCCATGTTGGCGTGTTCTTGAGTGATCATCTCTCTTACTAGGCTGACATCTGGATCGTTAGCTTGAACCTCCTTCCAGTCATGGTGGGGTAAAGGGTTCACGGTCCTCTCTACACGTTTCTGGTTCGCCTGATGACACTTTGCTGTACCCGTACGGTGGAAAGCAGGTAGTTCAATCTCCTCCAGGTCATCTATGCCTTCTCCCTCTTCAGGAAGGTTAGGCCTTCTGGACAGGGCATCAGCATTGCCGTTCTTGTGACCTGCCCGGTATTTTACAGTGAAGTCATAGTTTGAGAGTCTTGCTACCCAACGTTGTTCCAGGGCTCCCAGCTTTGCAGTCTCTAGGTGTTATCTGTGAAAGCTGTGAACGGGGCGGATGCCAGGTAATGCCTGAAACGCTCTGTGATTGCCCAGACCAGGGCCAGGAACTCTAGCTTGAAGGAGCTGTAGTTCTCCGGGTTCCTTTCCGTGGGACGGAGCTTTCTGCTGGCGTAGCCTATCACCTTTTCCTTTCCCTGCTGGTGTTGAGCTTGGAATGCTCTTAAACCTTCATTGCTTGCATCAGTGTACAATAAAAACTGGAGATTGTAATCAGGGTAGGTCAGGATTTCTTCTCCAGTTAAAGCATCTTTTAGCTTCTGGAAGGATTGTTCCTGTTCCGGTCCCCAGTGGAATGGGGGTCCCCTGATCTTACCGTTTTTGGATTGACCGACTAATGGCCCCTTTACACGCAGCTACAGGTAACAGGTTATCCACAGGTAACTTACTGGCTGCAGTGAAATCATGGAGACATGGTTCTATCTTGTTGCTGTGTACAAATGGAACTATGTCTCCATGATTTCACTGCAGCCAGTAAGTTACCTGTGGAAAACCTGTTACCTGTAGCTGCGTGTAAAGGGGCCATTAGAGATCTTGCATAGGTGCTGCTATCTTGGTATAGCCTTTGATGAATCGTCGGTAGTACCCGAACAGTCCTAGAAATTGACGTACCTCTTTGTGAGTAGTTGGTGCTGGCCAGTCCTTGATGACGGTTATTTTATCCAGATCCGGTGCTACACCTTCGGCACTAACCACATGTCCTAGGTATTGGACCTTGGGTTTCAGCAGGTGGCACTTGGACGGTTTTCAGTTTCATCCCGTACTTGGACAGTGACTCGAACACTTCACTCAGGTGTTGGAGGTGATCTTCATAGGTCTGAGAGTATACAATGACATCATCAAGGTATAACAGGACAGTTTCAAAGTTCTTGTGGCCCAAAGAACACTCCATCAGCCTCTGAAATGTTCCTGGGGCATTGCACAAACCGAATGGCATACTGTTGAACTCGCATAATCCCATAGGTGTCGTGCGTGAAGGCTGTCTTCTCACGATCTTCCTCTGAAACGGCAACCTGCCAGTACCCACTAGTAAGATCTAATGTGGAGAAGTAGTTGGCAGACTTAAGTGCAGCTAGTGACTCCTCTATGCGGGGCAATGGGTATGCATCCTTGTGTGTGACTTTATTGATTTGTCTGTAATCTACGCACATCCTCATACTACCATCTTTCTTTTTAACCAGGACTAGTGGTGCTGCCCAGGGACTACAGCTATCCCTAATGACTCCTGCATTTTTCATGTCCTGAAGCATCTCTTTTGCTTTTTGGTAGTGTGTGGGTGGTATAGGTCTGTACCTTTCTTTGATAGGTGCATGGTTGCCTGTGGGGATATGGTGTTGTACCCCTTAATCCTCCCAAAGTCAAGTGGGTGTTTGCTGAACACTTGCTCATACTCCCGAACTACCCGGTAATATTCCATTTTTCTGATGAGATGGTGTGTTCCTACACTGAGCTCCTGACACCATTTCTCTAACTGATCTTTGGAGTGAGGGGGTTCATCAGTGACTGTTTGGGATGAGGATCTTACATCAATCACAGCATCATCTTTAACCTGGTACAATTTTGCAACAGTTGCATATCTAGGCACTCTGACTTCGTCATCACCATAATTTAATATGCGTACGGGGACTCTCCCTTTTCTCACGTCGACCAACCCTCCGGCTGTCAAGAGCGTAGGACTACTATCAGACATTACAGGTTCTACTACAGCTTGGTAGTCCTGCCCTCTGAGGCCTATGGCTGCTCGACACCAGATCATCATTTCACTTCTGGGTGGTACCACAATTGGAATGGGATCTGTGACTCGTACTCGGCCAATTTCACCATTAGACAATGTTACCTGTAGTTGATAAACCAGAGCTCGGATCTGCTTTTGGATGGCTCTCCTCTCTCTGGGTGTACCAGCTTCAACACTCTGTTGGAGTTAAAACAACACTTCATCGATGCATTTAACCATAACATTGGTACCCAGTATTACATATGGATTCTTGTTGTTAGGTTTATCCTGAACCACTATGATACCCTGGTTCTTCAGCTGCACCCTCAACACCTTTACTGTAGCTTCCCATTGTCCCTCTACTGTAACTAGTATACCGTTAGTGGCTTCAATGTTCAGATCGGGGTGTGGGGGTTCCAGCTTAACATCTGGCCAGAACCGCTTGTAAAGGATACTTGGGATGGTTGTCACCTGGGATCCAGTGTCTATCAAGGCGGAGGTAGGGATGCCATCAATGACGATTGGTAGGTATGGACAGTCTCCTACATACTTGTATTTCCAGCTGGTCGGGCCCGGATAGTCTACTCCTGGGGTTGGCCCTTCTCGCCCAGGGTTTGATCGTTTAAAGGACGGGATTGTTGAGTACGTCCTCCTCTG
This sequence comes from Allobates femoralis, assembly GCA_033576535.1. Taxonomy (NCBI): domain Eukaryota; kingdom Metazoa; phylum Chordata; class Amphibia; order Anura; family Aromobatidae; genus Allobates; species Allobates femoralis. Next base: position 305,979,280 of record JARQOC010000002.1, on the reverse strand, counting down.
TCATTCTGCTGACTGGTGCGGTGTCTGTCAGGACTGCGGCGGTCTGCAGGTTTTCCTCACGGCGGCTGTGTCTTCCTCTTCATCCACGGGACGTCGTCGGGGCTGTCAGTGAGCTGGATCTTGTCCGAGGACCTTGCATCTGTCTTGGGTCTTCTCCCAGCTTGTAGCTTGGCCATGTCCTTCATCAGCTAATCTACATTAGCACACAGTTGTTCAAACCGGTCAGGTGTTGTAGTCTGTGCACTAGACTGAACCGCAGGGATTGGAGATGCTGCTGCCGGCACGGAAGGGGTGTCAGTATGCTGCTGCTGTGAAGCTACACTCCCTCTCTCCTCCAGGCTCCAGTCACCCTCTTGCCCCCCCGCTCACCCCCTCTCTTACAGTCCCCATCCTGCCACCCTGCTCCCCCCCTATCCTCCAGGCTCCAGTCCCCATCTTGCCCCCCTGCTGCCCCTCTCTCCTGCAAGCTCCAGTCCCCCTCCTGTCTCCCTGCTTCCTCCATCTCCTCCAGGCTCCAGTCACCCTCTTGCCCCCCTGCTCCCCCTTCTCCTCTAGTCCCCCTCCTGACCCCTGCTCCCCCCCTCCCCTCCATGCTCCAGTCCCATTTAATGCCCCACTGCTCCCCCTTCTCCTCCAGGCTCCAGTCCCCCTCATGCCCCTCTGCTTCCCCTCTCTCCTCCAGGCTCCAGTCCCTCTCGTGTACCCCAACTCACTCCCTCTGCTACAGTCCCCCTCCTGCCCCCCTGCTCCCCCCTCTTCTCCAGGCCCCAGTCCCCCTCCTGCCCCTCTGCTCTCCCTCTCTCCTCCAGGCTCCAGAGGGGCAGGAGGGGGACTGGGGCCTTGAGAAGAGGGGGGAGCAGGGGGGCAGGAGGGGGACTGTAGCAGAGGGAGTGAGTTGGGGTACACCAGAGGGACTGGAGCCTGGAGGAGAGAGGGGAAGCAGAGGGGCATGAGGGGACTGGAGCCCTGAGGAGAAGGGGGAGCAGTGGGGCATTAAACGGGACTGGAGCCTGGAGGATAGGGGGGAGCATAGGGGCAGGAGGGTCAACTGGAGCCTGGAGGAGTGAGAGGTAGCAGGGGGGCAGGATGGGGACTGGAGCCTTGGAGGAGAGGGGGGCTGGAGGTGGACTGGAGCCTGGCAGAGAGGGGGGGTGCAGGGGGGCAGGAGTGATACTGGTGGAGAGGGGGGGAGCAGGGGGCATGAGGGGGACTGGAGCCTGAAGGAGAGAGGGGCAGGAGAGGAACTGAAGACTGGAGGAGAGGGGGGAGTGGGGGGGAAGGAGATGGACTGTAGGAGAGGGGGGAGCTGGGGGGCAAGAGGGGGACTGAAGCCTAGAGGGGAGAGGGAGAGCAGCGGGGCAGGAGCGGGACTGGAGCATGGAGAAAAGGGAGGAGCAGGGGGGCAGGAGGGGGACTGGAGCCTGGAGGAGAGCGGGAGTGCAGAGGGCAGGAGGGGGACTGCAGCCTGGCAGAGAGGGGGACTGAAGCCTGGAGGAGAGGGGGTGAGCAAGGAGGCAGGAGAGGGACTAGAGCCTGGAGGAAAGAGAGAGAGCAGGGGGGCAGGAGCCTGGAGGAGAAGGGGGGAGCAGGGGGGTAGGTGGGAGACTGGAGTAGAGGGGGGGAGTAGGGGGGCAGGAGGGGGACTGGAGAAGACTGAAGCCTGGAGGAGAAATGGGGCAGTAGGGGGAATGGAGTCTGGAGGAAGGGGGGCAGGGGGGCGGGATTGGGACTGGAGCCTGGAGGAGAGGGGGGGCTGGAGGGGGACTGGAGTCTTGAGGAGAGAATGAAGAAGGGGGCAGGAGGGGGACTGGAGGAGAGGGGGGTTCATGCGGGCATGAGGGGGACTGGAGCCTGTAGGAGAGAGGTGGAGCAGGTGGGCAGGAAGGGAACTGGAGCCTGGAGGAGAGAGGGGGACTGGAACCTGGATGAGAGAGGGGGAGCAGGAGGGGAACTGGAGCCTGGAGGAGAGGGGGGAGCAGGGGTCAGGAGGGGGACTGAAAGAGAGGGGGTAGTAGGATGGCATGAAGTGGACTGGAGGAGAGGGGGAGCAGGGGGGTAGGGGGGGGACTGGAGCCTGGAGGAGAGAGGGGGTGCAGGTGGGCAGGAATAGGCCTGGAGGAGAGGGGGGGCTGGAGTGGAACTGGAGTCTGGAGGAGAGAAGGGAGAAGGGGGCAGGTGGGGGACTGGAGTATAGGGGGGTGCAGGGTGTCATGAAGTGGACTGGAGGAGAGGGGGGAGCAAGGGGGTAGGAGGGGGACTGGAGCCTGGAGGAGAGAGTGGGTGCAGGTGGCAGGAATAGACCTGGAGCCTGGAGGAGAGGGGGGGCTGGAGCGGGACTGGAGTCTGGAGGAGACAAGGAAGAAGGGGGCAGTAGGGGGACTGGAGGAGAGTGGGGAGCAGGGGGGCATGAAGTGGACTGGAGGAGAGGGGGGAGCATGGGGGCATGAGGGGGACTGGAGCCTGAAGGAGAGATGGGGAGCAGAGGGGCAGGAGGGGTACTGGAGCCTGGAAGGGAGAGGGTAACAGGGGCAGGAGGGGGACTGGAGCCTGGATGAAAGAGGGGGAGCAGGGTGGCAAAGGTTGACTGGAGCCTGGAGGAGAGGGGGGGATCAGGGTGGCAGGAGGTTGACTGGAGGCTGGAGGAGAGGGGTTAGAGCAGGGGTCAGGAGGGGGACCAGAATAGAGAGGGTAGCAGGGGGGCATAAAGGGGACAGTAGCAGAGGGAGGAGCAGGAGGGCATGAGGGGGACTGGAGCCTGGAGGAGAGGGGGAAGCAGGGGGGCAGGAGGGGGACTGGAGCCTGGAGGAGAGAGGGGAAGCAGGGGGGCAGAAGAGGGACTGGAGCCTGGAGGAGAGGGGGAGAGCAGGGGGGGCAGGAGGGGAACTGGAGCCTGGAGGAGAGAGGGGGGCAGGGGGCCAGGAGGGGGACTGGAGCCTTGATCAGAGAGAGGAAACAGGGGGGCAGGAGGTGGACTGGAGCCTGGAGGAGAGGGGGAGAGCAGTGTTGCAGGAGGGGAACTGGAGCCTGGAGGAGAGAGGGGGGCAGGGGGGCAGGAGGGGGACTGGAGCCTGTAGGAGAGGGGGAGAGCAGGGGGCAGGAGGTGGACTGGAGTGTGTGGCCCACTGGGACGTGGTACTCTGTACTGGACAGGGGATAGCACTGTGGAATGATCACGGCGGTCTTGGTTTGGACCTTGTTCCGAGCCCCACAAGTAAAAGGGGTTATTTACAGGGGTTGTTTGTTCATGATGCCAAGTTCTGGAGCCCACTGGGACTGGATACTCGGTACCGGACCGGGAGTTGCACTGGGGAATGATCACAGCGGTCTTGCCCCACAAGTAAAATGAGTATTTACAGGGGAGTTTGTCGTGACGCCACCCACGGCTTGTGTGTGGGGACCACCGCTGCTACAGAACCTCAGGGGATGATTTTTGGCAGCTGGTGATGTAACGGCTCTCCACGGGCAGAGCCTGGTTCCCCGGGGCAGTGATGATAACAGTCTATGAGATGGATGCTGATTAGGGGTAGTGGTGGAGATAATATCTGCTTGTGAGGGAACGTAGGGTTTGAGCACAAGGATCACACAGACTCATGGTTTTGCAGTTTTCCACGTCTTTACTGCAGTTGTTGGTAAGCAGAGTACTGTCCACGGAGTCTGTACCGGGGCCGTGTTATACCCACTCTGACTGGGTCCTTGGCTTCCCACTCCTGCACCTTGTGTGTGGCCCTGCTGCAGGTACCGACTTGCTAGTGTGGAGCCTACTGAGACGGGGTACTCGGAACCGGACCAGGTTTGCTACTGGGGATGTCACGGAGGGCCTGGTCCGGACCGTGTCCCGGGTTCCGCAAGTAAAAGGGGATATTTACAAGGAATAAATGTCTGTCGTGACGCCACCCACGGTGTGTGGTCAGTAATGGGACCACCGCTGCTGCAGAACCTCTGGGGATGATGTTAGGCAGCTTAGATGGAACTGCTCTCCGTAGGTAGAGGCTGGTTCCCCGGGAAAGTGGTTATTATAGTCTATGGTGGAGGTGATGGATGTGGTAATAAAGGGATTGATAGTGGAGACGGGTTGAAGGAACACACACTCACGTTTCTGTAGTTTTCCAAAGATTTACTGCAGATGTTGTAGCAGATTGTCCACGGAGTCTGTAGTGGGGCTGGGTTGCTCCCACCCTGTCCGGGTCCACAGCTTTCTCCTACTGCGCTGTGTGTGTGTAGCCCTGCTGCTGCTTCTAGCTGAGCTGCTGGCACTGTCTCTCTCCTCACAGGTACCCCTTGGCTAGGCAACTTGAGTCTTTCGCGTGCTGCTGACCCCGCCGTGTTGCTTTGCTCTGGTACAGTGTCGATCTAGAAATTCCACTATTCCTGGATTTACTGTGCTGTGTGTGTCAGTCACAGTCTCGGATCCGGTGTCCATTCTTTGCCCTCCTCTGGGGCGAGTGGTGGTGGCACTCAATCTCCCAGATGTGTTTCTCTGTCTTCAATTCTCCTTTCCTCAGACCCTGGCTAGGCCTGGAATTGATGAGCGGACTGTAGAGAAGCCTGCCGCAGCTCCTTTACACTACAGCCCCTCTCAGTTCTCCCAGGAACTGGAATCTCTCTAGACTTAACTAGACTTCTCTCTCCCTACTTCCTCTTGACCCAGAGTATATAAGGGAGCTGGGTTAGCTCCCCCTCCTGGCCCAGAGGTGCTAGTGTCAGTGTGTAGTGGGGAGGGAACCCGTGTGATGTTACTGTGGCACATTAATGTGGCGCCCCGCAATGAGTGTGTCACAGGAAGGTATTGCATCCCTGACTGAAGATGTAATATCTTCCGTCTCAGTGATGTAATGGTTAAATCCAGAGCTCCATATACCACATGGACCACTCAGAGGTAGAGGGCCAATCAGGTCCTGGTGGGAGGAGTGAAAGGAGTAGTGTGTGGGGGTAGTTGGAGGGAGTCAAGTGGAGGAGGGAGGAGAGAGAAGGAGCAGGGATCTGTACAGTGCCGTGCAGCCCTGTAAGAGTAACTTAACCCGGGTGGGCACTATCAATCGGTGACCCAGACCGGACAACGGGCAACAAAGCAACTGCACAAAGGGTTAAAAGACACCCATGCCCAATCTCACCGGACATCGGTTCCAAGGCAAACAGACGTCCACCGCTGTTCTGCAAAACCGGAGTGACGGAGGGGCTTCTTAGGAGCGCCTCACTACAGCCGCTAACCCCGCAGTCTTACCAGAAGGGGACCTACCATTGGGACACACGACCCTTCACAGTCGGCTTCGCGTACTGGCTAATGAATCCAATAGAAGTTCTCCCAGTACCCTGAACTGGTACACTAAGGCAGAGACGGCAACTAAGTAGGAAGGTTAGTAAAGGAAGAACACCGTGGAGCTCTGGACAAAAGCTATACATCGCTGGGACCATCCGGTCCGTTACCCTGACAAACTGTATACCATGTACCGCACCGAACTTACAGTAAGAACCCGTTACAGAGGAGCGTTGTGTCAGTGCATTTCTTCCAGAACTGTTATTAACCTTGCTCATCAAACTACCCGAGCTGCCGTATTCCATCTAGTGCAGCTCCTGGCCCCGGGGACTCCTGCTCATCCTGTGGGGAGCATCCCATCTAGCTGCCGCATATCCCCCGGAGGCCAAAGCAGCGCCGGTGCCATCACCGGATTCCCACAGATGGTGTCACGACAATCAAGACTTATTCCAAGCCCCTATCCCCTTTTTATTTCACCACTGGGCCCCACAGCTTCAGGCGCGGAACCGTGATAAGTGAAGCATCGCCTGAGACCTGAGAACCCGGCAACGGTGAGTCATTAACACCTGGGGTACCACACTAGGCAACTTGAGTCTTGTCCGTGTATTTCTGACCCCGCCGTCTTGCTTCGCTGTGGTACAGTGCAAAACTATAACCATAACTAGTCCGGTGTTTACTGTGCCGCTTGTTTCAGTCATATTTTCGGATCCGGTGTCCGGTCTTTGCGCTCCTCCGGGGCGAGTTATGAGGTAACTCAATCTCCCAGATGTGTTCTCCTGTTCTCTAAACTCCTCTCCTCAGACCCTGGCTAGGCCTGGAATTGAGTAGCAGACTTTGGAGAAGCCTAAAGCAGCTCCTTTACACCACAGTCACTCTTCCTCAATTCTCCCAAGAACTGAACTGTTCACTTCCTCTCCACACCAGAATATATAGGGAAGCAGCTTTAGCTCCCCCTTCTGGCCTGGAGGCACTAGTGTAGTGTAGTGGCTTGTGTGGGGAAGTAACCCTTGGTGTTGTTACTGTGGCACATTAACCCCTGGGGTGCCACAGGAGCCTGGATGAGAGAGGGGAGCAGGGTGGCAAGAGGGGGACATGAGCCTGGAGGAGAGAGGGGTAGCAGGGGGCAGGAGGGAGACTGGAGCCTGAAGGAGAGGGGGGAGCAGGGGGGCAGGAGGGGGACATGTGGGTCAGACCCCAGGCGCAGAGCAGGGTCATGAGGGTACGAGGAACTACAGAAAAGGGGAGAAGCTAAATCGTTCATTGAGCCCGGCCAGTGTCCTTGTTCCCAGCCTATAAATCCAGTGGCACTCAAGTTTGGCCAATGCCTTTTTTAAGTTACCCCCACATATCCTCAAATTCACCTAATCAATTCCACGGACTCGTAGGCTGGACGGATCACTATTGTGATGAATTTTGAAGTGTCTTGGCAGGGTACGCAATGTAGTTAGATCCTCCACCTCCACCGATCCTTCAATATCCTTCACATGTTCCTGTACCCTGCGCCTCAGCTCTCTTGAGGTCAACCCCACATAAATGCCTAACCTGTCCGTGTTATTTAATTACATTGTCTTGTCTTGTTCTGATGCACAGTACTTTGTATTAAAACTTAATTTTAACTGCACTCAGACTTGAATCTTGACAATTTTTTATGGGATGCATTTATACATGCTTTTGTCAGTGGTATTAATAATGTTGAGATGTAGCATCCAATTACCATCAAGATCTAGATGATTCTGACTCACCGTAGCCGGGTTGTGCACGTCGCAGGCGTTTGCTTCTCCTTGTCACGGAACCGCGCCTGCGGCTGTGGGGCCCAGTGGTCCAGATCAATAGGGGGTTGGCTTGAACAGTAGGGGTTATAATCTTCGTGACGCCACCTGTGAGAGTGCCGGTGATGTCCATCGGCACTGCTTGGCCCCCGGGGGATGTTATGCAGCAAGATGGGACGCTCCCCACAGGACGAGCGGGAGTCCCTTGAGCCAGGAACTGCACAAGATGTTGTGAGGCAGCTCAGTCGCTGCTGCTGTTAGGCCCAGGAATCAAACGCAGACACATCAGAGTCTTTTAGGTACCTTTACTGGTGGAAAGCAGGTACACTCGGACCAGGATAGTGAAGTTGACACTCCTGGAGGTTCACAGCAAGCAGTGTTAGGCTTACTTTCTCTGTCTCTTCTAAGGTGGTCGGGCGGATGTGGAATCCAGCCGGACCGGGTAGTATGTTCAGTGGAACGTATTTCACCTGGGTAGCTGCACTGAGGGCACTGTTAAAGGGGTGATGATAATTCTATCTTCTTCCCTGGGCTCTCGTCGGTAGGTGCGACAGGTGAACAGGGGGCTAAACTCCCTGTCGGAAGTGCTGGTTCTCTGTGGTGGCTATGTAGCTCTCACAGCTCGGTTCCAGTAACCGGTTGGTAAGGGAGAGAGTTAGAATCACTCTGGTGTCCCTGAGAGGTGCTTCTCCTTTCCTATGACCCCAATTGCAAGGGTCTCTCACTGGGCAGGTGTGCTGGTTTGGGCCTATTATAGCTCCAGAACCAGTGGATGCACAAGTCCTGCAGCTCTTCTAGCGTCTGCACACTCTGGTGTTTTCCTTCCAAGACCCTATTTATAGGGGGAACTGGCTCAAAGTGATCAGTGGAGCTCCCCCTAGAGGCTTGGGGTGAAACAAGGTGTTAAAGGTGTACTAAGGTGTTTTGATTTATTTGTGAGTGTTGCTTTGCTGTTACTGCTCCATTCATGTCCCAAAGGTTCTGTGGTGCCCAACAGGGTGCCAGGGTGCCACATTCCCCCTTAGTTAACTTCAGTTCTCCCGGACTGAGCAAAAAGTTTTTCTTTTACATCTTACGACTAAGCATTTTTATAACATTTAATAACAGGTATTTACAGAGTCTTAAAGAAAAATACAAAAATCACTAAAAAGGAAGGGAACAATAGGAAAAAATATGAAAAGCAGTCCATACGGCACTAGTCCATCTGCCGCAGGCTGGAAAAGGTAAAGTTTTGGTCACACAAGTCCTGTGACAATTGTCCAAGTTTATAGAAAAAGGAGTAAAGTCCACAAATACACGGTACACATTTTAATCTTTATACATTTCCTATGGGTGTCTCTGCTTTGGAGGCCGGTACTAACCTTTTCACCCTACCAGGCACTTTCTGTCCCCAACTTAATTTACTTGGGACAAAGCCCAGTTCCTCCACCCTTCTGTACACTACTTTTTACAGTTTTTGAAACCAGTTGCTATTTACATTTGTTAACAGGTACTATATTCCACTACATTTTAAACCCATTCTCCATATTTGTTTGGGGGTTGTCCTAATGTACTACGTGTGGATTTGTGTAGTGTGGGTGTCTCAAAAGCTGTGTCTGTAGTGCACAAACTGGTTGTTGGTGGTAGTGTAGGTAGTTGTCTACTCTGTCTACGTCTTACTATGAGACTAGCAGGTTCACCGATTACAGGAATCTCAGGTTCCAATATAACAGGCTGCATCTCTTGCACTGGAACTTGTTCTTGTTGAACTGGTTGGTTAGGAATTGGTGGATGATCTTCCACAGGTTGGTAGAAATGCATAACTGGTATGATGACTGCACCATTGCATTGTGGCCAGTCGGCTGGTAAATTTCCAATGTCTGTATAGATTAGGTTTTCTTTAGGTTCTTCACTTGTAGTTACTGCAGGGTAACTGGTTACTGGTAACTGTGTTGGACATTTCTTCAAATGATCCCTTGAGACAGTTGCAAAAGTAATTCCTTGGTCTTTGCTAATAACGCAAGTTTTGGAATTGTCATATTGTGATGGCATGATTGTGTAGGGTTCAGATTCCCAATTGTCAACTAATTTGTTTGTTTTTCTCTTTCTTTTTAGCACTAAGTCACCTGTAGCAAAAGGTTCAGCTGAGGCGTGCTTATTAAAGTCCTTTTCTTGTTTGGTTCTGCTGATGTTCTGGTTTCTTTCAACACATTCTTGTACTTTGTGGTACTGCTGTTAGCATTGACTGATCCAGTCTTCATCAGAAGAATCTTGTGTGGGTTTGATGGTTCCCATCTGTAAGTCAATAGGTAATTTACCTGGTCTTGCTCGCATCAGGTAAGCAGGGGTGTAGTTGGTTGAACTGACAGGTATGTGGTTGTAGATATCCACAAGATCTGGAAGTTTTCAGGCCATTGATTTCTCTCTTCAACTGGTAAGGTTTTGAGCATGTCAATGACAATGTGGTTCATTTTCTCACATAACCCGTTGGTTTGGGGATGATAAGGCGTGGTCCTGATCTTCTTACACCCATATAGCCCTAGAAACTCTTGGAACAGAGCTGATTCGAAGGCCGGCCCTTGGTCAGTCAAGACTTGGTCTGGATACCCATGGGGGCGACAGAAGTAACTCTGGAATGCTTTGGCTACTACCTCTGCAGTTAAATTCTTAACTGTAACTACTATCAGGAACCTTGAATAGTGGTGAGATCAAAGGTGAGAGTGTAAGTGTACCCGGTACGACTTGGGGTAAGCTTCACGTGGTCGAGAGCAACTATTTCAAGAGGCTTCGTGGTAACAATTGGCTGCAACGGAGCTTTCTGAGTTAGATGGTCTTTCCTTCGAAGGTGACATGGTCCACAGTTTTTACACCACTTGTCAATTGAGCCTCGCATACCGACCCAGTAGAACCGATCCTTCAGGAGTCTCTCCAGCTTCTTCCATCCAAAGTGTCCTGCGTCGTCATGATAGGCTTCAAGGATCATTTGGACTTCAGTCTTGGGAACTACAATCTGCCAGATGAGTTTGTGTGTTCTGGGATTCAGATACCTTCTGCATAGTTTACCTTGGTAGACAAACAACCTCCCCTTCTCTTTCCATAGGCGTTTAGCATTTTGAGAGGCATCAGGGTCTATGCTGGCGTGTTCTTGAGTTATTAGCTCTCTTACCAGGCTGACATCTGGATCGTTAGCTTGAACCTCCTTCCAGTCATGGTGAGGTAAAGGGTTCACGGTCCTCTCTACACGTCTCTGGTTCACCTGATGACACGTTGCTGTACCCGTACGGTGGAAAGCAGGTAGTTCAATCTCCTCCAGGTCATCTATGTCTTCTCCCTATTCAGGAAGGTTATGCATTCTGGACAGGGCATCAGCATTGCCGTTCTTGTGACCTGCCTGGTATTTTACAGTGAAATCATAGTTTGAGAGTCTTGCTACCCAACGCTGTTCCAGGGCTCGCAGCTTTGCAGTCTCTAGATGTGTTAGAGGGTTGTTATCAGTGAAAGCTGTGAACGGGGCGGATGCCAGGTAATGCTTGAAACGCTCTGTGATTGCCCAGACCAGGGCCAGGAACTCTAGCTTGAAGGAGCTGTAGTTCTCCGGGTTCCTTTCCGTGGGACGGAGCTTTCTGCTGGCGTAGGCTATCACCTTTTCTTTTTCCTGCTGGCGTTGAGCTAGGACGGCTCCTAAACCTTCATTACTTGCATCAGTGTACAATAAAAACGGCAGATTGTAATCAGGGTAGGTTAGGATTTCTTCTCCTGTTAAAGCATCTTTTAGCTTTTGGAAGGATTTTTCCTGTTTCGGGCCCCAGTGGAACGGGGGTCCCCTGATCTTGCCATTTTTGGATTGACCTACTAAGAGATCTTGCATGGGTGCTGCTTAGGGATGGGCGAGTCTACTCGTTAGGACTCGTTACTCGGTGAGTAGTAAGGGACTCGCAGGACTCGGTACTCTGCGAGTTTCCCAGCGATTACTCGCACAGTAACGAGTCCAATGTAAGTCAATGGCAATCCTAGTTTTGTCAGAGTTTACTTTTTCTCACTCGCTAGACTCGCTATATCACATCGCTATGTAGCTTAAATCTCCCCAAATCGTTTAAACAATCACACCGCTTCACGGATACCCGCTGTCAGCAGCGAGTCTGAGTGAGTCTACGAATCCGAGTCCTGTATACTGTATTCGGGACTCGCGAATACAGAATCTGTTATGTTCCGACAAAGCTACCGAGACAGCCTAGCGTGTTAGGTCAAAAAACTTGTGAAGATGGACAAGCATGTTAGCCAATCATATTCAGTAATGCCACAGCCATGTTGGTTGTGGCAGGACTATGATTGGCTTCTGTCCATTGTGATGCCTATGTCATGTATAAGAGGCGAGGCTGTATATAAGCCTTGCCACCGCCATTTTGGGCACATTCCTGTGAAGATCTGAGCTAGAGCAGGGTGAGGTAGATGCTGGAGCAGATCATAGGGAGTGTCAGTCAGTGTAGGGAAACTTAAAAATTCTTTATATTTAACCCAAACAGCTCTTGTGAGAGCTATCAGGAGGACAGAGGAGTACTGTGTAGAGGACTGTAGGCAGGCAGGGAGGATCAGCCTTACAGTGCACACAGGACCGACCTCATAGCTTAGCTTACTCACTCAGCTGTCCTAATAGCTGAAGTTAGAGGCTTAGCTGAGGTACTATTTCATATTTTTTTGCACCTGATAGATTTTGGGTCATAAAAACCCCTTCAGCTTTATTTTCTCTGTGGAAGACCAGTGCGTTGCTGCTCTCCTACCTGCAAACAGCACGTACGCCACCTACTTGTGCGACTACTTGTGCGCACTTAATAATTTTTTCAGGGACTAGTGTGCTGCTTCACTGACAAGTGTTAGCACGCACTTAACCCGCCAGCAGGTGACGCCTACAGCAACACCTAACTCCATCTCGGTGTCTGTGCACACGTAATAATTTTTTCAGGGACTAGTGTGCTGCTTCACTGACAAGTGTTAGCACGCACTTAACCCGCCAGCAGGTGATGCCTACAGCAACACCTAACTCCATCTCGGTGGCTGTGCGCACTTAATAACTTTTTCAGGGACTAGTGTGCTGCTTCACTGACAAGTGCTAGCACCACTTAACCCGCCAGCAGGTGATGCCTACAGCAACACCTAACTCCATCTAGGTGACTGTGCATTTGTCTACAATGTCCCAAAAACACCAAATGCCCAAAAAAGAGTTTGCAAAGGGACAGGGACGAGGTCGTGGCCCTAGCAGTCGTGAACAACAAGGCACTGGTAGAAGTAGACAGACGAGGATTGATCGATCCACTTTTCTGCTGTCTAAATTTCCCAGTACTCAACCTAAACGTGTCTTGAGGCCGGAAGAGCAAGACCAAATAACATCTTGGATGGCTGACAAGACCTCAACCACTGGTTCATGCAGCACACAATCATCCTTGACACCATATTCAAGTGCCGCTACTGACAACGCGGGGTCATCTAATCCGCAAAATCTTCCTATTTCCTCAAGCCATCGCCAGACAGAGGAAAATTTTGACCGCGACCTTGGACACTCGGATGATTTATTTGGTTCTTATCAGCCATTCATACAACCTGACCTTTCTTTGTCACTGCCCGACCAGATACTTGAACAAGACGTACGTTCTATTCATGGACAAAGTTTGTATTCACCTCGTGCTGAAGAACGTCACTTTCAACAAAGGCATACACCGTCTCAGGAGGTGGAGGATGATGATGATGATGAGACACACATCTCATTTGGCCAGCCTGATCAGTCACGTTATCCAGAAGACTTTGAGGAGGAAGGGGTGGATGATGAGACCACTGATCCAACCTGGACACTTGACATGCATAGCCAACAGAGCAGCATGGAGGAGGAAAGTGGCTATGTACCACCGCCTAAAGCACCCAGGCTAACTCCTTTATCCAGAATCCAACCTGTGACAACAGTAGCCCAAATTGTGTCAACTGTTGCACAAACTGTTCCAACTGTTGCCCAAACTTTAACAACAGTTGGCCAAACTGTGTCTACAGTTTGTGTTGGCCAGAGTTATCCTCCTGTTCCTCCAACACAACAAAAAGGATGAAAAGCCATTGTCTGGCAATTTTTTAAAGATAGCCCATCAGTAGCAAATGTCGTTATCTGTAACATCTGCTATGCCAGGCTAAGCAGAGGCCAGGGCAAAGGAAACTTGAGCACCAGCAGTATGCGTAAGCACATGTCTGTTAAGCACCCAAGTCAGTGGTTGGCCCATCATGGTTCGACATCAGGGCCTTCTGATCCCAACACTTGCCATCCACCTCCAATCCGTCCTTCACCATCTACTGTTCATGCAGCAGCTCCTACTCATACGTACTCCTCACAAGCTGCGTTAGATGAGAGATATGACAGTAGTCAAGTGACTTGTGAGTCTGCCCCAAATGTCCAGTTGTCTGTTCCACAGCTGTATGAGAGGTAGCGGAAGTAACAATCAACACACCCTTTTTCTCAAAAAATAACAGCGCAAATTTCTAAGCTGTTAGCTGTTTAAATGTTGCCGTTTAGGCTTGTGGCTACTGAGGCTTTTCGGGAGTTTTTGGCTGTGGCAGCACCACGATACTCTGTCCCCAGTCGCTACTTTTTTTCACGTACTGCCATACCCGCGTTACACCAGCACGTGGTTAACAACTTAAAGCGTGCACTAAAAAATGCTGTAAGCGGAAAAGTTCACCTGACAACTGACACATGGACAAGTAGTTGTGGACAGGGCAGATACATATCACTAACGGCTCACTGGATCAACCTGGTCGAGAGTGTCCCAAAGTCTAATAGTGGAATATCTGCGATCCTACCAACTCCACGAATAGCGGGTACAACATCATTCCGGGTGTCCGCGTCCTCATATACTTCAACAACACAATGTGCGTCTTCTACTTCCTTGACCACTGCTGACTTGTCCGCAACATCACGTCAAAGTTGGGAGCTTTGCAGTAGTGCATCAGCAAGGCGACAACAGGCTCTTCTTAAGCTGATCTGTCTAGGTGACACACCTCACACTGCAACCGAGCTGTGGAAAGGTGTTAAGCAACAGACAGATGAGTGGCTGGCCCCACTGCAACTACAAACAGGTCTTGTTGTCAGCGATAACGGACGAAACCTTGTTGCAGCAATAAAGCTCGGTAACCTTCAACACGTGCCTTGCATGGCTCACGTGCTGAACATTGTAGTTCAGAAATTCATGAAAAATTACCCTGAGTTATCTGATCTACTGGAGAAGGTGCGTAGAAATTGCGGACATTTCCGACATTCATCCACGGCACTTGGAAGTCTATCTGCCCTTCAACAGCAATTTAATTTGCCCAAACGCAGGTTAATTTGCGACATGCCCACACGATGGAATTCTACATTCCATATGTTGGCAAGGTTCAATGAGCAGCAGAGGGCAATAGCGGAATATCAGCTGCAACATGCCCATCACCCCGGAAGTCATACAAGACACATTGGTACTATGGAGTGGGGGTGGATCGCTGACCTTTGCGAGTTCTAGAGAACTTCGATTACTGCACAAAACTTGTCAGCGGTGATCAGTCCATTATTAGTCTCACCATCCCCACGCTCTGTTTGCTTAAAGAATCTCTCCTGAATCTTAAAACAGAATCATTGAGGGCACAGCGGAGGGCTATGGAGCCAGATTTTAACATCCACGATCAGAGCCAGCAAAGCCAATTTCAGCCGGCAACATTGGCTGCAGAACAAGACTGTGATGAGGAAGATGAAGACGATTTATTTCTCCATGGTACTGATGTGAACCCTGATGGTACTCCCAACCCCAGGTTTATGTCGGTACAGCATGGGTGGGCTGAAGAGGAGGAGGCGGAGACCGATTTTGAGACCATGATGCCTATTGTTCACCAGTCAGGTGACACAGAAGAGATGAGTCTTTGCAGCCTAGCACACGTCTGACTTCATGTCTCAATGTCTGTCCCAAGATCCACGCGTCATTAACATCTATGACAGCGACCTCTACTGGTTGTCAACATTCCTTGACCCACGCTACAAAGACAAGTTTCCATCGCTGCTGTTGCAGTCACCAAGGGGCTTAACGATGGATTATTTCAAGAGGGTTGTGTGACAAAATGGACCCCTTCAATGTAGAACATATGAAGATTTCTTATGTAACCCAGACTGTTTTGTATATTGGCTTATAAACTTGTATTGGCCAAGGAGAATTTCCTACAGTATTTTCATAGATTACTTTAAGTTTAGCATGGTAATGCAATTATCTAACTTGTTTGTCACTGAAGGCCAGAGAACTTAATTATGCTAATCGTCCATTGTCTATTACCCTGTGAATGTTGATTCCATGTACAGGGGCCCCAGCCACTATTGTTTAAGTGTCATTGATTGCAGACTCAATGTCTCATACTAACATTCCATTGTATCACTGCTAGGTGCTATATCAATCAGCATTTGGATTGCAATAGTACTAAAATATGTTAAATGAGGATTGGAGTTCAGCCAATGAAAAGACTGTGTTATTGCACCAATCATGACGTCCCCAATATCCTACAATGAGGGCTGAGGGTATATAAGGAGGACTGTTCACTTTGACCAGCAGATTGGAGTTAGATTCTGTCTAGTGGCCTCAGTCTAGGGATTTCGGTCCCGGCTAGAGGACCACTGGATTGAAGATTGGATACAGGCAGCTAATCTAGGGTCTTCGGATTCGGTTAGCGAGCCATAACCCCAGGCCTAGGCATTTCGGTGCCGACCAAGGGGATCAGAACACGGACTAAAGAACCACAAGGACTTCAGTATCGGATTATCGGATTCGGCTGTGATAGACTGCTTAAGGACAAGGAAGCAACCCAGGTTGGGACGATACAGTCACCTGGCTACAGACTTTGCTGTGCTATATTCTATACCCTGGTGAGCCAGCGGAAGGGTGAGACTCTGTTGCCTGTTACATTTATGTGTTGTGCTTGGTTATGCGTTATATGCTGTTAACTGTTTGGGGATCCAATAAAGCCTTAATATTGTGATTCCCTCACCCTGTGTTGTCTGAGTAGTGTTCCGCCCACGGTTAAGGAGCTCGGGCGTTCAGTTGGGGATGAGCCCTGGTCCACGTTGTCTTTGTAAAGGCGGCTGGGCCTGCGGACGAGAGCACCCACTGACCCCCGAGTCTCCACAGGTTGTTGTTGAGAATTTGATGTCAATTTCACCCTCTGACTCCGCTCTACCCCGAACACGCAGCTCTTTGCCACAGCAGCCTTTGGTTGGGACACAAACAGCCACAATGTCAAGAAGAGGTGGTGATAAGATGTCCACCAACTGGGCGATGTTCAACAGACCTTCCAATCTGCAACGGATTGTGCCTACGGTCACCTTGAGTAGGAGACAAACATTGTCAAACATGTTGAACGAGTATGTCTGTGACACTACCAGCTTCTTAACCGACCCCTCTGTACCCTTTAATTACTGGGTTTCCAAGCTTCACACTTGGACTGAGCTCTCTTTGTATGCCTTGGAGTTGCTGGCCTGCCCAGCTGCTAGTGTGACATCAGAGCGTGTTTTCAGTGCCGTTGGGGGAATTGTCACTGATAGAAGGTCACGGCTTACTACAGAAAATGCCGACAGGCTGACTCTCATTAAGTTCAACAAGGACTGAATATCATCGCAGTTCGTAACCCCCCCAGACGACAGTACCCAAATGTAGAGTAACCAAATCATAATTAATATGATTGGAAGATTGTGCTTTTAACTTTATGCCCTTTTAAGACAGGAAGTATCGGCATGTCCCTCAGCTCTGACGATGTGATAATTCATGTTCCTGCAACATTTGCTGCATTATAACAAAACTAAGCAATCAGTAAAAATCATTTTACTTTAGAAGTTCATCCGCTTGTGAGCATTTTTCTTTTTTTTTTTCCATCCAATACAATACAGCCCCTTGGGCTAATTTTTTGAGGCAACAAGCCTATGCCTGCATCGTGGGCGTTGCTTGTACTATGCTCGTAGGACAAGCAAGTATATAATAGGGGCCACGCGCCCTCCTCTATTTCAAAAAAGACTTTCTTAAGCCCTTTGAGCTAATTTTTTGAGGCAACAAGCCTATGCCTGCATCGTGGGCGTTGCTTGTACTATGCTCGTAGGACAAGCAAGTATATACTAGGGGCCACGCACCCTCCTCTATTTCAAAAAAGACTTTCTTAAGCCCTTTGAGTTAATTTTTTGAGGCAACAAGCCTATGCCTGCATCGTGGACGTTGCTTGTGCTATGATCCTGCTGGAGCCTGGCGAAGGGTCCCACTGTACGCTACGGTGATAACGCGTAGACGCGCTGTGTTGCAAGTAGACGTCCCAGCCTCTCGCATCTGTGTTCCTAGTGTTGTTGCCATAGCGTGTCATTAAGTAACCCCCCCCAAACACAGGCACTATTTATTTGTCAGCAACATTTGTATGTGGAGTCATGATTTGACACATACTAACCAAGGTGCCTTCATGCGCCATGCGGGCCGTAAAGTACTTGCTAATGATGATGGCTTTAAGCCCACCCACAAAACAACCTACACATCCATTCCCTGAAAAAAGACAGACACAAAGCAGTTTTTTCAAAATGTGTATTATCACGCCTTAATGGCAAAGATGTCAGATAGCTTTAAAAAAGCTCTCAAACGCAAAAAAAACAAACAAATAAAACAGAAAAAAACAAAAAGAAATTGTGCAATGCACTTTTTGGATAACAAAAAAAACTAAAAAAAAACAAAAAAGTTGACCCTACAGCTGGTGGTAGGTGGCCTGATTGCGTGGGGTAGCCTCTACCGGGCCACCATCACGCTGGTCCTGGAGGAGGTCCAGGGCCCCATGGATAGCCTCCCCCACTGATTGTAACCCTGTAGGGTGGGTCATCTGGGCCGGTGTGTTGAAATGGCCCTGGGTTGGGAGGTCCATGTTGGGTGGCCACAAATGTTTTCTTGGCCTCTGGGTCAGCAGATAGCTGTCCCGGGGTGTGGGCCTGTCTAGCCTGTTGGAGCTCGACTGCTGCCACCCCTCCAAATAAGTAAATACCTGGCCAGGGTGGTTTGGGGGCCGACAGGCATCAAGGACAATGTGGATTGCTGACCTTGCCCGCAGTTGTCTCTCCAATGGAATGAGAGCCAGAAAAGGTATGAGACTGCGGGCAAAGTCAGCATCACATTGTCCAAGGTGGTCATTTGGTGCCCCCGGGATATGAGCATGGCTGCTGGGGTTCTGGTGACTCTTCACACTGATGCCAGTTGGCCATCCAACTTCGTCCACTGCCGGAGGTTGGTTTTGGTGGGGAGACGGTTGTTGTGGCCCTTCAATCTCATCTTGTGGCCGGCCATGCCCCAAAGGTGGTGGTGGTACTCCTTCCTCCTCCTCTCCAAGTGGTAGTGGTTCAGGGGCCTCCCTCGCTTCTTCAGGCAGCTGTGCTGGCGGGTTACCACGCCGCCTGTGGTAGTGTGCAGCTCTGTGGGTAAATATAAAAATAATTTGGTGAATGGGTTGCGTTTGGAAACAAAACCATAGGCCAAACATAAAATGTGCACGCTTTTTTGACTCAGTGTATCTGTGTATTCTGTATCTTTTCATTGTTGGCCTTAAGATATAATTGCAGCAAATACATTAAGGACATTTTGGCTCATGCCTCAACTAATATTCTATGTGTGGGTAGTGTTGGTCCTCGATTTTTTGCCATTAAATTAGAAATTTAAAAATTTGTCTGCACTATTACACTGTGCCCTGCCTTAGGCAGGACAGCTATTTAGGCACTTGAAGACATATTAGTGGCCACAACTATTGCTTTGACTTTTTGTTGAAACTTTATGTGGACTAAAGCTATAGCCTGACACTGTGAGGCAAACACATTCTTCAGGGTTGTTTGCCATCAGATGGACACAAAAAGACGCAGTGTGGACGGCCTTGGTCTCAATGCACATAACCCAGATCTATAGGGCAGATGAGCAAGACAGGAAATGGAGTCCTGCAGCATAGGTGACACATGAGCATTCAGCGTTAGTGGCCTACACTCCTTTTTGCTGCCATGTATGCTAATCAGGAATGTCTTGGTAAATAAAACACACAAAACAGATGGCTTGGCTTTTGAAACGACTGTAATGGACATAGAGTATGGGGTTGTTTTTGAGCAGCAGGTCACACATCGTTGGTGCCAAACAAGGTGGTATGCACAGATGGACAGTTTTACAGTTATTCCAACGGGGCTGAACAAAAAAACGGGAGCAGCAAGGGCAAACCTCGGGTTTCCTAAAGGACCTTGGACATAAAAGCCTGTTGCACTTAAAATATGGCCCCCTTTAGTTTGATCTTATACAGCATTAATACACTATGTTTTCCGGAGGATTCGTAATGTGGCCATCAGTGAACGAAAAAATAATAAAAATTCACATGTGGGCCCTAATATCTACACCATCACCTTGCAGCCCCAAATATACCCATGGGAAAACTCACCCACACGTTTTTGTAGTGATACAGGGTATGTCCTCAAATGTGTGTGACTGTGTCAACAATCTGGGATGGTGTATAAACAGTTTAGTGCAAAAGGGGTATATCCTTGCAATGTTATTTAGCCGAAAAAAAACACCCACAACTAAACGTGTAGGGATGTATGTGGCCCTTATGGAAGTCGAGGCCATTTGGAACTGATACAAATGAGGCTTATGACAGGCAAACCAGACAAGGCCACACACCTTAGAGACCATTGCAGGGAAGAACATGGCTTTGTTCCACAAACATGCCAACAATAATAGCTAATTGTGAGGTCACGGAACATTGTGTCTGCCCACCCTGTAGAACATTGCTTATGTGTCCCAACGTCACAATGTGGCTATAAATGTGTATGTCCTGGATCATTGTCAAAGGTAATAGAATTGTGTTGCACCATGGCAGAAACAAACCCCAGTGTGGGTATGTAAACCACCACACTCATTATAGAGCTTCATATGCAGACTGTGTGCCCTCGTGGACAGGGTCCTCTCCTCTTGTACCTGTATGACCTGATTGTCTTCATCTACTGTTTTTTGTCGTTAACCCTTATCCTCATGTAAAGTGCCATGGAACCGAATGGCGCTATATAAATAAATAATAATAACAATAATAGTACACAACAGTGCAGCAGACACATACCTTGGCATACGGACCACCAGTTCAAGGAAGGACAACCGGTCGTATTGGCGATATATCGGCCCTGGATCAGCTTCTGGTCCCCCCTCCGAGATCTTACGGTGTTGCCTTTTGTGCTGATCCCGACAGCTCCTCCACCGTTTGATAAGCACGTCAACTGTGAAATGATTTCAAACGGGGTTTAGACCTCTGTAACATTTGAAACACTAAAAGTATGTGTACAAATCAACAATAACATTTTATTCATGCTGTGTGTGTAATGTGTATACAAGGCACAGTGACACGACAGTGTGGAACATCATCAACAGCATTACGGACATTGAGCTCACGTGGCCGCAATCACAAATGAGGCAGGGCACATGTCAACTCATAGAGAAAGTAATAGTGCGGGCACCAGACTCCGCTCATTAGTGGTATTTATATACACCCAACCCCTGGCCTTCAGAGCCAGGAGGACCAGCCCTTAAACTAAGTGTACTATTGTGACCCCATCCAAATATAGGCAACCATGCGATGGCGCATGATAACACATTGAGGGCCCTGTATACCCTACTATGGGGGCCCTGTATACCCACGGGGGCCCTGTATACCCACTGCTGGGGGGCCTGTATACCCACTGCTGGGGGCCCTGTATACCCACTGGGGCCCTGTATACCCACTGCTGGGGGCCTGTATACCCACGTGGGCCCTGTATACCCACTGCTGGGGGCCCTGTATACCCACTGGGGGCCCTGTATACCCACTGCTGGGGGGCCTGTATACCCACGGGGGGCTGTATACCCACTGCTGGGGGCCCTGTATACCCACTGAGGGCCCTGTATACCCTAATATGGGGGGCATGTATACCCACTGGGGGGCCTGTATACTCTGCAGGGGGAACTGTATACTCTGCTGGGGGGCTCTCTTCCAGTGATAGCCGCTGTATACTAGGATGGCGGTCAATATGTTTTCCCAGTTTTTGGGGCAAAAGTAGGGGGGTCGGATTATACACGGGTCGGCTTATACACGAGTATATACGGTAAATGCAATATAACGTGTGAACACATTTAACTTACCCATATTGCTCTGTGCATCCTGGCCACTGCGATGGAATGCAGGGAACATGACTTGAGCGACCTCCCTCCAGGCTGTAGTCCGCTGGATGTTATCCCCATAGGCAGGGTCAGTGGGCAGCCAAAGCAGGGGCCGAGCCTCCACCAGGTCAATTAACTGCAGCGTGTTGACACGGGCCATGCTTGCTCTATGTGTGTGCACATCTGTCAGCTCGAGTCGGCTTATTTCCTGGTTGCTAAAAGCATGGGGCGTGCTGAAGCAAATCGCTTGCCTCGCCTCATCGGCGCCAAATAAGACAAACACATGCGAGTTTGGCCTCGGAGACAGCAGCAAAATACAGTTGCGAGTAGGGTTTCCAACACGGCAATGCGAGCGCTTTCCGAGACACATCTGCGATTTTTAAATCGCACATTACTCGCTATTACTCGCTTCCCCATACATTAACATTGGACTCGCTAGACTCGCAACGAGTAGCGAGTCCCGGGCTCGAACTCGCTAGAGTCAAGCGATTCAAAGTAATTTAGGACTCGTCCATCACTAGTGCTGCTATCTTGGTATAGCCTTTGATAAATCGTCGGTAGTACCCGACCAGTCCTAGAAATTGACGTACTTCTTTAGTGAGTAGTTGGTGCTGGCCAGTTCTTGATGACTGTAACCTTGTCCGGATCAGGTGCTATGCCTTCTGCACTGACTATATGTCCTAGGTATTGGACCTTGGGTTTCAGCAGGTGGCACTTGGACGGTTTCAGTTTCATAACGTACTTGGACAGTGACTCGAACACTTCACTCAGGTGCTGGAGGTGATCTTCATAGGTCTGGGAGTATACAGTGACATCGTCAAGGTATAACAGGAAAGTCTCAAAATTCTTGTGGCCAAAACAACACTCCATCAGCCTCTGAAATGTTCCTGGGGCATTGCACAACCTGAATGGCATACTGTTGAACTCGCAGATTCCCATAGGGGTCATGAAGGCTGTCTTCTCACGATCTTCCTCTGTAATGGCAACCTGCCAGTACCCATTAGTAAGATCTAATGTGGAGAAGTAGTTGGTAGATTTGAGTGCAGCTAGTGACTCTTCTATGCGGGGCAACGGGTATGCATCCTTGTGTGTGACTTTATTGATTTGTCTGTAGTCTACGCACATCCTCATACTACCATCTTTCTTTTTAACCAGGACTAGTGGTGCTGCTGTCACGCTGGGAGTGGGGAAGACACCCAGCGTAGGATAACGACGGGGGGGGATCAGGAGTCCCTAATGCTAAGGGCACAAGAAGGAGACGGTGACCCCTGGACTTCCTAGAGCTGACCCTGTCTGCCCTAACGTCCCTATACAGTCTCCTCAACTGTCGCCGACCACGAACCTCATCCCTCTCTGATCCTAGATCTATCTTATCTAAGGATCAGATGGAGAGGTTCACTAGACCCCTCCACTAACAACTAAAGACAAACACCAGGGAAGACAGACATTTGGGAAAAGGAAACACTTATCTGACAGCAGAACACAGCAACCTCCACCATCTCAGCTTCTGCTGGAGCAAGGATAAAGTGTGCACAAGGAACTATCACCTGCACCGAGGAAGGGTAATGAACCTCCTTATAAAGGTGGAAGGAGTCTGCTGGGTCCTAGTGACCTACAACATTGGTGGATAAAACCAGACCGAGCGCAAGACCTCCACAGCCGTCTCCCCATAATAGAGAGATCTCATCACACCTTCTCTCCATCAACACAGAAGGTAAATGCCCCTGAAAGAGACGGACCATCCTCCACCATTATGGCTGGTGGGCCAAACGCTGGGATCGTCTGCGCGTGGCCTCCACCCTGTCATCCGTGCCACCCGTGACAGCTGCCCAGGGACTACAGCTATCCCTAATGACCCCTGCATTCTTCATGTCCTGAAGCATCTCTTTTGCTTTTTGGTAGTGTGTGGGTGGTATTGGCCTGTACCTTTCTTTGATAGGTGCATGGTTGCCTGTGGGGATATGGTGTTGTACCCCTTTAATCCTCCCAAAGTCAAGTGGGTGTTTGCTGAACATTTGCTCATATTCCCGAACTACCCTATTTACTCAATTTTTCTGGTGAGTAGGTGTATTGTCAGTTCCTACACTGAGCTCCTGACACCATTTCTCTAACTGATCTTTGGAGTGAGGAGGTTCATCAGTGACTATTCGGGAAGAGGATTTTACATCAATTACAGCATCATCTTTAACCTGGTAAATTTTGTGACAGTTGCATATCTTGGCAGTCTGACTTCGTCATCACCATAACTTAATATGCGTACGGGGACTCTCCCTTTTCTCACATCGACCAACCCTCAGGCTGTCAAGAGTGTAGGACTACTATCGGACATTACAGGTTCTACTACAGCTTGGTAGTCCTGACACCAGATCATCATTTCACTTCTGGGTGGTACCACAATTGGAATGGGATCTGTGACCCGTACTCTGCCAATTTCACTATTTGACAATGTTACCTGTTGTTGATAAACCAGAGCTCGGATCTGCTTTTGGATAGCTCTCTTCTCTCTGGGTCAACCACCTTCAACACTCTGTTGGAGTAAGAACAACACTTCATCGATGCATTTAACCATAACATTAGTACCCAGTATTACATGTGGATCCCTGTCGTTTGGTTTGTCCTGAACCACTATGATACCCTGGTTCTTCAGCTGCACCCTCCCCACCTTTACTGTAGCTTCCCATTGCCCCTTTACTGTAACTATTATACCATTAGTGGCTTCAATGTTCAGATCAGGGTGAGGGGGCTCTAGCTCAACATCTGGCCAGAACCGCTTGTAAAGGATATACGGGATGGTTGTCACCTGTGATCCAGTGTCTATCAAGGCGGAGGTAGCGATGCCATTGATGACGATCGGTAGGTATGGACAGTCTCCTACGTACTTGTATTCCCAGTTGGTCAGGCCCGGATAGTCTACTCCTGGGGTTGGCCCTTCTCACCCAGGGGTTGCTCGTTTAAAGGACGGGATTGCTGAGTGTGTCCTCCCCTGTCACTCTGCTAACTGGCGCGGCGTCTGTCAGGACTGCAGCGATCTGCAGGTTTTCCTCGCGGCGGCGGTGTCTTCCTCTTCATCCACGGGACGTCGTCGGGGCTGTCAGCGAGCTGGATCTTGTCCGATGACCTTGCATCTGTCTTGGGTCTTCTCCCAGCTTATAGCTTGGGCATGTCCTTCATCAGCTGCTCTACATTAGCACACAGTTGTTCAAACCGGTCAGGTGTTCTGGTCTGTGCACTAGACTGAACCGCAGGGATTGGAGATGCTGCTGCTGGCACGGAAGGGGTGTCTGTATGCTGCTGCTGTGAAGCGGGATCGGGCAATGCGGAGAGCCTTTGTCCCCACACTGTTAAGTCTCTCAAAGTGTCAAACTCTGCGCCAGGATTTTGTATGGACCACCAGCTTGCTTGTTTTCTATCCTCAGATAGTCTGAGTCCCACAATAAATTGTCCAATCAACGCTTTGTTCTCATCTCTGACACCATCAGGATCGACTTGTTTTAACAGTCTTAGTGCTTCTTGCAAGCGCAGTGAATAATCCAGGACACTTTCTTGTGCCCCTTGGTTACAATGATAGAACGACAGTCTAAATTCAGCCTCAGTATGACGTTCAAAAACCCGGGTTAACTTAGCAAATATCTGCTCCACTGATTCCTGAGTTTCTATAGACCAGTTTCGGCTTTGCAGCTCGGCTGCACCTGTTAACTGTCCCAAGATAACTGAAGCCCTCTGCTTACCGGTCATAGCGTACATGTCCAGCGCTTGGCATATCTTCCTCTGGAATGTCTCTAAGGTACTGGGTGTACCACTGTACTTGGGTAACCAGGTCGCATTCGGAACGTAAGGCAGAGATATCGGCATAATCGGAGCGGGTTGTTGTGGCATACCGCCGGCGTGTTGCTGTCCATCAGGAGGTATGTTTTGCTGTATGTGCGGGGGCACCGCGTTGTCGGGATCCGGGTTACTCATCCTCTGTCATATATGATACAGTCTATATAGAGTCTAATGCATGGGTATAATGAGACACATGAGACATACGCTTCTTAAGCAGCTCTTGTATTGCTTCATACAAGTTAGTGCATCAACAGGATAACATAAATGTAGTTGCAGAGTGCAAGGCAAACAACCAAGGACATCAGAGCATTAAAGCATAGCACAAGTCATTCAGAGTCCATTACTTTCCTGTCAGATGTTGCTGGCAAACAGGATGATTCCAGGCAGAGTGAATCCAGGCTTCAGAGAGCAAGACACAAACTGGTTGCAGACCTGATTCTGGAGCACAGGTTAACCAGCTGAAGTAGTTTAAAAGGGCAATTGGCAAGAAACAGGGCAGGGACATCAAAGCTGAGGACTCCATATTTTTTGAGGGCAAGAGTCAATGCACAGGACAGGAAACAAGATGGCCGACGACAAGCTGAGAACTCCATATTGGTTGAGGGCAAAAGTCATTACACATGACAGGAAACAAGATGGCCGACAAAATACACTAAATGCAAACATAACAACAGATATAGCAAAAAAGACTGAAAACCTTACATTACTCCCCCCTTAGGGACAGCCTCTGGATGGCCCCAGTCCAGGCTTTCCCGGGTACCTCCGATGGAACTGGCGGAGTAACCGAGGAGCATGGAGATTGGAGGCCGGCTCCCACGAGTTGTCCTCAGAAGAATAGCCCTGCCACTTTACCAGGTATTGCACCCCGTTTCTACGCAACCTGGAGTCCAGGATCCTTTCCACGACAAACTCCTCCTGGCCATCGATGAGTACCGGAGCAGGAGGGGAAGAAGAACGACCAGGGAATGAATTGGGAGTCACAGCCTTTAGTAGAGAAACGTGGAACACGGGGTGAATCCTCATAGATCTTGGAAGTTGAAGGCGACAGGCAACATTGCTGACGAGCTTATTAATCTTATAGGGCCCAACGTACTTATGACCCAATTTGGATGATGGTACTCTCAATTTAAGGTTCTTAGTTGACAGCCAGACCAAATCTCCTACCTTGAAGGTTGGTGCAGGTTTACGAAACCTATCTGCCGCTTTTTTATACCTGTCCTGAGCTGATTCCAGATTCTCTTTAAGCAGATCGAGGTTCCTTTGTAGAGAGGTGATTCTGTCGGCTACAGCTGGAAGAGGTGAATCTATGGGAAGTCGAGGAAGGATGTTAGGATGATAACCCAAATTGGCATAAAAGGGTGACTGCTTGGTGGAAGCGCTCTGTGAGTTGTTATAAGAGAATTCAGCCAGTGGAAGCAAATCCACCCAGTCATCTTGTAGGTGGCAGATAAAACAGCGGAGATACTGTTCTAGGGTCTGATTAGTCCGCTCGGTTTGTCCATTTGTCTGCGGATGAAAGGCAGAAGACAGGTTAACTTTGATGTCCAACGCAGCACAGAAGTGCTGCCAAAACTTTGAAGTGAATTGCACCCCTCGATCAGATACAACCTCATCTGGTACGCCATGCAGGCGAAACACATTTTGAATGATTAAGTCCGATGTGTGTTTCGCAGTGGGTAGACCAACACACGGAATGAAATGGGCTGCCTTTGTTAACCGATCCACCACCACCAGAACTGTGTTCTTTCCTTGAGAGGTTGGCAACTCCACAATGAAGTCCATAGATATGGATCCCCATGGACGGGATGGAACGGGTAGGGGTTGTAATAGACCCGTAGGCGAAGATCGTGGAGTCTTGCATCTGGCACAGACTTCGCAAGAAGTGACGTAACCTAGAACATCTCTTCTGTATGTGGGCCACCAAAAGAAGCGAGACAGGAATTCTTGAGTCTTCAGAACTCCTCTATGCCCCGCTATCTTAGAATCGTGGACGAGTTGCAGTACTCTCACCCTGACTGCTTCAGGAATATACAGGCGTTGCCCCTGAATCCACACACCGTTCTTATATACAAGACTTACTTCACAAGACGGTTGTGCCAGCCAGGGATCCGTATGGTATGCTTCCTTGATGTCGTTAAGCAAGTCTTGATTATGAAGCACTCCCAGGAACCTGGAATCAGAGATAACAGTCTTACGAGACGTGAGTGGAATTGTCTCAGTTGAGTAGAGTCTAGACAACGCATCGGCCTTTCCATTACGCGATCCTGGCCTATAGGAGATAACAAAACTGAATTGGTTTAAGAAAAGACTCCAACGAGCCTGGCGAGGAGTCAAGCACTTAGCCGATCTGATAAACTCAAGATTGCGGTGGTCAGTCAACACGATTATCTGCTGCGCAGCTCCCTGAAGGTGGTGTCTCCATTCCTTGAAGGCTGCGATGATGGCCAACAATTCTCTATTACCCACATCATAGTTCCGTTCTGCAGGAGACAACCGCCGGGAAAAGAAAGCACAGGGATGTAGGACTTCTTTCTCACCTGTCCTCTGGGAGAGGATAGCTCCGATGGCACTGTCTGAGGCATCCACCTCTATTATGAAGGCCAGTTCAGGGATAGGATGCACCAGAATAGGTGCCGTGGTGAATTTCTCTTTCAAACGGGAAAATGCTTCTTGAGTCTGGGGGGTCCAGGTAAAAGCAGAGTTCTTGCGGGTAAGCCGTGTAATGGGAGACACAACCTCAGAAAAGTTCCTGATAAAACGCCTGTAGAAATTAGCAAACCCTATAAAGCGCTGGACCTCCTTCACATTCTTGGGGACCGGCCAGGCTTTAATGGCTTGGATCTTACCCTCATCCATACTAATTCCTCGTGATGACATTACATACCCCAGAAATTGGATCTCCGTTCGATGGAATTCGCACTTCTCCAGTTTGATATACAGATGGTGTTGTCGAAGGCGTTCTAAGACCATCTTCACATGTCTGTGATGCTCCTCTGTGGAATTAGAAAAAATCAAAATATCATCCAAATAAATGACAATGAATGTATCCAGGAGGTCCCTAAAAATGTCATTCACCAAATGTTGGAAAGTTGCTGGAGCATTACATAAACCGAACGGCATTACTAGATATTCAAAGTGTCCGTAGCGTGACCTGAAAGCTGTCTTCCATTCATCCCCAGGTCTAATGCGGACCAAGTTATAGGCCCCACGGAGATCCAACTTTGTAAAGAGTTTTGCATGCCGTACTCTCTCCAATAATTCAGGGATCAACGGTAGTGGGTAACGGTTTCTGATCGTGATTTTATTGAGCTCCCGATAGTCTATACAGGGCCTAAGAGATCCATCTTTCTTCTTCACAAAGAAGATTGGTGCACCAGCAGGAGATGAAGAGGGGCGTATGAAGCCCTTGGCTAGATGTTCGTCTATATAGTCTTTGAGAGCCTTTAGCTCAGGCCCTGCCAAAGAGTAAATCTTGCCAAAAGGTATTCCCGCACCTGGTAACAGGTCTATTGGACAGTCATATGGACGGTGAGGGGGTAGCAGGTCTGCGTTCCTTTTGTCACACACGTCAGCATACTCACGGTATATGGCTGGTAGCTCAGAGACTGATGTTGGTCCTTTAGGAATGGAGCAGACTGAAGCTTCTGGACTTATCTGTTTCTCTGGAAAGTGCAGTTCTTTAGTTTCCCAGTTAATCGAAGGATTCTGAGCCTGCAGCCACGGCAGTCCTAGAATAATAGGGAAATGAGGAGAAGAGATGAGCATAAATGACAGACTCTCTTGATGGTCATTACCCATGAGGACCTTTAAGGCTCCGTCTCCTGATCCACTGGTCCAGAGTTTAACAGTGAGCCATCTACGGTCTCCATCTGTACAGGAGTAGCCTTCTTTACTGAACGTACTCCAAGTTTCTCAGCGAAGGAGATGTCCATAAAATTGCCGCTTGCCCCTGAATCAATCATAGCGGAGGTAGATACCCAGACAGAGTGAACCCTGAGCTTGAGGGGAATAAAGCAATGAGAATTGTTGTTCTTACAACTCAGCTGGGAAACCGCTGAAAAAACCTGAAAAACTGCTGCAGTAACACGTGCATCCGGCTCAGAGATAACAGAGTTCAAGTCTGAGTAATCAATGTCTGTATCCTCTACTCTCTCTGGGATCTGTGGTTCGGACCTGACAGAACCCCTCTCACAGCACTCGCAGTGTATGATGGCTGCAGTTGTCTTTCGAGAACGACTGGGGCAGTTTATAATGAAATGTCCTGACTTACCGCAATAGAAACACAGATTTTCCTTTACTCGATGTTCCTTACGTGCATCACTGACCCGTCTCTGTAAAGAGTCCACCTGCATAGGCTCAGGTTCGGGTTCTCGTATAATCCTGCTCAAGGACTCCTTAGCTGGAGAGGGAGGAAATAAATGATTAGTGCGCTTTATCTCCGACCATCTCTCCTGTCTGCGTTCAGTAAGCCGAGCATCGATCCGAATACAGTAGTTGATAAAATCTCCTAATGCTGTAGGTGGGTCGGCACGAGCGAGTTCGTCCTTAATCACAGAGGATAATCCTTTCCGGAAAACCGACTTCTTAGCAGAGCTATCCCAAGTGGTGTCGAGAGCCCATCTCCGGAAATCCAAAGCATACTCCGCTACCGAGCGCTTACCTTGGCTTAAAGTTAACATGGCTGATTCCGCTGTAGCACCGCGGTTTGGATCATCGAATACCTGCCCCATAGCTGAAATGAAAGCATCAAGACTATTTAGACAGTCATCGTCAGTCTCAATTAGGGGTTTGCCCATGTGAGAGCTTTGTTGGAGAGTAGCATAATTATTGTCAATACTTTAGATCGCTCAGTAAGGAACTGTGGCGCATGAGCCGCAAAAAACAGTTTGCATTGATTAATGAATCCCCTGAATTTTTCCCGTTCACCGCCAAAGCGGAATGGTGGTAGCTTGGGGATTCCAATAACCGGGGTTGAAGTTGGGATGTGGACGCGTCCCTCCAGAACCTCAATCCGGGTTCGTAAGTCCTGCGTGGTTTGTCCGAACACCTGCAGATTATGATCACCGCGATCCCGCAGGCTTGCAAAGCTGGTCTTCAATGCCTGTAGGTCAGCAAGGATTGAATCCGTCACGTCGCACAGATGTTTAACGGGGTCCTCCATATTCCCAGAAGCTGCACGGCAGAGAGGCTGGAAAGGAAGAAAAGGAGCACAATAGTGTTTACCTGTGGTAACACTCCTGACTTAAAAGAAGGGAATGTGCTCACCTGGAAAGGTTGTGAGAAGCCACAACCACTATCATCACATATATCGATATCTCAGATCCACGGTCTGCAGCAGCTCTCCAATGGCAAAAGATCCAGAAATCTCTATACAGGTGGCAGCAGATGCAGCACTGTCCTAGACCCAGCAGACTCTATTATGGCTCCAGAATCTGTCATATATGATACAGTCTATATAGAGTCTAATGCATGGGTATAATGAGACACATGAGACATACGCTTCTTAAGCAGCTCTTGTATTGCTTCATACAAGTTAGTGCATCAACAGGATAACATAAATGTAGTTGCAGAGTGCAAGGCAAACAACCAAGGACATCAGAGCATTAAAGCATAGCACAAGTCATTCAGAGTCCATTACTTTCCTGTCAGATGTTGCTGGCAAACAGGATGATTCCAGGCAGAGTGAATCCAGGCTTCAGAGAGCAAGACACAAACTGGTTGCAGACCTGATTCTGGAGCACAGGTTAACCAGCTGAAGTAGTTTAAAAGGGCAATTGGCAAGAAACAGGGCAGGGACATCAAAGCTGAGGACTCCATATTGTTTGAGGGCAAGAGTCAATGCACAGGACAGGAAACAAGATGGCCGACGACAAGCTGAGAACTCCATATTGGTTGAGGGCAAAAGTCATTACACATGACAGGAAACAAGATGGCCGACAAAATACACTAAATGCAAACATAACAACAGATATAGCAAAAAAGACTGAAAACCTTACATCCTCGCTCCCTCTTAGTTAAGCGCGGCCAGTCCTTTCAGTTTCAAATGGAAGTGTCGGCCTCGCGGTGAGGAGTGAGGCACCACGGGAGTTTCCGGTTCCTGCTGCGTTCAGGGGAAGTCGTCAGAGCATGAGGGCGGGGCCTATATTCACGCCCTTCGCCTAGGAACGCCCCTTCTTTTCCCGCATTTCGCGCAGCAATGGCGGTTCAAATTTACAGTTCGGTATATACAGTCATTAAATAGCACACAATACCCGTTAAGGAACGGGCCTGCTCGTATCCTGTTCGTGACGCCAAATTCTGACTCACCGTAGCCGGGTTGTGCACGTCGCAGGCGTCTGCTTCTCCTTGTCATGGAACCGCGCCTGCGGCTGTGGGGCCCGGTGGTCCAGATCAATAGGGGGATGGCTTGAACAGTAGGGGTTAATAATCTTCGTGACGCCACCTGTGAGAGTTCCGGTGATATCCACCGGCGCTGCTTGGCCTCCGGGGGATGTTATGCAGCAAGATGGGACGCTCCCCACAGGACAAGCGGGAGTCCCCGGAGCCGGGAGCTGCACAAGATGTTGTGAGGCAGCTCAGTCGCTGCTGCTGTTAGGCACAGGAATCAAACGCAGACACATCAGAGTCTTTTAGGTACCTTTACTGGTGGAAAGCAGGTACACTCGGACCGGGATAGTGAAGTTGACACTCCTGGAGGTTCACAGCAAGCAGTGTTAGGCTTCCTTTCTCTGTCTCTTCTAAGGGTAGTATGTTCAGTGGAACGTATTTCACCTGGGTAGCTGCACTGAGGGCACTGTTAAAGGGGTGATGATAATTCTACCTTCTTCCCTGGGCTCTCGTCGGTAGGTGCGACAGGTGAACAGGGGGCTAAACTCTCTATTGGAAGTGCTGGTTCTTTGTGGTGGCTATGTAGCTCTCACAGCTCGGTTCCAGTAACTGGTTGGTAAGGGAGAGAGTTAGAATCACTCTGGTGTCCCTGAGAGGTGCTTCTCCTTTCCTATGACCCCAATTGCAAGGGTCTCTCACTGGGCAGGTGTGCTGGTTTGGGCCTAGTATAGCTCCAGAACCAGTGGATGCACACGTCCTGCAGCTCTTCTAGCGTCTGCACACTCTGAGCCAGTTCCCCCTATAAATAGGGTCTTGGAGGGAGAAACACCAAAGTGACCAGTGGAGCTCCACCTAGAGGCTTGGGGTGAAACCAGGTGTTAAAGGTGTACTAAGGTGTTTTGATTTGTTTGTGAGTGTTGCTTTGCTGTTACTGCTCCATTCATGTCCCAAAGGTTCTGTGGTGCCCAACAGGGTGCTAGGGTGCCACAGTTCCCTATAAAAATATTAATTGTTCTGTTTCTGTGTCTCTTCACAGCATCTATACAGGGGACCATGGATCACTGAGCCATGGAAAAACTTTGGCTCTCAAAACTGAATCAGGTTTTTGGCGGTGCTGCCATCTAACAAGAGGGCAGTGACAGAGCAGCTCAATAATATGAAGGGTTTGTTGCACCAGAAAACCCACCTATGGTGGAACAAATTTTTCATGCAGAGATATATAGAGAGGGGTTTAGTGCCACGTGGCCTACGTATCCAGGTTTTTCCCTCTTTTAACACAATTGAGGAGGGCTTCAAGCAAGCGTGGGAGGAGGTGGCTACCACCTGTTCCCACAATTTCATGGAACTCCTAATTGAGCATAACGAAAAGTCAATTTTAGACATTGAGTCAGAGGTTACCAAGTCTCAGGAGACGCTTGTAGCCCTAATGAGTCCTGACGAACAGGCTAAGATGAATGATATGCTGGAGAAGGAGTTCTCGAAATGGGAGAAGGAGATAGTGGAGGCCAAATCTAAAAAGTATCAACGTGATGTGACGGATTTTAAAAGTGGCCGAGTCTATAAGTGGCGAGGGAGTATTGGAAAGAAAAAACCACCGACACCATCTGATCCTCAGCACTTGGGTCCTCCGGCATCCTCAGTGTCCTCTCTGGAGGAAGAACCGCCTGGTGGTGAGGAGCCCGCTGGCTGACCGGTAACTAGAGCTAAAACAGCAAAAAATAAAGGAACAAAACAGGGGCGGAACTACACTGGTGCAGCTGCACCAGGGCCCCAACCGGCTGGAGGCCCCTTCAAGCCTGGAGGGGGGCCCCCAGCCGACCCCCGCAAGCCGCCGCCAGAGGAGAGGAGGGTCAGGCAAGGGAAGCAGAGAGCTTCCTGCTTCCCTTGCCTGATCCCGCCCCTCCTCTCCTCTGCTCCTCCAGCCCCTAGCATACATCCGGCGCGGCTCCCAGGTAGGAGAGCATTGCGCCTGCGGCTCCCAGCAGCACCACCCCCCCCCCCCTTTCCGGGCCACGCCGACTGCCAGTAGCCCCGCCCCCCCCCGATCCTCTCCTGCACCAGGGCCCCCGGGGGTGACGGTCCGCCCCTGGAACAAAAGATAACACAAGAAAGGGATTGACATCTCCAAAGTCTCTGTTGAATAAGAACAAAACAAATTGGTTGGAGGTGATTAATTTGACCCAATATACGTTAACTCGGGCTCAAAAAGAAGTCCTAAGCTTGGGTTTAACTTTTGTTCCAAGCTCTAATTTTGATTCTTTTACCATAGCCAAAGATCTGAGTCTGTTCCTGAGGAAATTAGTCCTCCATAAACTACACTCTAAACGACAGACCACTTCGGAGACGAATGTGAACCCTCCACCTGACCCAGAAATGGACACACTGATGACGCTGGAGGAACTCGAGGATGAATCAGGCTCATTTGAAAAAGGTAGGCTTCCTAATCATTTATGTCCGAGGTCTACGACGTTTTCCCCCTTGACTATTTGCCCTCAAGCAGAAATCTTTAACACACTGGTCTTGAAAGACTTGGAAAAAATCAATTTAAAAAAATCGAAATCTAATCTTTCTTTTAGACATAGAATTGCTCTGCAAGAGCTGGCAAATTTAAAGGGGGTCATTATCAAGCAGGCGGATAAGGGGGGAAACGTTGTGCTATGGCCGTTGGACATGTATGAGAAAGAAGTATCACGCCAACTGTGTAATAAGGTTTTCTATGAGCGTTTATCCTCGAACCCCTTGGGCAGATTTTCAGTGGAACTTGCCAGTGTCCTCAAGGATGCCCTTGATAGGGGCGTCATTTCTAAAAAAATCTTTGAGGGACTCCGCGTCAAGTCACCGGTGGACCCCACCTTCTATTTACTCCCTTAGATACATAAAAATCCACTATGTCCTCCACGCCATACGATTGTCTCTGGCATAGGAGGGCTATGCGATATGACGTGCAAGTTTATTGAACACTATTTACTTCCAATAGTTGAGACTCTTCCCTCCCATGTCAGGGACACTACGGATGTCCTGCGAAGATTGGATGGGTTGAATTTGGAGGGTGGGTTGTCGCTGGTGGCCGTTGACGTGGAGTCACTGTATACGTGTATTGAGCATCGCCACGGGCTACGTGCGGTGGGATACTTCCTGGAGATGAGCAGTTTGGATACAGACCTCTGCTCCCTTGTCCTCGCCTTGCTGGAGTTTGTGTTGACACACAATTTATTTTTGTTCGGGGACTGGTTCTACCTCCATAAACGCAGCACTGCAATGGGCGCGGCCTGTGCTCCGTTGTACGCAAATCTCTTTCTCGGCTATTGGGAGAGGGAGGTTTTCGGCGACGGGGTGCAGGCCGCTGCCCATGCGCAGTGCTGGTTGCGTTATATCGACGATATTCTGATTATCTGGGGTGGAACCGTCCCCGAACTGGAGGGATTTATTTCTTTTCTGAACTGCAATGACTTCAACATCGACCTCACATACAAACATGATCCAGGGACTATAGGGTTCCTGGACATTAAAATCTCTATTAAAAGTGGGGGCGATGTTGGGACAAGCATTTTCAGGAAGGAAACCCCTGTCAACTCCCTCATGCATGCAACGTCGTCCCACCCGGGGTCCACGATAGGAGAGATTCCTATCAGCCAATTTTTACCGCTGAGACGAATCTGCTCCGGTGATGTGGACTTCGAGTTGTGTGCGGCGGATATGCAGGAGAGGTTTGTTGACAGGGGCTATAGCAATCGCAGCATTAGGCGTGGATATAGGAGGGCACGGGGTACCCCAAGGAATACACTGTTAATGCCCAAACCTCCGGGTGATCCTGCCGTATGTCCCGTGGTGAGGTTCATATCGACTTATAATAATCAATGGCGCTCCATCAGGGACATCCTTGATAGACACTGGCAGGTTCTGAAAACTGATCCGTCTTTGCGTGAGTATCTCCCAGACCGGCCACTTATGACAGCGAGACGTGGCAGGAGCCTTCGTGACATCTTGGTTCACAGCCACTATGTACGTACTCCTATGTTACCTTTTAACGCCGGAAGACCTGTATGTGGCTGTTTTCCATGTGGCTCCTGCCTGTCATGCAGAAATATAGTAAGGGCTACCACTTTCTTTAATGCTAATGTACAAAGGGAATATTCAATCAGGAAATATATCACCTGCAGCAGCTGGGGCTATATACCATGCAACGTGTGGTTGTGGTCTTATTTATGTGAAGGATATTGAAGGATCGGTGGACGATCTAACTACATTGCATACCCTGCCAAGACACTTCAAAATTCATCACAATAGTGATCCGTCCAGCCTACGAGTCCGTGGCATTGATCAGGTGAATTTGGGGATACGTGGGGGTAACTTAAAAAAGGCATTGGCCAAACTTGAGTGCCACTGGATTTATAGGCTGGGAACAAGGACACCGGCCGGGCTCAATGAACGATTTAGTTTCTCCCCTTTTCTGTAGTTCCTCGTACCCTCATGACCCTGCTCTGCGCCTGGGGTCTGACCCACATGTGATCTGCTACATGTGACGGTGTGCATCCGGGTGCTGTCTGCATTGTTGATTTCCTTGTGATCCCTTGATGTCCTATTGACAACTGTGGGGTGGCTACGCTGTTTTCTGCATGATAGAGTAACAAGGCCATTTCTTATATCCGTTACACCTCTTGAAATATAGGGACTGATGATATTAGATCTTCAGGTCCTTATCATGGCTCCCTCCTCTCCTCAATTCTCCCATGCTTTATTTATCAAGGCTCTCCTCCTCTGCCCTAAATATTAGCATGCAAGTCAGAGATATATGTAGGATTTGTGTTTATACCCTGTGTGGGGGGTTTTTCAGAATCTACACATTTTTGTCTACCACTTGTCTCAGCTAATGACTAATACAAAATATTGTTGGGTGTTCCATGAGCTTGAGGTCACCTCTAGTGTTTGTGTTTAGAGCCTGGTATATTTCCCTCTCTGTATGCATGCTTGATCTTACTATAGTTGTGCTGCTCTGTACTATATCACCGTCCCTGATGCTCAGATGACATTTTAATCTGTGTGCTTTTTCATTTTATTCTAGCTATTCTCACTGGTCTCGGTTATCTATGTCACCTTCATGGATGCATTTCTCATCATCAACGCAACAGCTGGACTGTTTACAGCATATTTATGATTGACATTTATTACATGTTTATATGTATTTGTTGCTGCTAGTCCGTGCTATTTATATCCTTAGGGTGGAGGCACACTGGCGTGAGACTCGCGCGAGTGCAATGCGTGAAAAAAACGCATTGCACTCGGGCCAGTGTTGCCCTATCAGGCAGGGCACACTGGTGCGAGTCCCCCGCACCTAACTCGCACTGTGAGTCAGAAGCGAGTGCAATCGCAGCATGCTGCGATTGCACGCGATTCTGACGCGCGTGAGGGCAATGCAAGTGTATGGGGGCGAGAAAATATACCCTGATGACGGTGCCCGGAGTGGCACTGAAACGCGTAGGTGGAAATAAAGAAGGGGGGTCTTTTACCTAAAGACTTGTGACTGATTATTTAAAGCAGCGCGGACTGTTTTACACCATCCCTGGATCTGATCATCTTTACACGTGCTACGGGGCGGTGGAGGTCCTGCAGCAGCTTACAAACTACACGCAATAAAAGCTAGTTGTGGGTGCACACAACTAGACCAGGTGAGTGCACCTCTTTTTGATCTGAGTGTGGAATCAGTGTCATATTGATAGGGCACTATTGCGCCTCACTTGTCTCCTTTATCTTTTTCTATTGTATTTTTGGTTGTCAGCCATGTACAACAATGCAGCTGCGGGCTGGTGGCAGTCCGTAGCTGCCAAGTTGTACTTGGCTGGACCAAAAATATGGCGAAGCCCCACGTAATTTAAAAAAAAAATTATTTCTACA
Organism: Allobates femoralis; assembly: GCA_033576535.1. Taxonomy (NCBI): domain Eukaryota; kingdom Metazoa; phylum Chordata; class Amphibia; order Anura; family Aromobatidae; genus Allobates; species Allobates femoralis. Next base: position 305,942,018 of record JARQOC010000002.1, on the reverse strand, counting down.
AATAAAACAACATGGAGCTTTGCCGTATTTTTGGTTGCCAGCCAGGTACAACTTGGCAGCTGGGGGGCTGGAATCGTCAGCATGGAGAGACCCAAACATTGTGGGCCCCCATGCTGCGAATTGCAACCCACAGCCACCCCAGAAAATAGCACATTCATTAGAGGTGCCATTTTCTGGTGCTGTACTCCAACTGTTCCAGTGCCTTGTGCTGGTGGCACACAGGGGCTCTCCATACGTGACATGGTGTCCACTAACAAGGTGAATGGAAAATTAGCTCCAATTGTTAGCGGACACCATGTCACCTCTGGGGAGCCCCTGTGTGCCTAAACATTGGAGCTCCCCCACAAGAGACCCCATTTTGGAAACTAGACCCCCCCAAAGGAATTTATCTAGATGCATAGTGAGTACTTTGAACCCCCAGGTGCTTCACAAATTAGGCCGTAAAAAGGAAAAAAGATTTTTGTGAAAAAGAAGTACTTTCATTTTTACGGATCAATTTGTGAAGCACCTGAGGGTTCAAAGTGCTCACTATGCATCTAGATAAGTTCCCTGGGGGGGGTCTAGTTTTCAAAATGGGGTCAATTGTGGGGGAGCTCCAATGTTTAGGCACACAGGGGCTCTCCATATGCGACACGGTGTCCGCTAACAATTTGAATGGAAAATTAGCTCCAATTGATGGTTACAAGAAGCAATTGATTGCAGTTATTCCAAAGTGTGGGCAACCAGATATTAAGTAGAGGGTGGCAACAATTTAATCTGGCCCATTTTTGGAATTGTGAGTGAAATTATGACCAATATGGCTTTTTTTCTTTTTTTTATTTGTGTTACTCCAATATACATAAAGGAAATAAACAAATGTATAACAAAATATGTGTAATTGCAATAATTTTCTTTGAAAAATACATCATTTTCTGGAACAATTTTAGGGATGCCAAAACTTTGGGCCATGACTGTATATGCCTTAGTTTAAGCATTTTGAAGTCAGTGGAACTTGAATTTCTCATTTTTTATTAATTTCAGTAATGAACAGCAGGGGTCATCATACTCTCACATACACTACAGGGTGGGTTATTTATATGGATGCACCTAAATAAAATGGGAATGGTTGGTGATATCAACTTCCTGTTTGTGGCAGATTAGTATATGGGAGGTAGAACACTTTTCCAGACGGGTGGTGACCATGGCGGCCATTTTGAAGTTGGCCATGTGACACATCAAACTTATTGAGGATTTCATAAGAAAAACAATGGTGTGCTTGCTTTTAACATAACTTTATTCTTTCATGAGTTATTTACAAGTTTATGACCACTTATAAAATGTGTTCAAAGTGCTGCCCATTGTGTTGAGTTGTCAATGCAATCCTCTTCTCCCACTCTTGACGCTGATAGCAACACTGCAGGAGTAATGCTAGCACAGGCTTCTAGTATCCATTGTTTTAGATTCTGCACATCTCATATCTTCACAGCATAGACAATTACAGGTCATGTACATAAAATTCATAGTACATACAGTTAAAACTAGAAATGTACATGCACTATATAAAAAGACACATATGCATGTTTTTCTCACTATCTGACATGAAATCAGAATAAATCCTTCTCGTTTTAGGTCAATTAGGATTATCATAGTAAGGGCCGGACACACTCTCCTAGTTACATCCGAGTTTTACGGCTTGAGCAGTGACCCTGAACGGCCTCTCTCCCGGGGAATGCAACGCTGCACAGAAACACAAGCAGCTGACAGCCCCATCCAGAGAGAGAGGAGCCATTCAGGGTCACTCCTAGCCACATCCGAATTTGACGGACGAGAGCAGAGTGTGTCCGAGCCCTTATTTATATTTACCAAATAACAGAATAAAGAGAGCGAGAGAATGTTTTAGGGCATTTTTATTACTTTCTGCAAAGACACAAGTTTACATCCCTTGACACAAATTGTAATGAGAGAGGATTGGCAGGTCTAAGAAAAGATTACCCAGAACTATTATATTATGGGTAGTGATGGGAGAACCCAAACTGAAAAGTTCAGGGGCCGTTCCAAACACCTAGTGTTTGTGCATGGTCCCTAAGCACGGATTTTCCTGAGAAGGCTGTGTTACTAATGGAGTTTGGCTGGGGGGAGGGCTACTAAAGGAAGTGAACTAGTCATTGACTAGTCAAATTATACTTACTAAGCTCTCACACTACTTCCGAGTCCACTCATTAAACCTCGTTTATTCACTGCATCCCCCGCCTACTCTTCATGACAGCATCTGTGATTGGTTGTGTCAGTCAGACTCTGCCCCCACAATCTGTGCCAATGTCTGTAATTAGTGCCAATCTATTCCAATGTCTGTCATCCTACACATTAGTGTAAGGCAATGAAGTTGCCATCATATTAGTGTAAAAATAAATAATGAAAAAAAAGTGTGTGGGATCCCCCGTATATTGATACTCAGCGTGAATAAAGTACTTGGCTGTGAGCTGCAGCCCCCAGCTGTGCACGTTATGTTGGCTGGGTATCAAAATACAGGAAACCCATTGTTTTTTTTTTTTTAAATATTTAAATAAATAATTTAAAAAACTGTGTGGGGTATACCCAATTTTGATACTTATCTAAGAAAAAGCACATGGCTAGGGGTTGGTATTTCACTCTGGGAAGGCCCAAAGTTATTGAGCCCTCAGGCAAAGAATAGCAGCCCATAGCTGCCCCAGAATTTGGTGCATTCATTAGATGCGTCAAATCCTGGTGCTTACACGGCTCATTTCGATTGCCCTGGTGCACTGGTAATATTGTGTTTGCAGGTTTGTAATTATCACTCCATAACTCTTTACATTGAAATACAATAGTGCCTAAGAGAATGCAAAAAAAAAAAATCACATTGAAGCAAAATGCTTTTTAGAAAGTTGACCAAAAAATAGAGATTTTTACCTTATATCTTACCTTACCTTATATATGACGTTTTGTGACATTAAAGGAGAGTGTGACACATGCAAACAAAGGCAGATTTCTGTGCTTAAAGAGGTTGTATGGTCTAAAACAGATAATTCTGCAGTCACTCGATGTGACTGCATACTTACCAACCCCCTCATTACACGTACTGTGTGCTGCGGGGATTTGCCAGTTTATTAAGCTGGGAACGGAGGGAAATTATGCGATATGCATGTTTCCGACAACAACACGACTAGTGGGCATGGCCTAGTTCAATACAAGTGTATAGAGTGGGCAGTCTGACTAGTGGGCTCAGCCCTGCTCCAGACACTTGTGTTGAGTGAGGTTGCACCCACTAGTCAGGGGCTCTGGCTGGGAACATGCATACTGCATAAATGAGGTTCATTCTCGGTTTAGAAACTGTAAGTCCTCTCAGTGCACTGTGCGGGTGTTGGGAGGATTGATAAGTCTGCAGTCCCATAGAGTGACTGCACAGATATTAGTTTAGACCACAGAACCCCTTTAACTGAATGTGATCTTGGCTTAATGGTTGTATGCCTCAGCATAGTTGGAAATTAAGTGATTGTATTTTGGTATAATTAATTGAACAGAGCAAGGCAGAAGTCAAACTGTCAACTGCTAGTGGAAAAATTAAAAAAAACAAAAGCACTAATTTCAAATATAAAAAAGTAAACATACCTGTAGTAGTGGATGGTCCACTAGTAGCTACTAATGATCGGCGAACCCGAACTGTAAAGTTCGGAGTCCGTACCGAACACCTAGTGGTTCGGGCACAGATCCCAAACAAGGACTTTTCTGAGAAGTCCATGTTGCAGTTCGGGTTGGTGTTAGGGAGCTGTAAAAGAAAAATATTGATTAACCATAAGCATCATACTTACCGGTGTCACGACACTTGTACTTACAGGCTCATTAACTTCCTGGATATTCACTGCAGAAGGGTCCAACAGGCAATCACAGATGCTATCACAGGGAGTTGACGTCTGTGATTGGTTGTTGGAGTAATCTGGAATCAGCCCATACATTCTAGCATGGTAGACAGCATCTGTTACAGCGTCTGTGATTGGCTGTTGGGCCCCTCACCCCAACGACTAGTATCATAGTACTGTAAAAATAAATATTTTTAAAAAATGACATAGGACTTCACTACATTTTTTATTCCCAGCGCAGATAAAGCGGACAGCTATGGGCTGCCATTCCCAGCTGCATGGCTTTACCTTGGCTGGCAATCAAAATACAGTAAAGCCCATTATTTTTTTAATATTATTATTTGAAGAAATAATTAAAAAAAACAAAAAACAACAAATTTTGGTTGCCAGCCAAGGTAAAACCCAGGCAGCTGGGGGCTGGGATTAGTGTGGTAAGACCCAAGCATTCTGAGCCCCTCACGCTGAAAATGGCAGCTGCCCCTGAAAATATCGCATTCTTTCATAGCGCCATTTTGAGGCACTTTACCTGGCTCTTTCAATGACCCTGGTGATAGTGGCATGCTGAGTAATAAAGAGGTGAATTCTAGCTTTACATTGGCAGCTGGCACTAAGTTTGAGATTCATAATATAGTGGCAATGTTAGACCCACCCACTATGAATCTCTAGTAAACATTTTAATTGCAATAAAACACAGAAGAATCCCTGGTTCCTATCTTTAATAACCCAAAACAAGCCCTCCGACGATAATTCACAGGTCTGTCCCTCTGTGAATATGTTCAGCTCTGCTAAATCGCTGTGAGCAGACAGACAACTATTGACAGCGAGTAGCAAGCTAACACTGACAACCAGGCGCCATTTAAAAGGGCATCCCAGTTCACAGCAGAACCGAGTCAGTTGTGAACTCGGGTGTCGCCGATGAACTCCCTCTGGGTATTAATCCGTATAGGAACTGTTTCATGAAAATACTCAGGTATTGATCCTACTATTAGTAATCATTACATGAAAATTAATTTTCTGTTAACCATACCCCTCTTATATTGGACACAGGCTTTATCAGTAGACAGTATAATATATACAGTATAATACACAGAACATTTACCCACCAGTGAAACTAAGAGGTAATTTAAACCCTTTTATGATATATATCACTAAATAAGTTTATTCAGTTTGACATTGCTCACACGATTGTTTCCCTTTTTATCCTTTATCATTAGAATTCACTCATTTATTTGATCTTCTGTCCAGAACATAAATCCCTAATAGTAACCTGAGTTACAAGTAAACAATGATAGTTTGTCTATACTGTACATGCATTTTCAAACATAGTTAGAATCTTGTAATCTATGCTTCACCTATTGGTATGTGAACCATTCACCTGTTAGTAACACTATATCTTTTCTTTTTTCACTTCACCATGTGTGTTTTGTACTGCAGTCCATCAAGATATCACTGCCACAGAGTCACTGGATTGTGTGAGTCCCTATGAAAAAATAATCTAGATATGCATCTTCTCTACCTTTTTCCCCCAAATAGTTTCATTATGAACCACTACTTTGATTTTCATATTTTGTACACTTGTTAGCACAAGGTATGGATTATATCTTTCACATACCATATTTTTCGCATTATAAGACTCACTTTTTCCCCCCAAACTTTGGGGGAAAGTGGAAAGTCTTATAATGCGAAACTAGTAGCTGTGCAGCAGGGGAGGTGGGGGGCTCACTCTGGATGCAGTGTTCGAGGTCAGGCCTGACTTGCTTTTATATCCAATGGAAATTGATTTTAAAGAATTTTTTAATAAAGGCTTGTTTTAATGAAAATACATTGTGATGCCGGAAACCCCCTTTACTTCAGCGATGGAGAGAGGTATGATACCGTTTATTATTTTTGAAAGTGTGCGTCAGGGTGGGGGTTCTATGTGCCAGCATGGGGGTCAGTGTGCCAGCATGGGGACAGTGTGCTAGCATGGGAGGCAGTGTGTCAGCATGGGGGACATATATACCAGCATGGGGGGGGCTAATGTACCAGGATGGGTGACATATATACTGATTGTAAGACGGACACCGGCATTATAAGACGGACCCCATTTAACATATACATTTTTTTTTCTTTTCCTTCACCAAATTTGGGAGTGCATCTTATAATGAGGTGTGTCTTATAAAGCAGAAAATACGGTATATAAAACTATGAACATGAATTTATTTGATTGTATTTTTTCTGTTATCATTTATATAAACTGTACCTTGATAAAGAAACATCTGTATAATTTGTTGTACCAAAAAATGTGGTTTCTCAAATTCTTCTTAAACCGGAATACACAGGTTTTGATCTTCATTACATTAACTAATTTTTTACTTCAGAGTAGTGAAAAACAGTGTAGCGGATCTTATTTGAATCGATTAACTGCATCATGGCAGCTGAATCCCAGCCGTAAAGTGAGCAATCACTTACAGCTGGGATACGGGTTCTGTGATGCAGTTCATCGAGGTCAACAGAGTTTGCAGCTGACACGGCTCAACTGTGAACTAATGTGACGGGGTATGCGGCAGAGCAGGAAGGAACACCAGGCCGATGAATAATCCAACAAGCTTTATTGAGGCAGAGAGCATAGAACATAAAATATCAATATTGTTTCTTAGAGTCCACACAAAAGGAACAGATCCGGGGACCCCACCCGGTACTTCAACGCCAGTGAAAATATAGAAATAGTCCTCGGAAGAGGTCAAGGAATCCAGCAGATGAGGGACACAACACAATCCCAAATGGCAGCTTATATCAATCCACACAGTGCACGAGGGTCTGGCCTCAGCTGCAGACCCTTTAGTGTTGGAAGCCACAACACAACTGACAACTGGAGGGGATCCGCAAGCTGAGTGCAGGCACCACAAGTTCCTACGTTTAACATGGGGACGCAGGTGCCTGCACTCTGCAGTGAATGGGTGCCCACAGGGTGCGCACGCCAATCAATGTATGATTTATACGCAATACGCAAGCTCATGTCGCGTTCCTGGTGCGGACGAGACTGTGTGATTTGTGCGCAAGCATCCGCATGCACACAAATCACATATTGCCGGCAATGGGTGCGCACGGCCATCTGCACCTGAGCGCAGGCACCTGCGTCCCCATGTTAAACATAGGGACTTGCGGTGCCTGCGCTCAGCTTGCGGATCCCCTCCGCAGGATGCTGCGGAGGGGTCCGCAAATGTGAAACCAGCCTTACAACGGAGATGACTTTTCTCACGGCACCCAGGTGCCAGTGTGAGCCTGCTACTCGTTGTGAACTGACATGTGTCTGCTCACAGCAATTTAACAGAGCTGAACATGCTTGTCAAGGGACAGACCTGTGAATTATCAACGAAGGGTTTGTTTTGGGTTATTAAAGATGGGAGCCAAATATGTCTTTTATCACAATTAAAATATTTTTTTTCTCTGTTTTTTTTTTTTTTTTATGTTTACTAGAGATATATTGTGGGTGGCTCTATATTGGCCCAACATTATGAATCTCGGGCTTAGTGCAGCTGCCAATAAAAGCTGGCATTAACCCCTTTATTACCCAGCATGCCACCACACCAGGGTTGATGGAAGAGTCGGATAAAGCACCTCAAAATGGCACTATGAAAGAATGAATAATTTTCAAGGGTGTCTACGGGCAGCAATTTTCAGCATGGAGGGGCCCACAATGCTTGGGCCTTACCACACTGAGAATCCAAGCGCCCAGCTGCCTGGGCTCTACCTGGCAATCAAAAACAGGGCGAAGCCCACACATTTTTTTAAAAGTATTTATTTATATAATAAAAAAAAAAAAATGGGCCTCCCTGTATTTTGATTGCCAGCCAAAGTAAAGCCAGGCAGCTGGGGTGGCAGCCTGGTACTGTCTGCTTTATCCACGCTGGGAATCAAAAATAAAGCAAAAGCCCTATATCATTATTTAAGATTATTTATTTTTACAGTACTATGATGTCAGTTAATGGGTGTGAGGTCCAATAACCAATCATAGGTGCTGTCACAGAGAATGGGTGTCTGTGATTGGCTGTTGGAATCACCTGAAAATAGTCAATACATTTTAGCATCTACTTCTTTGAAGTTGCTGGGCACAGCTGCAGCTCTCTTCCCCTTCGGATTTAACCACGCTCCGGGCTGGAGCTCACATGGACACCGCCTTGATGCTCTTGGTCACATTTGGTGCACATCCGGTCACAAGGCCATTGCTTAGCAACGGGTATCCTCCACCCTGCATCCCCTGTAAACACCTTTGATGATCGCCTTTTATGCTGTTTGTATAATAAAGAATCGACTTGAAGATCGGTGAGTGCTGCCGCCTTTGTATATACCCGTTGCTAAGCAATGACCTTGTGACCGGATGTGCACCACACGTGACCAAGAGCAGCAATGAAGATCGGTGAGTGCTGCCACCTTTGTATATACACATTTTAGCATCTACCATGCTAGAATATATGAGCTGATTCCAGATTACTCCAACAGCCAATCACAGATGCCCATTATACAGTGTCTGTGATTGGCTGTTGGGCTCATCTGCAGTGAATATCTAGGAAGTTAGGGAGCAGCCCAGAAGTACAAGCGCCGGGATGCCGCTAAGTATGATGCTGTTGTATAATCACTATCTTTTTATAGCTTTTTATAGCTCCTCCGACCCATCTCATACTTTTAAAGTCTGAGTTCGGGGTTCAGACTCAAGGTTAAGTCACGTCCGGCCCTGAACTAAAACCTTTCTTTTTTTTTTAAATCAGATAATTTTTATTGAACAAAAATTAATTTTACAACTTATACCAATTTACATATATTATAGGCATTTAGAATTGTCAGCCAATTATGCTAATCAAACTAGAACTTTAAAAAAAAGTATGGGTGGGTGCGCCGAACCTGAACATCGACGGGTTCACCCATCACTAGTAGCTACAACAATCTGTTGAGATACTGGCTCTCGTCTTCTATACCTTTTACCTTTGGATCCATATGAATCTGGCAGCAGGATTTCTCTATAGGTACTGTTACATGCTGTAATGTTGAAACGATATCACTAACGATCTCGGGGGTGTGCGGTCGTTAGGACATCGTTGGTGAGCTGTCACACGCCTAGATATTGTGCACAACGCACCAACGATCCAGCGAGCAGGTATCGTTCACACAACCCAGCGAACGATACTTGTTCACTGATGTGAAGGGGAGAAGTTGTGACCGACATCGTTATTGCGGTGTCACACTGAACGATGCAGCAGGTTGGCTGATCGTGGATCGTCACATGTGAGAATATGTTCTCAAATCTGCGATCAACGATCCAACAATTTATCGTACTCGTTGTGACGAAATGGACTCCTTCAATTTAGAACATATGATGATTTCTTATGTAACCCAGACCATATTATATATAGGCTTGTAAACTTGTATTGGCCAAGGAGAATTTCATACAGTATTTTCATAGATTACTGTGGTTTAAGTTTAGCATGGTAATGTAATTATCTAACTTGTTTGTCACTGAAGGCCAGAGAACTTAATTATGCTAATCGTTCATTGTCTATTACCTTGTGAATGTTGATTCTATGAACATGGCTCCAGCCACTATTGTTTAAGTGTCTTTGATTGCAGACTCAATGTTTCCTACTAACATTCCATTGTAAGGACTATGTCAATCAGTATGTCACTCCTTGTCACACCTTGTCAGGAGTAAAATACTTCTAAAAATATATTAAATGAGACTTGAGGTTCAGCCAATGCAAAGACAGTGTTATTGCACCAATCGTGACGTTCCCAATATCCTGCAATGAGGGCTGAAGGTATATAAGGAGATGTGTTCATTAACCAGAGTGAGTTAGATTCTGTCTAGTGGCCTCAGTCTAGGGATTTCGGTCCCGGCTAAAGGTCCACTGGATTGAAGAATGGAGATTGAAGATTGGATACAGGCAGCTAATCTAGGATCTGTGGGTCCTGTTAGCAAGCCATAACCCCAGGCCTAGGCATTTCGGTGCCGACCAAGGGGACCAGAACACGGACTATAGAACCACAAGGACTTCAGTATCGGATTATCGGATTCGGCTGTGATAAAGACTGCATAAAGATAAGGAAGCAACCCAGGTTGGGACGATACAGTCACCTGGCTACAGACTTTGCTGTACTACATTCTATACCCTGGTGAGCCAGCGGAAGGGTGAGACTCTGTTGCCTGTTACATTGTTGTGTTGTGCTTGGTTATGCGTTATATGCTGTTAACTGTTTGGGGATCCAATAAAGCCTTAATATTGTGATGCCCTCACCCTGTGTTGTCTGAGTAGTGTTCCGCCCACGGTTAAGGAGCTCGGGCGTTCAGTTGGGGATGAGCCCTGGTCCACGCTATTTTTGTAAAGGCGGCTGGGCCTGCGGACGAGAGCACCCACTGACCCCCGGGTCTCCACAATTGGTGGCAGCAGTGGGATACTACTCAGCCTGGTTTATCCAGGGGAGCTGCAGGGGACAGGTGTTCGTGGACACCGTCCAAGGGCTCAACAACCAGGGATGCATATAAGCATACGCAGCAGGCCATAGCGAGGCATACAGGTTTCGGACGTTGCCATGTCCAACCCCACCAGCTCAGCCATGGGAAAAGGGCTGGAGAGGAGATACAGTAGCAGCAGTAAATGGATGCTACAGGATCTGTGCCAGAGCCGAAATATTGAATACAGGAACGCTGACACTCGGTCGGCTTTGATTCAGAAATTGGTCCATTGGGACACCCAGAATGATGGTGAGGATGATGAGGACCCCGCCGACGTGATACCAGAGGATGTAAATTGTGTACCACATCATGGATCCAGTGAATATCGTGAAATCACCAGGTCCAAAGCAGTCCAAATGAAGGAGTGCTTGGCTGCATTGGGGCCCAAAGCCTCAAGGGAAAGAGAGGACTTGGGTTCTCGGACATGTTTTAGGAATTCCAGCTCACCAACTGCTACCACCAGCCGCTCAAGTAGGATTCATTTGCTATCCATTAGAAGCCCCACCAGGACAAAGGTATACAGACAGGATACGTGACTTGCCCAATCCACAGCTGTTATACGTGTGGACGTCTTGGACATATGAACATAGATTGTCGCTAACGCAGGGGCCCCATGCCTGGAGCTCATCGGCCAGCACAGCCAGTCCAGGTCAGTGACGTCCAAGCCCCGGGACTACAAGAAACTGATTCTGTCAACACCCTGGTAAGCCCAGCTATTGTTTCTCCAGACCATGTACAATGTTCCCAATTAACCATCTCCTTGGCTAAGGGTCAGTGCTCAGACATCCCTTTAGAAGGTGTGCAGCTTGCCGGGGCAAACGACCAAGGAAAGGGCGAGTTGGAGCGTATGGACAGCATCCCTGCCCCTGTTATTTTGGAGCCTGAGCAGGGAGAGGACAAGCTGGAGTTTATGGACAACGTCCCTATCCCTGTTGCTTTGGGAACTGACCAGGGAGAGGTCGATGTGGAGCTTATAGACTGTGACCCTATACCTGCTATTGTGGAAACTGACCCGGAAGAGGTCGATGTGGAGCTTAGAGACAGCGTCCCCATGCCTGCTATTGTAGAGACTGACCAGGAAGAGGTTGATGTGGGATTTGTGAGCAGCCTTCCCACACCTGTTGTTTCAGGGGCTAACCAGGAGGAGGTTGAAGTGGGGCTCATTGATGACCCCCCCCCACATCTGTTGTTTTGCGTGCTGACCCAGGAAAAGGACTATCCAGCCAGTTTGTCACAGCCATCACCAACATCCAGGAAGCCAAGCAGCAACCTAATGTGGATCTTGCTACCACACCTTCAGAGGATAATCCATGTTCCCAGCCCCCATCATTCTCCTCTGAGCCATTAACAGTGAGCACACTTAGCCAGACTGTGGTCATTGACTGGGGGGAAATTGATAGCCAAAAGTTTGTGGGAGCCCAACTCCTGAATCCCATTTTAGTGCTTGTCCACAATATGTCTGCCCATCCTGGGGGAGGTAATCTGGGGGAGGTGTATAGATGGAAGCCTCGATTGCTGTCTTCTCCATTAAAAAAGACAATGCCGCCCAGAGGAGAAGGATGACCAGAGACTTATCATATTTGACTGCCCTGTCTGGTTACATAAGAAGGGGGAGGTATGTGACGAAATGGACTCCTTCAATTTAGAACATATGATGATTTCTTATGTAACCCAGACCATATTATATATAGGCTTGTAAACTTGTATTGGCCAAGGAGAATTTCCTACAGTATTTTCATAGATTACTGTGGTTTAAGTTTAGCATGGTAATGTAACGTAAGGGTGAGACTCTATTGCCTGTTACATTATGTGTTATGCTTGGTTATGGTTATATGCTGTTAACTGTTTGAGGATCCAATAAAGCCTTAATATTGTGATTCCCTCACCCTGTGTTGTCTGAGTAGTGTTCCGCCCACGGTTAAGGAGCTCGGGCGTTCAGTTGAAGATGAGCCCTGGTCCACGCTGTCTTTGTAAAGGCGGCTGGGCCTGCGGATGAGAGCACCCACTGACCCCCGGGTCTCCACACTCATATCTCGGTGTAACATGCAATGACATAGTAACGATGTCGTTTGAACGCCTCCAAACCCATGCCGTTTGAGCAATATTATTCATGCTATCGTACCGTGTAATGGTACCTTATCACATATGGTTTATTTTGGGTGTATATTGTGCTAAGCACCTTTGTATCGACTGACTATCTTGCAATACTGTGTTGTATGTTTCCTAGACATTAGATACAAGTTGGTTTGTCATTTTATTGGACATTTTAAGTACTGGGCCACATAAGGATAAAAATGCAACAACTCTTAAAGAAAATACAAATTTAATTTAAAAATCACTAGCTATGCAGATTGAACTGCAAATACTGTGCAAGCAAGAGATTTTGTAAAATACAATATTAGAATATAAATAAGTTTTGAGGGAAAATTGAAGTGAGGATTTACAGTTACAGTATATTAAATATTACAATCTATATTAAATTATAAAATGTAGTAATGCAATGGACAAAAAAATACAATGCAGTAGTAAAAGTTAAATCCAGGAAAAAAAGATTGTATTTCTTTATGCAGTAAGTTCGAGCCACTTCTTACAAAACGTCCTTGTATTCTTCTGATGTCAAATTCTTGAGATGATGGCGACTAGTTGCCTAGTAGGGCACTGTACTCCGCTTTTAGGGGAGAATACCTTGATTATTATACTACATTATATTATATATTATACTACATAAGATCAGACACATGCCGCAATTTGTGTGCTGGTAGATGGCCATAAATACCATATTATACATTCTTACAAATATAGGTATGTTTGTGGCCTAATTCTTCTACATTTAATTCATTAGGCCCTGGTGGTCTTTCATTTTTGCACTTCTGTTTTTTCCTCTTTTTAAGAACTATAACTTTTTATCTTTTTGTTGACATAGCCATTAGAGGACTTGTACTGAAAAATGAGAAAAAAAATCCAATAGGGATGAGATGGTGGAAAAAAATGCAATTCTGAAATAGATTTTTGAAAATAGTTTTATGGCTATATTCATGCAGTAAAAACAACCTGGAAACATGAATCCTCAGGTTAGTTATATTACAGTAATAACAAATGTGCATAAATATTTTTTATTTAAATAGTGAAAAAAAATTCAGAAGTTTGTAAAAACAAAGTTGATTCCTTATGTCATTTTTTGAACATAACATTCCTTTTTTTTGATGAGGCATCATAATACTGAATATTGATTTATGTTCTCTTTAATAACCTGTACAGTAAATTCCCTAATGCTATATTTTGATAGACCAGACTTTTACTTCCAATATCAAATATGTTTATTTATCTATTTTTTTAAAGTTCTTTAGAAATAGAAAAACAATTCTCAAAATATAAAAATATGGTGAAAACTTCAGTCTCATTTAAAGGGGAACTCCAGTGAGAGAAAACTTTATAGTACAGTTTCTGCCCTCCCACTGATGAAGCAGAGCTGTACATTGCAGTCTGCAGTTCTAGGATCTATAGATCTCTTATAATTCAATAAAATTATACCTGCTCCTCTGCTCTGGCCCTCACCTCAGGGAACCAGAATCTACAGCCTGGCAGCCTCATGTAAGAGCAAAAAGCAGGGAGTGTGTCAAGGGCGTGGATGCTGGGAGCTTCAGGATCAGCCTACATTCACGCCCCCTCCCAATTCTGTTTAGTGAGGGGGCGTGGCAGGGGGCGTGCAGAGATTTAGGTTTCTTGAGGTGGAGGCCAGAAGAGAGAAGCAGGTGTGATTTTATCGATTTATAAGAGATCTATAGATCCGAGAACTGCAGTGTATGGCTCTGCTTCATCATGTAGAAAGGCAGGAACTGTACAAAACTGTTTTCTCTCACTCGAGTTCCCCTTTAAAGCTCAGACTGTGGCATTGAAAGGGTGCCCAGCACCCATCGGTTCCCCACATTTGTGTCAACATTTGCACAGTTGTTAGAGACAGATGCCTGCTATTTAACTTAGCTGGCATTTGCTAGGTATGGAGTGGGCTTAGCTCTCAAACCTGCTCCATACACCCTGACTTCATAAGATCAGACCCTTGTTATTCAATGAGGTGGTGCACATGTGCAATTTTTTTTCTTTGCTGTGTTCGGTCTGTAGTAAAATGGCAGCATGCTGCAAGTGGATGCATAGATCAGATGTGGTGTCTCTATTCAAGTCTATGCGTGGGAAAAAAAAAAATGAATATCACATCCTAGTGGCACCCATTTTTTACATATACATTACCATTCTTTAGCATAGAACACTGTAAATGGTCCTGTAAGTGATTGTAAATGGATAATAGCTGCTGAGAAAAAAAGACGGATGGCACGTGGACAGCACATGGATGCCAAGTGAGAATAAAATTGTACCACTTTTCTGGAAGAAAATGGACCAATTCTTTAAACCATTAAATTTTTATTTAAGTTTTCAGTCAATAACAATCTGTAGTGACAATGACAATAGCAATATCATGTCCAACTCAAAGAATAGATTAATAAACACACTGGAATCCATTCCAGCTATCACAGTAATATTGTGAAGAAGCTTCCCTAACCAGGCGGGTACAGCCTCTTCACCATTAACATCTTGGAAACTACTAATTAAACGGGAAGAATATCACAAGAAAGGAATATAGAAGTAAAAAGTAAGAGGGGGGGGGGGAAATGTATCAGGGAAAGGACAAATAACTAACATGACATTTAACACTAGGTGGGAGGGGGACACAACACACAAGAGGTTAGAGAAGGGAAGGGGAAGGAACCTACCCAAATCCCCTTATCGTAGATTGTTAGAGAATCCCCAACTACCATTTGTAGTACGCGAAGTATGAGGTAAGTTTCAGTGCTAGGCTACATCTCTATACAGATAAGTTTT
Organism: Allobates femoralis; assembly: GCA_033576535.1. Classification (NCBI taxonomy): domain Eukaryota; kingdom Metazoa; phylum Chordata; class Amphibia; order Anura; family Aromobatidae; genus Allobates; species Allobates femoralis. Next base: position 305,926,802 of record JARQOC010000002.1, on the reverse strand, counting down.
TAAAGAGGCGGCGAGTAAGTCTCTCATCATAATTACGCAACTACTGTGTTGTAAGGCGAGTCAGTCCACAAATCCCACCACGCCCGGATTTTCTCTCGCCTCTTGGAATCGTGGGCCAGTAGTATTTCATATTGGAAGTGGGTGTTGATTGCCTCCACCACCATTCCCCTGGAAGGCAAGGATGATTCCTTCCAGAGACTCGCCAGGCACCTACGTGAGGCTGCCAGAACAATTGCCACCATCGGTCGGACTGGCGACGGCCAATCGCTCAGGCCTATGCTTAACACCGCGAGAGGAGCAGAGAGTTCGAATGCAATGCCCGTAAGGTCAATAAGAAGGTTCTCAATGTCCCTCCAGAACTCCTTTACCTTAGGACAGTACCACCAGAGATGCGGTGTGTTGCCTATCTGATTGCACTGTTTCCAACATTTTGGTGAAGTCTGGGGGAACTGTTTTGAAAATCGTGAAATTTTCCATGGAGTGAGGTACCAGTCCATGTGTATCTTTTTGAGTTGTTCAAAATGGTTTATACATCTCGAATATGCAGAAGCTCGCAGTGCAGCTTCTTGCCAGGAAGAGAGATCAGAGTCAAATGCTAAATATCGTTCCCATTTCAGCATGTATGGGAGTTTAGTTGAGTTATTAGCGTTTGTTAGTGCTCGATAGAGAAGTGATATCCCATGGTCGTTCGCGTTAGCAGATTTGAAATGTCTCTGGAGCGTGCCATCAAGTTCCCCCACATCCACCACTGGGAGATGTACAGAGTCAATAAAATGTCGAGTCTGTAGGTAGCGGTAAAAAGTATTGCGGGGCACATCAAAAGATGTCATCAGCTCCGAAAAGGATTTTACCCCAGTCCCCTCTCTGATCTGGCGAAGATTTGTCAATCCTCTGTCTCTCCAGAGGGAGAGGGAAAGGGACTCCACCGATTGTTCCACCGCTAAAAGCGAGATATAATGATGTAAAAAATTTAGTGTACTTCGGTTATGTCGTCTCCACACATCCAACAGGGCTGTCATAGATCTCAGTAGTGTCATGTCTTGTCTTGGGGCAAGGAGAGTCATTTCTAACAATATTCTGGTGGAGTTACGTGGAGCAAAGGATGCCTCAATTTGTTTCCACAGAGGGCCCATTTCATTTGACCACCAGGTTCTTGCTGTCGAGAGGTGTATTGCAGAGTAGTAAAGATGTAAGTCTGGGACTCCCATTCCTCCTGAGGCTACCGGGGACATGAGTACTCTGTCTCTTATTCGGTGAACTCTATTATTCCATATGAACCGATTCAGAAGCGATTGTAGGGAGGATAGGAAACGTTTAGGGAAGAGTAATGGGATACATCTCAGGTAGTAAAGAATTTTAGGCAAGTATGTCATCTTTACGATCTGAATCCTGGCAATCCACGAAAGGTTTAAAGTTTTAAGAGCGTCCAGTCCCGTTCTGAGTTCACCAGATAGAATTTCGGAGTTGCGTCGAACTATATCCCTGGTGTTTGTTATTTGAATTCCCAGATATGGAATCCCCAAGGGGGACCACACAAAGGGGAGTTTAGATTGGAGAAGAAGTTTTTGTGATTGGGAGATATTGATGGGATAAAGAAGCGATTTAGCTGCATTCAGCTTGTAGTATGAGACTGCAGCAAACTCATCAAGTAATGTCATTATTCTGGGAATGGTCTCCTCCACATTAGAACAGACAAAGATGACATCGTCCGCATATAGCCCCATTTTATGCTCGACCTTCTCTATTACCGTACCGGAGATACCACGCTCCCCTCTTACTCTGACCGCCAACGGCTCCATTATCAGGGCGAAAATAAGCGGAGACAGCGGACATCCCTGTCGTGTGCCAGACCAATTCTTTATATGTACCCGAAAAAGGTACCTGAAATGAGCGTACCTGAAAGGGTTACCGTAATCCATGATTTAGCATTAAGGGGTTAATTTATTCATTCCAGTATTCTTTTAAAAAATGCCATAAAAAGATTTTGCTAATGAAATGTAAATTTGCAATTAGCAAACAGCTACAGTACTGTATTTTTCAACCATCCATAGTGTAATAACCAGATCAAGGTTCCCTGTAATTATATTTACTAGCGATCTATATAGGTACCAGACTACAGAATATTTCAATCCAAAGGCTACTTTATAAATTAGTTGATATGGGGGCCACCAGACTCAGGGGAGAGAAAGATCAGGAAGTGGGTATTACATTGGACGATCCCTTTGTTGTCTGGTGTAATAAGACGTGGAGGCAGCCGAGTACTGTGTAGCCCAAATGAAACTTTTAGCTGTCTGGATTTGGAAAGTAAAGGCTTCCAAGCCAAATGCTAAATGATAGAATTAGTTGACACAGACAAAGGCACTTCTTTCAAGGCAGCTGCTGACTTTTATACGTTTACTAAAACAAAGTTTATATATTTTTCCTGCCTCTTTTGAAAAGTGCATATCCTCTTCACATTTCTTTCTTAAGATGGTTGTAGTTACGGTCACAGGGTGGCTCTATAGAAGTTCCTCCTTTCTTCTCAAGCCTTTTTCTATTAGGGAGAATGAGAAGAAGCAGCAGGGGGAGAATGTGTAAGCAGAAACCCAAAGACCTGCACAAAAAGAGAGGATAACTCACATCACCAAACAATAAAAATAATCATTAATTGAGTTTTCATGTCGCATTGTTAAGTAGTTTGGGAGTCTTCTGTTGATTGATATTATGGTGCTATTTGCCCAGTTTTTCCATAATAACATTTAATAAATATAACTCGCTGCTCACATTGCAGATTTTTTTCTAGATATTATAAAAACAGCCTATATCTAGACCTTTTTTAAGCCTGAAAACAATTTCTATTCACATTACACATCATTCCCTGACATCCCTATGATGGATGGATTTGCCACTCTAAAATCTCCATTGAAAAAAAAAAGTGGTATTACTACACATTACACATTTTTTAATGTAATCCTCTTTATGAAATTGCTTAGTCAGCTGCATTATTCTGTACAGCAGGGGTGGGGAACTCCAGTCCTCGAGGGCCGCAATCAGTGCAGGTTTTCACGATTTCCTTAGTATTGCACAGGGATTGGAATCATCACAAGTGCAAGTGATTATGTTATCACCTGTGCAAAACTAAGGAAATCCTGAAAACCTGCACTGATTGCGGCCCTCAAGGACTGGAGTTCCCCACCCCTGCTGTACAGTGAATAAAGCTATGTCACATGTATGCCTGGTGTATACAAAATGAGCACCTTTTATGTCCACTCCAGGTAAATGGGGCAATGTGAATATTTTTCCTTCTACAAATGAATACAGTACATGAATCTGATTGCAGTGCAATATACGCCGAGGCCGACAATGGAGGAGATGGGGCGATTAATCTCTCTCTCTGCAGTTGTGATCTGATCACGGAGTCATATCATAGTAGATGACACTCGGTCATACTGGCAGCAGAACCTGAGCCAAGGGTCATTAGGATATCACATCCCATGCTTTCTAATCATACACCATATGCCAGTCTGATGGTACTGTCACACGTCGCGATATCGCGTAGGATATCGCATAGAAGTCAAGGGAGCGTGCTCGCACGGAGATTTGGATCATGATCGGAGTGTAGATGTGTGACGTTGAGATATCGTCTACAACATTGTGGTGATTCCGGGGTGAGGATTCCTTGTTTTCACAGTGCTGAATGGGAGAAATCGTGGAACACATAGTTATCGCAGTGTCAGACCGCATGATGCAGCAGATGGCATTATCGCAGATTGCCTGATTTGAGATCATGTTCTCAAATCTGCGATGTGCGATCTCACGATATCTCACACTGATATCGCAGTGTCACACGCTACGACGCACTTACGACATTGTTCCAATGTCGCAGCCACGCCTCCAAACACGTGACTTCTATGAGATATCCTATATCATGACGTGTGACGGTATCATCACACAGGTGTAAAAGGGTAAGTACAATCTAGGACCACAGGACCAAAGAGCTGAGGAAAGTGCAGACTTTGTTTCCAAGGGACTGGTCACTGAAACCAAAGCTAAATACATTTGGTACAAAAAAATCTTTTACCTGTATAACTGAAATGATGGTCCAAGTCCGAGTAATAAAAATGGTGCCACAGTGTAGCTCATTGCTATTTGTGTACACAGCCAGGTAATTAAACTATAAATGAGTCTACTCCATAACGTATATTGAAACATTGGACGTACTGTTTGCCGAACCTGGGAAATAAAAAGAAAAAAAAAAACTCATAGCACATATAGTATTTTTTTTTTTCTTGTTCAAATATTTTTTTATTCTTTTGATAAACATGTACAACAAATTATTAAGTTGTGTCAGGTTATTAACAAGCATGTAATTTGTAAAGGGTAGTCATAGCATATAATAAAGCATTGTTTAATAAACATTCTTTCTTCAGATGAGAAATCTTCTCTTGAAAGTAGTTCGAAAGTAGTATACTAATGTTTCATCATGGTTGCTATAATATAGTAAGGGAAAAAAATCTTCTGTTTTAGTCCAACATTTAACTAAATAACCGAAGAGAATTTGGAAGGGGAGAGGGAGGGTAAGGGGGAAAAGGTGGGGGAAAAGGATGGAGGAGCAGAGTCTGTCTGCTTAAAATATTAAGTCAAGTTCTGTTCTTCTATTAGTGTGCACTCAGAGTGTGAGATGGAGGGAAAATCCTATTCCTATTTTTTTTTTTCTGATGAAAGGATTCAAATAGAACTTGTAAGTACATTTTACAGGGTAGTAGAGTCATGGCTGTGCAGGTGCCTCTCTTACGAATAAGAAATAGAACATTTTTTGCTGCAATGTGATGTACCAGTTATGCATATCAGCCTGGAAGTGCCCTGGGGGAGTGATAATGCACTTGAAAGAAGTATTCCAAGTAGATCAACACACCTCCAGTGCATTCCAGCCTTATTTGCATATGACTTAGTGTTCTCTTGACTGGTATTTCAGGTTTCTACAAATAAGGTATTTGTTTTATTGGGGATAAATGCCTATACAGCCATGCCACTACTTCCATGTGTAAAAATCTGCTGACAGGTAACCTTTAATATATACTGGTGCATCTCAATTAGAATATCATAAGTAATTTTTTTTTAAATAATTCAATACATAAAGTGAAACATACATTATATAGAGTCATTACAAATAATCTCAAGTATTTATTTATGTTAATGTTGATGATTATGGATTACAGCCAATGAACACCCAAAGGTCATTATCTCAGAAAATTAAAGAAGGGAGGATGAAGGGTTAAAAACCATGTAGCCGTATTCCATGAGACGTCAAAGGGTGAATATAATATTGATTTATTAGTCAATGTGTTTCAAGGTTCCCTAAAACACCCTGAAACATGGCAATATTATTATTATTTATTTATTTATAGAGCACCATTCATTCCATGGTGCTATGGTGCTGTACATGGGAAAGGAATACATACAGACAAGTCAAAATGCAATGAACAAACTAACAGTGACAGACTGATACAGAGGAGAGAGAGAACCCTGCCCTTGCAGGAATATGATATTGATTTGTCCTGAGGAAGGGGCCAGGGAACCCTGAAACACATTGACTAATAAATCAATATTATATTCACCCTTTTATGTCTTGTGGAATACGGCAGTGCGGTTTTTAACCCTTCATCCTCCCTACTCTATATGCATCACGCTGGGGACTGCAGCAGCCGTGATCTGCTTTTATAGTGGTTGTGACTCTCACAACCACCCAAGGTGAAGCCTCTGATACCTATTTAGGTAATATTTGATCTCTCAGACCCTTCATCCTCCCTACTTTAATTTTCTGAGATAATTACCTTTGAGTTTTCCTTGGCTGTAAGCCATAATCATCAACATTTACAGAAATAAACACTTGAAATAGATCACTCTGTTTGTAATGATTTTATATACCGTAATATATGCGTTTCACTTTATGTATTGAATTACTGAAATAAAGTAACTTTTTGATGATCTTCTAATTCATTGAGATGAACGTGTAGTATTTGGTACAGAGAATAATAATCTATTATATAATCGCGAATCGGAAAAGCGCCCCTCCGCGCGCTACTTCCGGCGTGGTCATGTGGATACGAATTTAACATTGGGCGCGAAGCGCCCAATGCTGCGCGAGCAATGGCCGCGAGGCCATTGCGAGTCGCTGGCCCAGGGCGAGCAATGGCCGCGAAGCGGCCATTGCGAGCCGCTGGCCCAAAATCCATCCACAGCCCCGGCTACAACCTTAGCGATTTACCGCTCAGGTAGCGCGAGCAATGGCCGCGAGGCCATTGCGAGTCGCTGCCTGAGCCGCAATTCGCTCCCCGGGGACCATGGAGCCGAGGCGGCATTGCCGCCTCCGCTCCCCGCTACACACAATTCGCCCCCCCCCCCCCCATTCCCACAGTCCCCCCCCATCAATGTCCACACAGCCGACACCCATGTCCGCACAGCCGACCCCCATGTCCGCACAGCCCACCCCCAGCAATGTCCGCACAGCCCGCCCACATCAATGTCCGCACAGCCCACCCCCATGTCCGCACAGCCGACCCCCATGCCCGCACAGCCCACCCCCATGTCCGCACAGCCCGCCCACCAATGTCCGCACAGCCCACCCCCCTGTCCGCACAGCCGACCCCCATGCCGCACAGCCACCCCCATGCCCGCACAGCCCACCCCCATGTCCGCACAGCCCGCCCACCCCCCTGTCCGCACAGCCGACCCCCATGCCCGCACAGCCCACCCCCATGTCCGCACAGCCGCCCACCCCCTGTCCGCACAGCCGACCCCCGTGCCCGCACAGCCGACCCCCGTGCCCGCACAGCCGACCCCCGTGCCGCACAGCCGACCCCCGTGCCCGCACAGCCGACCCCCGTGCCCGCACAGCCGACCCCCATGCCCGCACAGCCGACCCCCATGCCCGCACAGCCCACCCCATGTCCGCACAGCCGACCCCCATGCCCGCACAGCCGACCCCCATGCCCGCACAGCCACCCCATGCCGCACAGCCCGCCCCCATCAATGTCCGAAAAACCCCCCATGTCCGCACAGCCGACCCCCACTAATGTCCACACAGCCCCCCCCATGTCCGCACATACTTACATGTCTTCTTAGTCATCTGATCGTCCGTCCGGCCAGGCGTCCTCTTCGTCCGGCCAGGCGTCCTCTTCGTCCGGCCCCGGGGATCTTCTGTCTTCTTCCAGCTCCGACGTCCTCTTCTCTTCTCATTCAGGTACAATGGACGACAAATCCGCCATTGTATCTCAATGAGATATGAGCGGCTCTTCTGATTGGTCGCTGTGTACTGCCCTCAGCCAATCAGAAGAGCCCCTCATTGAGCTCGAATTCTGATTGGTCGGCGCCCAATCCGAAATCGGGCTCACTGCCCATAGACATGTATTAGCGGTGTGTCCGCGATTTTACGGCCGACAAATAGAACCAGGTGGCCGGCCATAAAATCGCCGACACACCGCTAATGTATGTCAATGGGAAAAATAGCGGACCTGAATGAGAACTGTCTCACTTAACATAAATAATAAATTAAATAATAAATAAAATAATTTAAAAAGAATTAAAAAATAATAAAAAATAATAATAAAAAATAATAAAAAATTAAATAAAAATAATAATAAAAAAAAAAAAATATATGCTAATCAGCTCAGCCATTTTGGCGGACCACAATGAGAACTCTGTCTCACTTAAAATAAATAATAAAATAAATAATAAATAAAATAATTTAAAAAGAATTAAAAAATAATAAAAAATAATAATAAAAAATTAAATAAAAATAATAATTAAATAAAAAAAATATATGCTAATCAGCTCAGCCCTTTTGCCGGACCACAATGAGAACTGTGTCTCACTTAAAAAAAATAATAAATTAAATAATAAATAAAATAATTTAAAAAGAATTAAAAAATAATAAAAAATAATAATAAAAAAATAATAAAAAATTAAATTAAAATAATAATAAAAAAAATAAATATATGCTAATCAGCTCAGCCCTTTTGGCGGACCACAATGAGAACTGTGTCTCACTTAACATAAATAATAAATTAAATAATAAATAAAATAATTTAAAAAGAATTAAAAAATAATAAAAAAATAATAATAAAAAAATAATAAAAAATTAAATTAAAATAATAATAAAAAAAATAAATATATGCTAATCAGCTCAGCCCTTTTGGCGGACCACAATGAGAACTGTGTCTCACTTTAAATAAATAATAAATTAAATAATAAATAAAATAATTTAAAAAGAATTAAAAAATAATAAAAAATAATAATAAAAAATAATAAAAAATTAAATAAAAATAATAATAAAAAAATAAATATATGCTAATCAGCTCAGCCCTTTTAACGGACCACAATGAGAACTCTGTCTCACTTAAAAAAAATAATAAATTAAATAATAAATAAAATAATTTAAAAAGAATTAAAAAATAATAAAAAATAATAATAAAAAAATAATAAAAAATTAAATTAAAATAATAATAAAAAAAATAAATATATGCTAATCAGCTCAGCCCTTTTGGCGGACCACAATGAGAACTGTGTCTCACTTAAAATAAATAATAAATTAAATAATAAATTAAATAATTTAAAAAGAATTAAAAAATAATAAAAAATAATAATAAAAAAATAATAAAAAATTAAATTAAAATAATAATAAAAAAAATAAATATATACAAATCAGCTCAGCCCTTTTGGCGGACCACAATGAGAACTGTGTCTCACTTTAAATAAATAATAAATTAAATAATAAATAAAATAATTTAAAAAGAATTAAAAAATAATAAAAAATAATAATAAAAAAATAATAAAAAATTAAATAAAAATAATAATAAAAAAATAAATATATGCTAATCAGCTCAGCCCTTTTAACGGACCACAATGAGAACTCTGTCTCACTTAAAATAAATAATAAATTAAATAATAAATAAAAGAATTTAAAAAGAATTAAAAAATAATAAAAAATAATAATAAAAAAATAATAAAAAATTAAATAAAAATAATAATAAAAAAATAAATATATGCTAATCAGCTCAGCCCTTTTGGCGGACCACAATGAGAACTGTGTCTCACTTAAAATAAATAATAAATTAAATAATAAATAAAAGAATTTAAAAACAATTAAAAAATATAAAAAATAATAATAAAAAAATAATAAAAAATTAAATAAAAATAATAATAAAAAAAAAAAATATATGCTAATCAGCCCAGCCCTTTTAGCGGACCAGAAGGAGAACTGTGTCTCAGTTAAAATAAATAATAAATTTTATAATAAAATTATTTAAAAATAATTAAAAAATTATAAAAAAAATAATAAAAAAAAAAATTAAAAATTATAAAATATTACAAAAAATAATAATAATAAAAAAAAATCTAATAATAATTATATTACTGCTAATAATAATGATATTAATGCTAATAATTATGCTATTAATGCTAATAATAATGCTAATAATGCTAATAATTATGCTATTAATGCTAATAATTATGCTATTAATGCTAATAATAATAAGATTAATGCTAATAATAAGCGGCCATTGCGAGCACTCAGCCCCAATAAGTATTGGACCCCCCACCCAAAAGTATTAGACCCCCCAAAAAAAGTATTGCACCCCCAAAAAAAGTATGTGACCCCCCCAAAAAAAGTATGTCACCCCCCAAAAAAATTATGTGACCCCCCCCAAAAAAGTATGTGACCCCCCAAAAAACTATGTGACCTCCAAAAAAAAGTATTGGACCCCCCAAAAAAAGTATTGGACCCCCCAAAAAAAGTATGTGACCCCCCAAAAAAGTATGTGACCCCCAAAAAAAGTATGTGACAAAACAAAAAAGTATGTGACCCCCCCAAAAAAGTATGTGACCCCCCAAAAAAGTATGTGACCCCCCAAAAAAAGTATGTGACCCCCCCAAAAAAGTATGTGACCCCCCCAAAAAAGTATGTGACCCCCCCAAAAAAGTATGTGACCCCCCAAAAAAAGTATGTGACCCCCCCCAAAAAAGTATGTGACCCCCCCAAAAAAGTATGTGACCCCCCCAAAAAAGTATGTGACCCCCCAAAAAAACTATGTGACCTCCAAAAAAAAGTATTGACCCCCCAAAAAAAGTATGTGGACCCCCCAAAAAAAGTATGTGACCCCCCAAAAAAGTATGTGACCCAAACAAAAAAGTATGTGACCCCCCAAAAAAAGTATGTGACCCCCCAAAAAAAGTATGTGACCCCCCCAAAAAAGTATGTGACCCCCCAAAAAAAGTATGTGACCTCCCCAAAAAAAGTATGTGACCCCCCCAAAAAAGTATGTGACCCCCCAAAAAAATATGTGACCCCCAAAAAAAGTATGTGACCCCCAACAAAAAGTATTGACCCCCCCAAAAAAAGTATGTGACCCCCCCCAAAAAAGTATGTGACCCCCCAAAAAAACTATGTGACCTCCAAAAAAAAGTATGGACCCCCCAAAAAAAGTATTGGACCCCCCAAAAAAAGTATGTGACCCCCCCAAAAAAGTATGTGACCACCCAAAAAAGTATGTGACCCCCCAAAAAAGTATGTGACCCCCCCAAAAAAGTATGTGACCCCCCAAAAAAAGTATGTGACCCCCAAAAAAAAGTATGTGACCCCCCAAAAAAAGTATGTGACCCCCCCAAAAAAAGTATGTGACCCCCCAAAAAAGTATGTGACCCCCCCAAAAAAAGTATGTGACCCCCCAAAAAAGTATGTGACCCCCCAAAAAAGTATGTGACCCCCAAAAAACTATGTGACCTCCAAAAAAAAGTATTGGACCCCCCAAAAAAAGTATTGGACCCCCCCAAAAAAGTATGTGACCCCCCAAAAAATATGTGACCCCCCCAAAAAAAGTATGTGACCCCCCAAAAAAAGTATGTGACCCCCCCAAAAAAGTATGTGACCCCCCAAAAAAAGTATGTGACCCTCCCAAAAAAAAGTATGGACCCCCCAAAAAAAGTATGTGACCCCCCAAAAAAAGTATGTGACCCCCCCAAAAAAATATGTGACCCCCCAAAAAAGTATGTGACCTCCAAAAAAAAGTATTGGACCCCCCAAAAAAGTATTGACCCCCCAAAAAAAGTATGTGACCCCCCAAAAAAGTATGTGACAAAACCAAAAAAGTATGTGACCCCCCAAAAAAAGTATGTGACCCCCCCAAAAAAGTATGTGACCCCCCCAAAAAAAGTATGTGACCCCCCAAAAAAAAGTATGTGACCCCCCAAAAAAAGTATGGACCCCCCCAAAAAAAGTATGTGACCCCCCAAAAAACTATGTGACTCAAAAAAAAAGTATTGGACCCCCCAAAAAAAGTATTGGACCCCCCAAAAAAAGTATGTGACCCCCAAAAAAAGTATGTGACCCCCCCAAAAAAAGTATGTACCCCCCAAAAAAAGTATGTGACCCCCCCAAAAAAGTATGTGACCCCCCAAAAAATATGTGACCTCCCAAAAAAAAGTATTGACCCCCCAAAAAAAGTATGGACCCCCCAAAAAATATGTGACCCCCCAAAAAAGTATGTGACCCCCCAAAAAAAGTATGTGACAAACAAAAAAGTATGTGACCCCCCAAAAAAGTATGTGACCCCCCAAAAAAAGTATGTGACCCCCCAAAAAAAGTATGTGACCCCCCAAAAAAAGTATGTGACCCCCCCCAAAAAAGTATGTGACCCCCCAAAAAAGTATGTGACCCCCAAAAAAGTATGTGACCCCCCAAAAAAAGTATGTGACCCCCCCAAAAAAAGTATTGTGACCCCCCAAAAAAAGTATGTGACCCCCCCAAAAAAGTATGTGACCCCCCAAAAAAGTATGTGACCCCCCAAAAAACTATGTGACCTCAACAAAAAAGTATGTGACCCCCCAAAAAAAGTATTGGACCCCCCAAAAAAAGTATGTGACCCCCCAAAAAAAGTATGTGACCCCCCAAAAAAGTATGTGACCCCCCCAAAAAAGTATGTGACCCCCCAAAAAAGTATGTGACCCCCCCAAAAAAGTATGTGACCCCCCAAAAAAGTATGTGACCCCCCAAAAAAAGTATGTGACCCCCCAAAAAAGTATGTGACCCCCCCAAAAAAAGTATGTGACCCCCAAAAAGAAAGTATGTGACCCCCCCAAAAAAGTATGTGACCCCCCAAAAAACTATGTGACCTCCAAAAAAAGTATTGGACCCCCCAAAAAAGTATGTGACCCCCCCAAAAAAGTATGTGACCAAACCAAAAAAAGTATGTGACCCCCCCAAAAAAGTATCTGACCCCCCCAAAAAAGTATGTGACCCCCAAAAAAAGTATGTGACCCCCCAAAAAAAGTATGTGACCCCCCAAAAAAGTATGTGACCCCCCAAAAAAAGTATGTGACCCCCCAAAAAAAGTATGTGACCCCCCCAAAAAAGTATCTGACCCCCCAAAAAAAGTATGTGACCCCCCAAAAAAAGTATGTGACCCCCCCAAAAAAAGTATGTGACCCCCCCAAAAAAAAGTATGTGACCCCCCAAAAAACTATGTGACCTCCAAAAAAAGTATGTGACCCCCCAAAAAAAGTATTGGACCCCCCAAAAAAAGTATGTGACCCCCCAAAAAAGTATGTGACAAACAAAAAAGTATGTGACCCCCCAAAAAAGTATGTGACCCCCCAAAAAAAGTATGTGACCCCCCACAAAAAAGTATGTGACCCCCCCAAAAAAAGTATGTCACCCCCCAAAAAAAGTATGTGACCCCCCAAAAAAGTATGTGACCCCCCAAAAAACTATGTGACCTCCAAAAAAAAGTATTGGACCCCCCAAAAAAAGTATTGACCCCCCAAAAAAAGTATGTGACCCCCCAAAAAAGTATGTGACCCCCCCCAAAAAAGTATGTGACAAACCAAAAAAAGTATGTGACCCCCCCAAAAAAAGTATGTGACCCCCCCAAAAAAGTATGTGACCCCCCCAAAAAAAGTATGTGACCCCCCCAAAAAAGTATGTGACCCCCCAAAAAAAGTATGTGACCCCCCAAAAAAAGTATGTGACCCCCCAAAAAAGTATGTGACCCCCCAAAAAAAGTATGTGACCCCCCAAAAAAAGTATGTGACCCCCCAAAAAAGTATGTGACCCCCCAAAAAACTATGTGACCCCAAAAAAAGTATTGGACCCCCCAAAAAAAGTATTGGACCCCCCAAAAAAAGTATGTGACCCCCCAAAAAAGTATGTGACCACCCCCAAAAAAGTATGTGACAAAACAAAAAGTATGTGACCCCCCCCAAAAAAGTATCTGACCCCCCAAAAAAAGTATGTGACCCCCCAAAAAAGTATGTGCCCCCCCCAAAAAAGTATGTGACCCCCCAAAAAAAGTATGTGACCCCCAAAAAAGTATGTGACCCCCCAAAAAAGTATGTGACCCCCCAAAAAAGTATGTGACCCCCCAAAAAAAGTATGTGACCCCCCAAAAAAAGTATGTGACCCCCCCCAAAAAGTATCTGACCCCCCAAAAAAAGTATGTGACCCCCCAAAAAAAGTATGTGACCCCCCCAAAAAAAAGTATGTGACCCCCCAAAAAAAGTATGTGACCCCCCCAAAAAAGTATGTGACCCCCCCAAAAAAGTATGTGACCCCCCCCAAAAAAGTATGGGACCCCCCAAAAAAAGTATGGGACTCCCCAAAAACTATTCACACCCCCCCGAAAAGTCCTCACACCAGCTATAACTACTATAATCAAATTAATGCACATTCTAGAATCCCGATGCATTTGCATCGGGCTCACAGCTAGTAATCTATATTTATATACAGTAGCACAAACATATTGAGCAGCGCTTTACAATTTGGATGTTCATATACAGTCATAACAGTCATAAGTAACAGTTATAAAAATGCAATAATTAAAGCAAAAATAATGATGACCTTGCTCATAAGGGCTTACAATCTACAATGAGGTGGGGGTGACACAAAGTACCGGTGTTTATTTACAATTATGGTCTAGCCATCTTGAAGAATTGAGGACAGATAAAAACTGCATGAGTGGTAACCAGCAAATCTTTGTGAGCTTTTCGGTTTGGTTGAGATTGACGCAGAGTTATGTTCAGAGAAATAGTGAATAGGCTATATAGAAATGACTTCGATTAGGGAGCATGATAAGGTTCCCTAAAAAGATGTGTCTTTAGGGAGTGCCTAAAACTGTGTAAGTTGTGGATAGGCCCAAGTTCTTGGTGTAGAGCATTCCAAAGATTTGATGTAGCTCAGGAAAAGTCTTGGAGCTGGGAGAAAATGTAAAAATCTGCCACTATATAATGTGGCATGCGCTCAAATGTGCGGCTGTTTATTTTGCCTTGCATCTTTGTTGCAGATTTGATGCTAAAAATCTGAAAATCATGTAATGGTGGTTTCCATACCAGTGTTTTTTATAATTCAATAGAGATCCAGTTTATGAGCAAAAGCTGCATCTTGTAAGGGACTGTTTTTTTCCAGTTCAGTTTCAATGGAGTCCGGTAGCTTCTGGTTGTTGCCGAATCCAGCCATATGTGGTTTTTTAACGAGCTCAAAAACCCGCAAATCGTAATGTTTTTTGGAGTCACTAAAAAACCGTATGCAACCGCGTACGGTTTGATCCAGCATCAGTTAAAATGAAAGTCGATGGGTGCCGAATTTGGGTTTACTGGATCATGTGGGACTCAGTAAAACCGGATCTGGTATGCCTACTGAGCATGCAGATCTCTCTAGGAGGTGGTCACCAGTCTCCAGCTTTCCCATAGCTTGCTTCCAGGACCGCTCATTAGGCTTCATGAATATTCGCTGCACTGAACTGCACCAGCCAATCACAGATGCTACTCTCTGTGACAGCATCTATAATTGGCTGGTGCGCTCAGACTGCGCCCCCACAATTTGTACCGATGTCTATGCTTGGTTGCCATATTCATTAGTGTATGGCAACCAACCTGTCATGTGTGTAAAATAAATAATGGGAGAAAAATGCATAGTGCCCCCCCCGTATTTTTCATTCTCAGCACAGATATGGCAGCAAGCTATGGACTGCAGCCCCCAGTTGAGTAGTTTTACCTTGGCTTGCAATAAAAAAATACAGGGGAGCCCATTATTTTTATTTAAATAAATAATTCCCCAAAAAAGGTGGGATTTGCCCTATTTTTTCATTTAATGCACTCACTCCAATATCCAATCACAGACACCCACTCTCTGTGTCATCATCTGTAATTAGGGCAGTGAATATTCATGAACCTTAATGAGCAGCCCTGGAAGCAAGCAGCAGGAGACTGGTGAGCTCTATCTAAAAAAACAAAAGAGGCAGCACTCCAAAATGTGAATTTAATGATCCATTGGGAAATGTTTCGGTGGATCAAATGCCTTATTCAGCCGTTTTTTTTATTCGGAAGAAGGCGGTTGATCCGCCGAAACATTGTCTGATGCATCAGTAAATCCACATTGTTCACTTGGAGTGCTGTTTTTTTTTTAATATTTGAGTTAGGTTTGGACATCACTTATGCCGGATTATTTTGCACCCACTTTTCTATTTTGGAATTTGTGTTGTCCTACTTTTGCATTTTTTCAATCTATTTCGAAAGATCTGGAAGAAAAATGGACAATACTGGATGGTACTGGTCTGTTTTTTTTTCTGGAACAAGGGGAAAAACTGGATCCTTTAAGGATGTGGTTTTTGCCGCAAAAACTGATCTGTGATGCATTTCAAAAAATGCTGGTGTGGCCATATGATGCTATACTCTTCCAAGTGCCAAAAAAGTCTTCTGTGGTCTTGGAGCAGTTGTGAAACTAGTCTTCAGTAGTCCTCATACTGTATTCTCTAATCTTGCAATGGTAGAAAGTACTAAAAAAAATACATTGTTAAATGATGTTTATAGCAGGGTGTGTGCCAGAAAATCAATGTTATATTGTATTATTGCTGTGTGGTACGGGTCACACACTCACCTTACGAGCAGCAAGTGTGATTGGCACAGCAGTCAGAAAGGTGAAGTAGTATCCTGGATGTACACCATGCCAAGCTGCTGACAATAGGAAGGTGGACAACAACGGATTAAATGGGCTTCGGTCATAACAAACCCTGAAATAAAAAATATAGTATTGTGAGAACAGTCAAGAATATAAGATAGAAGTATTCAAAGAAAGCACTCACATTACATAGATGTTATGATATGATGTTTTTCAGCCTCAATGACAAGATGAAGTATATGCACCATTAAAGGTAACCTGTCACCCAATAATACCATTGTTAAGCAGATGCAGAAATTTAATTGGAAGTGCAAGAGCAGGAAGGAGAAGAAGTTATATTCTTCCTGTAGTAGGTCACTTGTAGACACCAGGGCACTACTGGGGCAGTGAACAGTGACTGTAGATTGAGCACGATGCAATCTTTCCCCCTGAACATGATTGACATAGTGGTCCGTACCATGTGTGTAGAACAGGATGTCAGTCAAGTGGGTGTGATTACAGCATGATCACTGTGTAATAAGGGCTTACTGTTCATCCTTCCTAGTCCTGATAACTGGAAGAGAGCGGCCGCAATGAGAATATCACTTCATTTTTTACCTGCAACTGCACTTCTAAGGCTGAAGGCACACTGGGCGAGGGACTTGCGCGAGTGCAATGCGAGGGAATCTCGCATTGCATTCGGACCAGTGTGCGGGGCACACTGGTGCGAGTCCCCCGCACCTAACTCGCAATGGGCATCAGAAGCGAGTGCAGTTGCAGCATGCTGCGACTGCACGCGATTCTGATGCGCGTGAGCGCAATGCAAGTGTAGGGAGGCGAGAAAATCTCACCCCCATACAGCACACGGTGCGATATTCGCACGAGTGTGCTGCACAAACCGCTTTAAACTAGCTGGCTGTCAACTAGCAAGTTTACAATGACCGCTTTGCCGGTTCAGTAAGTAATCATCTTGCACCGCTGTGTTAGCGGTGCAAGATGATTAATAAGCACCCAGCTGCTTGGCACTAATGTGGATTTTTTGGGGTTAAATTGCATATGCAGCACCTGTGCGGCATATGAGCACAGATGCTGCATATGCGGTATGTAACCCCGTTAACAAAGGGTTAATATGTGGCAAATATGTTGGTACCATGTCTCTAAAGAGTGCCCCCCTCCCTAGACCCATGGTGCCTAAAATCATTGGTAGTTCAGGAGTTAAATGGCCAAATTTCTGAATTGCCGGCATTTGTCGGCTTTCTGTAATGTTCAGTGAAAGCCGGCGGCTCCTGGCTGTCACAGAGCGGTACCTACGCAATTACATTGCTGGGAAGCGTCCTCAATGAGGAGCTGTCCCAGGTACTTACGCAAATTGTGTAGTGAAGCCGCCACTCTCCCTCTCCATGGAGCTGAAGATTTCAGCATAAGCTCCATGGCCGGATTTCAATGTGCGCTGGCCATGGAGCTTATGCTGGAATCTTCAGTGCCATGGAGAGGGAAAGCGGCGGCTTCACTACGCAATTTGCGTAAGTACCTGGGACAGCTCCTCATTGAGGACGCTGTCCAGCAATGTACTTACGCTGATTGCATACTGTGACAGCCAGGAGCCGCTGGCTTTCACTGAACATTACAGAAAGCCGACAAATGCCTGCAATTCAGAAATTAGGCCATTTAACCCCTGAACTACCAATGATTTTAGGCACCATGGCTCTAGGGAGGGGGGCACTCCTTAGAGACATGGTGCCAACATATTTGGTACGTATTAACCCATCATTACCGGGGTTAAACACCGCATATGCAGCATCTGTGCTCATATGCCGCACAGGTGCTGCATATGTAATTAAACCCCCAAAAATATACAAAAGTGCCAAGCAGCTGGGTGCTTATTAATCATCTTGCACCACTGAGACAGCGGTACAAGATGATTACTTACTGTACCGGCAAAGCGGGACATTTACACTCTGTGGCTTTGACAGCCGCAGAGCTTAAATTTCCTGACAAATGCTGTCTACGGTCCTTCAGGACCGTGGACAGCATCACAATCACGCACCACACACGCACTCACACCTCACAATCGCAGCATACTAACATACATACAGCCAGCCATACTCACCACACACACCCACAAACACGCACAGCACTCGCATCACTGTCGTGCATCAAACACGCTCCGTGTTTGATGCATGACAGTGTGCCTTCAGCCTAATTGTACACTTGCACATTAGGGTGCGTTCACACACTGCATATTTGCTGCATTTTTTACGCATGTGCTCATCACAAACCAGCAGTGGGTGATTAAATACAGAAGTGGAGCACTTGTTTCTATTATATTTTTCCTCTGATTGTTCCACTCCTGGTTTCTGATGATCTTGTGTGTAAAAAAAATGCAGCAAATACACAGCGTGTGAAAGTACCCTTAACTGCAGATTTACCAGCATGGTTGCAAGTAAATACCATTCATTTGCTAAAAGGTTCCCATTAAAGATTTTTCATACTGTAATTGCTTAACCCATTCACCACCCTGCCTGTTTTTACATTACTGACCAGGTTACATTTTACAAAGTGACCAGTGTTACTTTATGAGGCAAGAACTCTGGAACGCTTCAATGGATCCCAGAAATTCTAAAGGTACCGTCACATACCGCAATCTCGCCTGGCGATATGTGTCAATTTAATGTGCGCGTTCACGTTTTTCATGGTCGCCTCAGATCGACGATGGCGGCATCACACGCTGCAATATCGCCCTGAAGGTAAGGCAATGAGTCGCTCTGGAATTCGCCTCACCTACAGCGAACCAATCTTGCCTCATTCCATCGCTGCTTCTCACGCCGCAATTCCAAAGGTAATGTGGGCGTACATGTTCTGCGCGGCGAGGAGATAGGGGTGCCACAGTGGTTTACACCGCGCCCCATACACGCTCATTGGACAACGCAACAGCGTACGATTGGTCAGCCTGCTCTGGGAGGCTGGCTAATACATGACACTATTGTCTATCAGAATTTGGCACAAATACACGCTTGTGTCGTCAATTGTGACTCCTGCAACACACTTTCGAGGCACAAAAGCGTCACACAGGAGCGGTCTTGTGCATTACAGTGGATTACACTAACAATGGCTAGGTGTGCGTCTGTAGGTGATTGTGGTAAGCTACAAACAACACTATGGACATATGTGCCTGCATTGGTCCACGTCATGCCAGAGCTGCCAGGCTGAACTGAAGTATGTGTGTGCACACATCTTTGCGTGTGTGTACTGAAGTGTACCTACATCCCCCACAAACACCATTGCATTCTCCATGTGTGTGGACACGGTCCCATGTGGCCAAACACATCATAATGGACATGTACACACAGTCACGTCATACAGTGTGGCCCAAAGGGCTGGACCTGTGTACTGGACATTAGCAGACAATGCTGCACAGACCCATCTATACCATTTAACGTATCACATACTGTACCTCTGTGCACAGCATAAAGCTATGTGCAACTGCCCTGTCTTGAAAAGTAACAACACACACATGTAGTTTTTTTGTTGTTTGTTTGTAATTCAAGTTTTTGTGCACAAAAATTATAAGTCAAACACACACAAAACATGTAGAGCACAAGTGTCAACATGACACAAATAAATACAAAAAGCAGAAACAGAATGCCCATACCCAAACATTGCAGAGTAGTGAACCAAAAAATCAAAACTAACTAATGTTTAAACACCCCAAAAACAAACAAAAAAAAAAACATATTTGTCATGGTGCAGCCAGCCTGGTGACTCCACCCTCCTCCTCATGTTGATGCCTGACAACACCAGCCACCCTACACCTGCTGGTGCTGCCAGGCCACTGCCCCAGGGCCATTAAAGTAGGAGCAGTATGCGTCTCTGCTGCTCCTGGCATCTTGCTGACTCAGACCGTGCCTCAGCGGCTGGAGTGGCGCCACACCATGGTCGGAAGCACGCCAATCCCCATGGCGGACCTCCCCTGTTGTGGGGTCCACAGAATCCACATAACTTGCCGGCGTGTGTGATGACCGATCCCTACGATGCAGGACGTTATGCAGCACACAGCAGGCCAGCACTACCACATCGATAGATTCCAGTTTCATATGCATAGGCGTATGAAACACGCAGAATATATTGGCTATGATCCCGAATGCATTTTCAACCACACAGCGAGCCCGGGATAGCCGGTAATTGAAAATGCGCTGCTCAGAAGTAACTGTCCTCTGGGGTTATGGCCGTAGTAGGTGAGCATGAATTGGGAAGGCTTCATCCCCCACAAACGCAAAGTTGAGATGACCGGTTGTCTCATCATTTGAGGGCAAGTCCAGAGCACCTCTCCTTAGGTAGTGGGCCAAGGAGCAGTGTGCAAACACACCCCCATCTGAGACACAGCCATTCATGCCAATGTCCACGTACAGGAAATCATAGTGAGCATCCACCAGGGCCATGAGGACCACGCTAAAATATCCTTTGTAATTATAATACAAGGACCCCGTGTTGGGGGGTTGTGTGATGCTCACGTGCTTACCATCCAATGCACCGCCGCAGTTAGGAAATTGCCATCATTCCTCAAAACCTCTGGCAACATACATCCATCCTGCGGGGGTTGTTGGAAACTGCATGTAGGATGGCAGCAGACAACCCCAGATGGCCTCACACGTCTCAGGGATCAGGCGGCTCAGCAGTGGCCGTGAGACTGCTGCAGAGTATTGCAGGTCTGTCCTCGAACGACCTGTTGCCAAGAACCTCAAAGTTACAGCCAAACGCTCCTCAGGTGGCACAGCTTGCCGCATCAAAGTGTCCCGTCGGGCTATCAATGGCGTAATGCGTTCCAAGAGGAATGTGAAAGAGTCCTCGGACATACGGAGATAGTTCCGGAAATCATGCGGACTAGTATCCTCCAACTGATGCAGCAGGCGCATGTGACTCAGGTCGTCCCGTTGCCGAAGCCAATCCTGAACCCGCAACCTCTCAACTCTCTTCTTCAGCCACAAGTCCTCTTCCACCAAGGCAAAAGCCACGATAACATCTCCATCAGGGTCCATGATGATCTCACCTACCAACCCCTGCAAAAGGAACAAAAAAAGACTTTCAGCAAAAGAACACGTTATCAGCCATCAAAAGTCACCACTACCTCATTCCCTAGACCTCTCCTATCCAGTTACCCACATCCTACCAGACTCTGCTCATATGGGCACCCTGATACATATTTTGCACCACTGAACGGTCATAAACAACATTACCCTGCCTCACCACAACACCTGGTATCACTACACCCATGGGCCTCCTCCCCAACTATATCTCCATCGTCCAAATTGTAACATCATTACCATACCCCCATATAGCTGCTCATAATGTATATGTACGACCACAAGGGCTAGGAAAATATAAAGCTCAAACACAGACAGATGCTTAGTGACAAATAAACAAAAGAACATGCTAAACATACCAGAGCCATGTGCTACTGACAAATTATCATCCCATGCAGCTGACAATCGCATAGTCATCATGTCCAACACACATCCCTGTGGTGGTGATAAGGCCGGATCTTCACAGGCAGACATTCCCATGCCACATGGGCCACTCCACATCTCAGTATCGCCAGAATAATTCCATTCAGTGTGGTAAAGGGCAGTACTATGTGAACACATTTGATATGTTCGACTAAACTAACCACAGAACCCTCCTTGGTACAGGATCCTGTATGATGAAGGCAAATGAATTGTCAATGAGGAGGGTGTTCTGTGGCAACGAAAGCCATCCATCCATTTGGCGGCACAGAATAGCTCCATCAAACACATCATTCCAAGCAACATACACCAAGACTTGGGCGTCTGCTACAGTACACAAGAACGATCCGTAGTGCAAAGAAATATCAAACACTATACACAACCATATCAAAAATCATGTCTGAACATCAGTACTTACTTAATGACTCTGGGCAGCAAGCATGCCGTAACACTGTCGTTAGCGGTTTTTATGTGGTAACCATCCAATCACAGAGCATCAGCGTCAGATAACTGACGTAGTCGCCTGGACGTTGCCACGTGCGACTACTGATTAGACGCCTGGGCTGCTTTGTTATTGGTCATGCTGTGTATAAAATTGTGGCCAGCTGGTCTGCCACCCATGCTCCTACTTCAATGTGCATTGTTCTAGTAGCGTCTCATCACCAGAACTCTGTTGGACAGACGGTAAGTCGGTGGATATGCTATTGTGCTTCTCATGTATGCTCTATTATTGTCGGCTTCCCAACCATATTTTGCGACATGTATGGGCAGGTTCTGTGGAGCTTCATGTAGCGTCATGTAGATGTGTGGTTTGCGACGCCTACGCATCGTTAACCACCTCCGTGTCCTGTTGCACACATAATGATCCTTGCCACCAATGACATGACAATGTGTCCTACAGCACTACATCGTTACATAAATATGTGTAGTGGTCCTTTCTGTGTGTACATTTTATGTGGGACGCCATGTGTGCCATTTCAACATGATACAGCTTTGTAACTTTGCTTGGTCAGGGCCAAACCACATGTGCCTCGTGTCATGTGTAAAATGTCACATCTGTGTACACATATAAAGCCTATTAATGCTTCTGCATACACAAGCTAACTACCAGACCACCTGTCCTTGCTAGTGCTGGACATGGATTGGCCACACAAGAGTAGGATGTGACCTGATATGTACATGTATGTGTTTGGGTAATACAGTATGTTTTGTTTTGGCAGATGGCTCAGAGTCCTGAATTTGTGCGTGACCTCCTAGCCATGTACCAGGACTATGAATGCCTGTGGTGGGTGGCGTTGCCGGAGTACAAGAACCGGGAGGCGAGGGATGTGGCCTACGGGCACCTTGTCGAGCTGGCAATCCTGCTTGACCAAAGTAAGACCTGAACGGTGCCGATGGTTGTGGAGAAAATTAAGCGCCTGCGCACCGTGTTCACCAGGGCACATAACAAGTGGATGGATGCTCAGTCCGGGGCTGGAGCTGAAGAGGTCCCTAAGCCACGTCTGTGATATTATGACCCCTCACCTTCACCCTAGGCCAGGAGGCTCCTCGGCCAACCATTTTCGGCCACAACCCAAGAGCCTGCCCCATCACAGGAGGTGCGTTATTTTGGTTTTGCTACCTATGTCCACACCTTGTTGGTTGCACTGATGTGTGGGTTCGTGCACATGTGGAAGGCACAATTGTGTTGTTCTTTCACCATTTTTCTTCTGTGTGTTCTGCTGTGTGTTGCCTCGTGGCTGTTGGCACAGATTGTGCTGTCTTATGTTGGGTCACTTGCCATATCAATTTGGAGCGTCAGGTGAGTACAAAGCACTGGTCTACTTCTTTCTTCATCTCTGTTTCCAACCCTGCTACTGTTCATTTTGGTGTTTGGCATGCTCAGATATGCACAATGTTGTGCTGGGTGGTTGGTTGTGGTAATTGATGTCAGTACATTGCTACTCTTGTTAATTATTGGTTTTTCTATGTTTGATTTACAGGCCCCCTTGGGAGTCTGGCTCCATTGCAGAGGACCCACCCGCTGGCCAGGCTCAACCATCTACAGCTTTTGGGGAGCCAATGCCTGATCGCAGTGGTGGGTGGCCGTGCCCAGGGCCCAGCTCAGGAATACAACGGCGACGTACGCCTGCCCTACCCAACACTGAGCTGGGTACCTGGGCAAAACGTGTGCTCTTGGACAGAGAGAGGACCCCTGCATATGGCCAGTGAGTGGGTGTGTAGAATAGAGCCGGAACAATGTGCCATTGCCGACAGGGCCATCATTTGGGTCCTGGAAGCGGGCGTTAATGGGGCACTGAGATGGGGTGGCTACATTGCCATCCCCAAGAAAACACCCCCAGTGCCCCCTGCACCCCAACAACCCATGGCTAGAGGTTGCCAAAGTCAGGATCCCCCCATCCCCCACAAAGACAACAACACAGAAGGGCCCCCAATGTGTGGGAGTACCATAATTAGGGGGAGGAGCCATTGTCTGATTCAGCAGAGGACGAAGACGCAAGATGCAGTACATTGCGTCCTGGACTGTTTTTGTGTTGTTTTCGGAAAAACCAAGTGTGTTGTTTATTTATTTTTTTTGGTGATAAACCAGACTTTGATTTCCCATACCTACATCCATATATGTGTCTGGTTCTGCAGTATGGTTGTGTGTACTGTGTTGTGGGTGTAATGGTGATGTTTGTGAAGCAGAAGGAGAGCCCTCATGTCCACAATAACATAGTTGGGTCATTGTAGCAGACAGGAGACTATCCCTAGGTGACATATGTGAGTATGGGGAGATTAGAAGTGGTCTGTGGCCGACATAGACG
Source organism: Allobates femoralis (assembly GCA_033576535.1). Classification (NCBI taxonomy): domain Eukaryota; kingdom Metazoa; phylum Chordata; class Amphibia; order Anura; family Aromobatidae; genus Allobates; species Allobates femoralis. The sequence goes on along the minus strand of JARQOC010000002.1, from coordinate 305,902,590 downwards.
AGTCTGTTTGTGTGTGTGTGTTTGTTAATGTGGGTGTGATATTGGAGAGAGTGATGTAAAATAGGGCTTCATTCGTGGTCCAATGGTACAGTATGGTCAGGTCTTTATCATGTTACACTGCACACCTACACCAAGTCATTAGCCATGTGTTGGGTTTAACAATTTAACCGGGCCAAGGTGTCCCTGTGTGTGCAGAGACAAGGGATCACACAGTATATTTTGGTCCATGAACATTTATTTTGTGTTGTTTTTTTTTGCAAGATGTTTTTTCAGATTAGTAGCAATCAAACCATACTACCCACTTTCCCAATGTGGGATACTATAAGAAAAGAGGCCAAAGGGGCCTAACAAACAAGGGTGGCAACATGGCAAAAGTCACACAAAAAGGGTCCAACATTGACAAACAAATATAAGTGCTATTGCCAACATTGTTGAGGGGGGATATGGTGGACTAGGGCAATGGTGGACTCGGCTGCCTGGAGAGACATGATCATTGCCCGCAACCGGTCCAGGTGCTGCTGGGCCTCCGTGTGGTACACCTGTATAGGAAAAAACAGCCATTAGTCAGTGACATGTGTAGGTGTGGGTGGGTGACGTCATTGCTCAGGTTTTCACTTACGTTGCAGATCCCCATCCTGGGTTCCATCTTCCGGAGATGGGGATGCGCTCACATTCCATCCTGCAGCACGAGCTCTTGCACCTTGACAAAGAAAGGAACAAGAAAAAAAACAGAATTACTCACATACTGATATCAGGGACACACACCAACAGGTATATAACAAAGCATGGAGGCCATTGACAACACTTACCACAAATACCAAGCACTGCAGGCTCAATGTCACGGTGTGGCCCACGGGAGCTGGAGATGCTGGGGGGGTGGTTGAGCCGGGGGTTGGGTTCTGGAGCCAGACTGCCAGGCTTCCTGCTCCCTCCAGGTAAGGTGACCGTATGGTCCCGGCGGGGGCCGTAGTAGCTGGACCCTCCAGGAATGGGGATGGTGGTGTCCCGGGGGGAAGCGTACTTCCTGGGCCCTCTATGGCAGGTGATGGTGGTGTCCCGGAGGAAGGCACTTCTTGGGCCCTCCATGGCAGGTGATGGTGGTGTCCCGGGGAGGGGATTTGGGGGCGGCCTTCCTGGGCCCTCCATGGCTGGAGATGGTGGTGTCCCGGGGGACTACCTTCTCCCTCCATGGCAGGTGATGGGGGGTCCCAGGTGGTCTAGGGGACCATCGTGCCTCCTCTGATGTGGAGTCATCCTCATCTGTAATTTAAAAATTGACAAGACACGGATTTGAGAAAGGGAACACATCATAGGGGAAACACGTACTGTGTGTGTATCAATGTCATTAGGGCGTGCAGGCTCAGCTGAAATTTTTTGGTCTTCAGCGACACTATGGTTAGGGGCCAGTCTGTTTTTGAACCAGACCACAACACCAGGGAGCCCATATTTGGGATGTAAAACACTCTTGGATTAGCAGAGGATGGATTTGTAAACAAAACACAAGAGCAGACAGTAAGCATCTGGTGGTGCCACCATGGGTGCAAACACATAGCAGTCAGCATTTCAAAACACATTGATCACAATCTGGACAAGTGACTACAAGCTATGTGTCAGAGTGTGCACATATGTGCTGCCAGGTGTGATGTGGCCCTTCTAATTAGCATTAAATTGGCAATCCGGCTACGAATATCCACAATCCGCCCTGGGGACTTGTGTTTCAGATCTGCAAGTTTTTTTGGGGATCTGTTTGCGGGTCCTCTCCATACCCACTTTCTGGAGCAGGGCCCGCTGGATGCTCCTGAGTATGCTCTGCTTACGCAGGCGTGGGTGCCGGTGATGCTGGTGGCACCAGTAGTCATGACGGTCACACAGGTCTATGAGGATCATAAGTTCTGCCAGACCCCACGTGGCAGCGTGCTGTGCGGCCGCCATGAATTTTCTCCTATGTGCAGGGGAGGGGCAGGCACCTGACGGGCAGGGAGGAAGGAACAGAAATGTAATGACGTCACCACGCACACTGGTGCCGCCAAACAAATTTGAGGGCGCTAAAAGGTAGACGTCCGCGGAGTGGGAGCAGCATAATGTACCCAGCAGCGTCACCAAATTCACACACATAGGGCGATTGCAGTGCGTGGCCCATGGCACACATCTATGATGTGTAGGCCAACATCTGAGCTGTCATGTGTGGCACTATACTCCAAACAGCCTTACTTAATACACGCGGACAACATAGCTTGCGCTATACAATGGCGCACCTAATTGCACTGATTTTGCGGACGCTTGTGTAGGTGAAGATGTGTGTGGTGCTGAATGGACAGCTCTTCAAATATGGCACCCTGTCAACTGACAGCCAATGGGAACACAGTAGCCAACACCAACCATCGCAGACGGGGCACGGACTACAGAACGCTTGAGGCACACCTACGGGAAATCATAGGCAACGCTCTTTCCATCATTATCGCCCTGTCACACGCCACAACACGGAAATATCGCCTTAAGGATTGCAGCTGATTACTGAGCACTGTTCAAGAATCAGGCGACGGCTGAGGGGCGATTTATTGCCACGAAATTGCAAAATCACACGCCACAACCGTGTGGCAATTTCACGGCGATTGCTCCAGGGCGACATATCGCCTTTATGATTTCCAGGTGAGATTGCGGTGTGTGACGGTATCTTTAGAGGTAGTGGTCAAATTAGGTCATTACCATTTTAGTTTATTTATGAAAATATCAAAAATTTTACAAAAAATTCACAATTTTCAAACTTTTAATTTTTATGCCCTTAAACCTTTCATTCCCTTGCTAGTTTTCACCTTCGTTAACGGGTCATTTTTTGCAATTCTAACGAGTCTCACTTCATGAGTTTATAACTCTGGAGTGCTTCAATGGATCCCAGTGATTCAAAAAGTTTTTTCGTGATATATTGGACATCATGTTACTGGTATATTTTGGATGATTTTTTTTGTTTATTTGTAAAAAATAAGAAATTTGGCAAAAAGTTTGAAAATTTCACAATTATTAAACTTTTTATTTTTATACTGTTAAACCAAATAGCTGTCACACAAATTAGTTAATAAATAACATTTCCCACATGTCTACTTTACATAAGCTCCATAATTGAAAGACATTTTTTGTTATGAAGTTTCAAAGTTTATGAGCAACTCCTCATTTTTTCAAACAAAATTTAAAGACTAGATCACATCTGAAGTGACTTTGAGGGGCCTATATGACAGAAAATACCCAAAAGTGAGATCATTCCAAAAGCTGCACCCTTTAGACTGCTCAAAACTGCATTCAAGAAGTTTATTAACTCATTAGGTGCTTCACAGGAACTAAAGCCATGTGGAAAGAGACAATGAAAATGTTACTTTTTCCATCAAAAATGTTAGCCTCAAATACTGAATTTTCACAAGAGAATCAGGAGAAATTACATCATACAATTTGTTGTGCAATTTCTCCTGAGTAAACCGATAATCCATATGTGGTGGAAAACCACTAAGAGCACAGCAGGGCTTGGAACTGAAGGAGTGCAAAAATGATAAAGTATATTTTTTCCACAAAAATGTTGTTTTAGCTTCAATTTTTTCATTTTCTTAAGGACAACGGGAGAAAATGGAACTGAAAATGTATTGTGCAACGTCTTCAGAGTACGCCAATATCCCATATGACATGGAAACCCACAAGGCAGGGCTCGGAACAGAAGGGGTGGCATTTGATGTTTTGAACTGTATGTGGTGGAAAACCACTGTTTGGGCGCACAGAAGGCTCGGAAGTAAAGGAGTGATGTTTTGGAGCGCAGAATTTGATGGAATGGTCTGCATGGGTCATGTTGAGTTTGGTTAGCCCTAGACATTTCCCCACAAAAGGCCTCATTCTGGAAATTAGACCCTCCAAGGAATAATAATAATAATAATAACATTTATTCATTTATATAGTGCTATTAATTCCATAGCACATTACATACATCAGTAATGCTGTCTCTCTTGGAGCTCACAAACAGGAATTTATCTAGATATGTGTAGAGCATCTTGAACCGACAGGTACTTCACAAAATTTTGCAATGCAGAAAAATGAAAAACATTTATTTATAAAAAAGGATGTTATAGCACCAAATAGTTTAATTTTCACAAGGATACAAGGGGAAATTGGACCCCAAAATCTGTTGTGCAATTTTTCTTGAGTACACCGACACCCCATATGTGGTGGAAAACCACTGCTTGGGTGCACGGCAGGGCTCGGAATGGAAGGAGTGATGTTTTGGAGCACAGATTTTTGATGGAATGGTCTGCGGGTGTCATGTCATGTTTGGTTAGCCATAGGACATATCTATATATCCTAGGTCATCAAGAAATTGCAATCAAGGAAATATAAATACAGCCAAAGTTGGGAAGGAGTTAAGCCAGATAGTTATAACACAAAAAAAATCATTAATAAATAGCATTTCCCGCATGTCTATGTCAATTCTCCACGTGGACCCACTTGTGTGGTTCCTGCCCTGATCACTAGGCACTGCCATATTCCATCTATGAGTGGTGCTAGTGATGCGTCCTCATCTGGACTGGCTCCTGTAATTCCTGGCCCGGTCACTAGGCACCTCCCTGTTTGCCCTATAGATGGCACTGATGAAAAAAGCATTGCGTCTCTGCTAGAACTTATATCTGCGGCTTCTGCCCCTGCCACCAGGCATCACTGTGTTCACACTGCCCTGCCTATGGGGAGGGCCACTCCCTATACAAACGCTGGGACATGTTTCACCTGTTGTCAGTTATATTCCTGGTTCCCCATTCTAATTTGAGCTAGTTTCTCTTTGATAATTGATTAGATCTTGGCCTTATTTTTTGACTCTCCGTTCTCTCTTTACAATGTTGTACCTTGTTGTCCTCTCGGTTTTAAACAGATTCCTGACATTTCTATCCTTTTTTTCTCCCTTGTCTTTTTCTCAGGCTTATCTGTCTGACAATCTGCCTGCTCTGGCCTGTTGCTTTTCCTTAGGCTGGAGGCACACTGTCGTGCATCAAACACAGAGAGTGTTTGATGCACGACAGTGATGCTAGTGTAATGCGTGTTGTGGGTGTGTGTGGTGCGTGTGGTGAGTGTGCCTGCATGTATTGATGTGAGTGTGCTGCGAGTGTCAGGTGTGAGTGCGTGTGTGGTGCGTGTGTTTGTGATGCTGTCTGTGGTCCTGAAGGACCGCGGAGAGCATATGTCGGGAAATTCAAACTCGCCTGCTGTCAAAAGCCGGCGAGTTTGAATTTCCCACCATGCGCATACAGTAATAATAATCCTGCCTCGCTGTCACAGCGGTGCAAGATGATTATTATAATGTGCTTTAACACTCATGTCAGCATGTGCCCTGAGACTGTCCAAGCTCCTAGACACATGCTGAGGTCATAAATGGCCAAATGTGTGTTTTATGCCTATAAATCTACAAAGCCGGTATTTGTCGGCTTTGCAGTGTAATTTCTAAACTCCTGCTGCTCCTGTCTGTGAACAGCGTTAATGTACGCTGTCCAGCGTCCTGAACAGCTAAGTAATCAGCACAGGCAAACTACTGTGCTGATTACTCAGCTGTTCAGGACCATGGACAGCGTACATTAGCGCTGTTCACTGACTGGAGCAGCAGGAGTTTAGAAATTACACTGCAAAGCCGACAGTTACCGGCTTTGCAGATTTATAGGCATAAAACACAAATTTGGCCATTTATGACTTCAGCATGTGTCCAGGGCGCTTGGACAGCGTACATTAACGCTGTTCACAGACAGGAGTAGCAGGAGTTTAGAAATTACACTGCAAAGCTGACAAATACCGGCTTTGTAGATTTATAGGCATAAAACACACATTTGGCCATTTATTCTTTAGCGTGGGGGGGCCCTATAACAATGGGCTCTCACCCCGCTGAGAATACCAGCGCTCAGCTGCCTAGTTTTACCTTGGCTGGCATGGAAAATAGGGCGGAGCCCACGTATTTTCTTTTGCCAGCCAAGGGGAAATTAAGCAGCTGAGGGTGGCCGCTCGCAGTTTGCCTGCTTTCATCGGGCTAGACTTAAAAATGCTGCGAAGCTCCACGCGTTTTTTTTTTTAAAATAATTATTTATTTTACACCCTAAAACGCCAGGTTGGTTGCCATACACTAATGTGTATGGCAACCAAGCAGAATCACTGTCCAGATTGAGAAAATCCAGTCTGATTACAACAGCCAATCACAGAGGCTCCCACAGAGTGTGAGCTCCTGTGATTGGCTGTTAGTTTGACAGTGCAGTGAATATGTAATGAGGTTAATAGGCGGCCCCGGAAGTAACAGCGGGGAGCCTATTAAACCTGATTCAGCTATTGTAGCATGGTGCTACAAACTCGCACTGTGTGCTGTATGGAGGCGAGAATTTCTCGCCCCCATACACTTGCATTGCGCTCACGCGCGTCAGAATCGCGTGCAGTCGCAGCATGCTGCGACTGCACTCGCGTCTGACTTGCAATGCAAGTTAGGTGCGTGGAACTTGCACCAGTATGCCCTGCCTGATAGGGCAACACTGGTCCGAGTGCAATGCGTTTTTTTTCACGTATTGCACTCGCGCGAGTCTCATGCCAGTGTGCCTCCTGCATTACAAATAAGCCCCAGTACATTGTAGTGCCCAGTACATTGTACCCTGCTTGTGCTTCTGGAGACACATACCCTAAATTAAGCAGGTTTCCTCACTACAGCAATGCCAAACATGTGAACATTAACTGCAGTTTAGGCACATTGTGAAGTTCAGAAGAGAGAGGAGAATGTGCAGATTTTGCTGAATTTCTTCTTGGGGTTGAGGTGTCATAGCGATTTTCCAGAGCCTCTGTGCTACCAATAACGTGGAAGCCACCTATAGTTTCGTTAACACATCACAAACCTGAATGGTGACTTATCTTTTTTTCTAAGTTCAGTTGAATTTTATTGGTGGCAGTTTGAGGTACAGAACATTTTGGATCAGTTCACATCTAACCTGTGCTCTATGCTGAGCACTTACATTTGGGTTTCCATCTACATCTCTGAAATATGTAATACAGATAAAACCCCCGACGGATCCATTCACTAATGTGGCAGCAGAGTTACCGTTGGCATTCTTGGGCCTCTGTTCATCAGTGTCTTCTTTTCAAAGATGCATAGAACTATTGTTGACTGCACTTTTGTGCACGCCTAAAAAGACATGTTAAAAGGTAGACAAGGGCTCTAAATCAATCCATCTGCCTCATTACGGTAAAATATCCATTGGGAATTTTGTCCGAATTATGTTTTTCAGAGATTTACAAGGAAAACCGAAGATATGCATTCAGCGTAAAGTGTAGGATAAATGTGAGCCGAGCCATTCTGCGATCTTTGGAAGGCAGAATAAACTAATTAGCAGCACTTGAAAAATGTACTTTAATTTATTTTTTATGCTGTCACCATGCAGTATAAGTGATAAGACGACTTTAGTCCTGCTGTATACTGAGAGCTATAGCTTTTTCATTTCTCCACTGATGGAGCTGAGAAGCATCTTATTTTCTTATTTATTGTGGGACAAGGTAACGTTTTCAGTGATACCATTTTTATTGACATGTAACTTTTTTATCACACTTTATTCCAATTTACTTGGCGAAATGATGAAAAAGCAAATTTTTTTTTTGCCATGTTGTTTTATTTATTTTTTATGGTGTTCACTGAAGGAGCTAAATAGTGTGACAGTTTTATAGATTGGGCCGATTCAGATGCCGTAATGCAAAATTTGTGGACTTTTTGGTTTATTTTTTTACATAAATATATGTATTTGTATCATATCATTTTTTTCTTTTTTTGTTCTTTATTTTGTTAATTTTTTAAACCCTTTTAAAAATGTACATTTTTTTTTTACTTTTTTGCTAAGTCTCTTTATGGGGGATTAAGTTTTATTGCACTGATCCCTGGTATAATCCATTGCAATGCACCACCATTGCAATGGATGATATCTGTCAGTTTTACACTGACAAACATCTTATGGTGGGTTTACACAATAGGATATCGTAAACGATATCCTTGGAACGATTACGTGACTGTGATCGTTCCGACATCGTTAGTGCGCTGTCACACACAAGGATATCGTTTACAATATCCTATGCAGCAGTGCACCAGTTAAATAGGAGATGAAGGAGTGAGCGATGTAATAAAGTGGCAGGAATAGGAGCTTTTTGAACGAAATCGTTCAAAAAGCTGTCACACTAAACGATGCTGCTTCCTGAAGCAGCATTAATTGGACGACAAACGATAGATTTGAGGTCAGGATCTCAAATCTAGGATGAATGATCCAATGATCTTTTCATCCTATATCTTTGCTTACACGCAACAACGCACAAACGATATCTTTCCAACTGTGACATTTCAAGGATATCGTTCAGGATATCCTAGCGTGTAAACCCACCATTAGGCTGCCTTCACATTTGCGTTTGTGTCTGCATGCGGAGGGCATGCAGACACAAACGCAGGGCAAACGCAGCCATACTGATGTGAATGCAGCGGAGAATCTTCGCATGCGTTCACATCAGTATGGTGCCTGGCCAGCCAATCAGCTATCTCGGCGGCGACCAGGAGCCAGAGATTAGCGGCGGAGATCTCCTCCTCCGGGCCGCCGCCGAGATCGCTGATTGCCACCGGGAGAGATTTCAATGTGATCGGCAGCATTCTCCTGCGCTGTCATGCGGAGGACACTGCGGATCCATTGAGATCGATGCATTGTTTGTGCGCTTGCAGGCACTTGCTGATAAAACGAGCGCCCGTGAACGAACACAAAATGCAACATTTTGCGTTCGGAGGGTGCACAAATTATGCCCATCCGAATGCAACCACAACAGAACGCAGCCAAACGCAGCTACTATATGTTCCCATGTTAAACATAGGAATGCAGTGCGCATGCATTAGGCTGCATTCTGTTATGCTGCGTTCCAAACGCAAATGTGAACCCAGCCTTACACCATGCTCCTGGCATCTAGAAGACTGCTGTAGCTGTGTGACCCAGAGAATATCATGATGTCACTTGGTTGCCATGGCAACCTTCCGGCCCCGGTGATCAATTTTGGGGGGGTTTTCATTGCTTGGGAGAGGAGCACACTCCTTTAACAGACTCCTAAATACTGTAATCACTATTGAAGAGTTTAAACAGCAGGGGCAGCACAAGGACCGCTTCTAACTGTGAGAGCCGGGTCCCTGCTTCACATTAGCTGAACACCGCCGGCAAGCACGCAGATACAGCTCCTGGATATGTATCCATATGTCCTAGATTGGGAAATCCAAGATATAAAAATACATCCAAGGTTGTGACGAGGGTTAAAGCATAACCACTGTTTTAATTTTTATTTCATAGATCAATAGTACATATGAAAATAAGCAACTTTGCAATATATCTTAGACAAATTTGCTTCTTTCTCTGTTAGAATTAATCAGTTATTATCTGTATTCAGTGAACATACTTCCCTATTACTGTTATCGGGACGGCAGGTGTTGGTGAGGAGATTCTATGAAAATAGAAGATAGGTGGAGCCCTACCTCTAGCTCCTCCCTTTGCCTCTAGCTCCTCCCTCTAGCTCCAGCTCCTCCCTCTAGGTCCAGCTCCTTTCTCTAGCTCAGGCTCCTCCCTCTAGCTCTAACTCCTCCCTCTAGCTCCAGCTCCTCCCTCTAGCTCCAGCTCCTCCCTCTGCCAATAGCTAATCACTCTGCCTCCAGCTCCTCCCTCTAGCTCCTCTGATCTGCATAGAATCTCCCAATTACAGTAATTTGAAAGTGTCTTCACCGAATACAGATTTTACCTCAGAATTGAGAATTTTGATAATAACTGATAAATTCTGGAAGATAAAGATTTTTTTTCTGATAAAATATATTACATAGTTACTTAGTTTCATGATTAATATTGATTTATTAAAATAAAAAAATTAAAACGCCAATTATGCTTTAAGGAGTTATGGCATAGACAAATAATGATCATTATTACAAAGGGCTTTCCCCAAACTGTTCCCACAAAGTTGGAAACACACAATTCTCCAAAATGTCTTGGCTTTCTGTCGGATTAACATTTCTCTAAATTGGAATTGAAGGGCCTAAGACAACCCCTAAGAAAATACCCCATATCATTATCCCTCCTATACCACATTTTACAGTTGACCCAATGCACTCTGGCAATTTTCTTTTGGCATTTGTTATACCAAAAATTGTCCATCTGAGTGATTCATCACTCCACAGAACATGTTGTCAATCCTTCCGAATTCAGAAGTGGAATACTTTGCACCACTGCATCAAACACTTGGTATTGTGCTTGGTGAATTAAGGTTTCCATGCAGCTGCTTATCCATGGAAACCCATGCTATTATAGAGGTTGTACACTACTTGGACAACCCCTCCTCATTACCCATGCGTACCCCCGTAAAAATAAATAAGCCTATGCTCACCTCTGGTGTCGTGGTGGTTCCAGCGAATTCTGAACTCACATTCCCAGAACGCATGTGACATTGTTATTATACATCCAGGTTCTGCAACCAATCATCGCCTTCCTTCTCCCCACTTTCAGATGTAGGAATAATTAACAGGAACTGAGTGCCAGCTGCAGCGCTCCCTTATTGTTAATAAGGCGGAGAGATGGACGCTGCGCTGATTGGTCGCGGGGCTTACATGTCATAACAATGTCACATGCGCTCTGGGAATGCAAGTTCTGACATCACTGGAGGTGAATATAGGCTTATTTATTTTTACCGGAATACTCATGGGGAAGTAGAGGTGTTGTCCAAGAAGTGGACAACCCCTTTAAGCTCCCAATTTTTGTGCTGATATTAATGCTAGAAGAGGTTTTGAGCTCTGCAGTTATACAGTCAACAGAGTGTTAGTGATTTTTATGTACTATGTGCTTCAACATTCAGTGACCCTGCTATGCAACTTTGTTATCTGCCCCTTTATGGCTGATCTGCTATGGCATGTTATGATATGACATATGATATGTTATGATATGACGTGTTGCAATTGACTAGCAATCCGAGAATTGGATGCGGAAAAAGCATTAGTTAAAGGGATCCTGTCACCCCCAAATCGCCTCCTAAGCTATGAAAACATGTCCCTGCAGCATCCCATCACTAATCTCACACTCCATTTGTCTCAGAAAAGCATCCTGTGAAAGTGTAGAAAAACGTTTTATAACTTACTCATTAGTGATGATAATGAGCTATGACTATATTCTTTAGTCACTAAGGCTGGCCATCTTCGTCATAATATCACATGATTAATAGGCGTGATCTTCTATGCATATTGTAATCAGCGCCTCACAGCTCTCCTCGGCGCTGCCTGGGATGCAATGGGGCTGTAATGACGCGAATCGCGTCATTTCCGGCATCGGGTGACGTCAGTACACCCACGCCGCTCTGTAGGCTTCAAGCCCCGCACTGCGCATGCGGCGTGGGTTTACTGACGTCACCTGATGCCGGAAATGACGCGATTCGCGTCATTACAGCCCCATTGCAGCCCAGGCAGCGCCGAGGAGAGCTGGAGGCGCTGATTACAATATGCATTGAAGATCACGCCTAGTAATCATGTGATATTAGGACGAAGATGGCCAGCCTCAGTGGCTAAAGAATATTGCTCCAGCTCATTATCATCACTAATGAGTGAGTTATAAAACGCTTTTCTACACTTTCACAGGATGCTTTTCTGCGCCAAAAGGAGTGTGAGATTAGTGATGGGATGCTGCAGGGACATGTTTTCATAGCTTAGGAGGCGATTTGGGGGTGACAGGATCCCTTTAACATTGGTCCGGGAGCAATGCAATTTTTCCCCACAGTAAACTCGGACGAGTTTCACGGAAGTGTGTCCAAGCCCTTAGTGTGACTGACCAGTATTTTGAAGTCAGGTTCTCTTAGGCTGCTTCCACACTGCAGCTTTTTCACTGATCAGTGTCCATCAGATTTGGGTGCCAAAACCCGGAGAGAAACCAGGAGAGGAACTTGCAGAGAAAAACTATAATTGAAAGATTGACACCTGTTCTGAGTTTTGGAGACACTCCTGGTTTTGGCATCCAAACACTGATGGACACTGATCAGTGAAAAAACTGCAGTGTGGAAGCAGCTTAATGTGTATAGCTTCTGCTGCATATATCACTGCTAAGGATCTGTTCACACGATGCATATTTTGGTCCAGATCCACAGCAGATCAGTACTAAATATACAGCAGTGTATATTCCCAGCCAAGTCTATGGGATTTGTGATGGTGCGTTTTTCTCTGCAGTGCATTTACTGTGTATTTTATTGCAGGAAAATCTGCAGCATGGTAATTCTTGCTGCAAATCTTACCACATTTTTCATCCATAGACCCTCATGTTAACTGAAAATAAGCAGCAGATACGCAGCAGTGTTCGCATTATGTATATGTGTTGCTTATTTTGTGTCTAATTTGCATTAAAATCCGCAGGAAGTGATTGTGTTGAAGGGGGTGGGGGGGGGGCAGGATTTGACATCTTTTTTTTCTTTTTTTGGCAAAGTATCCAAGCTTTATTGAAACAGACACAAAGCAACATAAAATCTGATTAAAATCCGCAGGGATGGTTTTAGTGCATTTTTCTGCCAGTAAGTGCAGTTTTGGAAGTTCAAAATCTGCACCACAATCTCAGCATGTGAACACGCCCTTATATTTCCTACTACCTAAGTGAAGTTTTCGACTAAATCATGCAATCTTCTAACAATCAAATTATAATGCTGTGTATGAATAAGTTGGTAGTGACGTGCTAAAATTGGTGACATGTCAATTGGATATCTGGATAGACTTTTCATAGTTTCACTGTTACTTATTAGTTGATATTTAGTAATGAAATGCAGTATCCAAATTCAACAGTGGAATAAGCAAATGGACTAATAAGCCATAAAACAGTGAACTATGCACAAAGTGCCTCAAATTAATTAGCAAGGATCAGTTACACCCAGGTCATATGACTTTGGTAAAAGGAACCATTTACAGAATATTTTATCAATGTATGAGCTGCAGTCATTTTGGAACAGAATACACTGATTTAGTCTCAGAAAATGGGTACTCAACTCTTTCAACCACACTGCTGTCTGTATATTCCAGTTATCTATAAACATCTTGAAGCTTGTAGCCGTCTAAAAGAAACACAGTGTTGAAAAAAGAATAAAACCAGAAGGAAGTGATGCATAATACTATGCAATGATTCAAGTCAACACAGGAAATGGAGACGCACAGCTGCTACCGGTAATAGGAAATACCATACAGTACAATGTTCAAACACAGAAAGGAAACAGTGTGCAACATATTACATATATAGTATATATCATAATATACATACATACACTCACATATACACACACGTATATAAATGTACACACAAACACATGGTGTCCAACAATTGCATGCAGTGTTTAACTAGTAAAGAAATCTTAAAGTTTATACGCACCAGCCATCCACTTGCAGCTTTTAAATAATGAAAAGCTATTAATTATGATTTTGTCTAATGGTGTATATCAGATAGACCCTAAGAATGTATGATATAGTCATTTTTCTTTAATGATCTCTGTCTTTGATACATGAAAACATGCTATCCATACAACACTTACCTCAATCCTTAATATATTCAAGTTGGATAATAGGTCCCACCTCTCCTCCCCATCATCTAAGATTCCATTATAGCCGAAGCCAGCAGCATTATTTATTGCATCAGCTGTTCAATAAGCATAAAGATATTATGTGATTATTAATACGCTTTATTTTGGTACTCATCTGTCATTCACTTACTTGCAATATTAATAATGAGGATAAATGACTAATATTTGAAAAAATAAAACAGCTCGGATTTCACCGCTCTTTCAGTTTAGAGATCATTATAGTTCAAGAAAGCCATGTAAAGCAGGCAAGGGAACCCATAGGGTGGACAGGCCCCCATGACAGGAGGGGAGGTAGGGAGTGAATGGGGATTCATGGATTGGTTGTGTTAAATGGCATAAAAGGATTGGTGGTCAGGGCAGGAAGGGGGGGAGTCGTGGGGGGACATGGGTCAGTGAAAGGGAAGCACATTTCACTTGGCTTCCGGTGCTGGCAGAAGGAGTTTCTCTGTCAGCTTGTTCCTGATCAATGGCGGACCTGGCGGTTTTGAGGGAGCTATTGGCGGCGGCCACTGTGGTGCATGGGGCGCAGGCAGTGCAGGCCTTTGTTCAGGCTGCCTGCACGTCCCCACCGGCACCGGCCCCCTCCGCACCCGAAGCGCGCGGCCGGCGTTCGCGGCCGCCGGAGCGCTACTCACCGGAGGCGGGTGGCGGAGGCGGGTCCGTTCTGGGAGCCCCGGTGGGGACCCTCAACGGCGGAGAATGTGTCCTCCAGGCTTGGAGCCGTCTCCGGCTGTTAGGAGGAATCCGCGGCGAGGGAGCGCTGGACCGGAAGTGGGCGGTCCCGGCCTACCGCGTACTTCCGGCCGGCAATCTAGGACCGGAGGACCAGCTATTGCGGCGGCTCCCGGCTTGAATAGGCCAGGGAGCGGCGCCGGGCGGCCATCGGTGACATTGGGAGCCACCAGCAGTCGGCGGGGGGCAGAGTGGCCTTCCGGGAGGAAGGGGCCAGCAGCGGCGAGTCACACCAGGGGGAATCTGAATGAGGACGGGGGCTTGGCGGCCGCAGACGGGAGGAGACGGGGTATGGGATCAACAGAAGGGGAACTGAGACGGCTACGACGTGAGACGGTGGCCCCTGGTGGTGAGGTGGGTGGCACCAGGGATGGAGCGGCGAGTGATGTGCGGCCCAGGAGGGCTGGTGCGGATCCCTCCGGTACTACGGGAGGGGGATCCCGGCGTGATCAGGAATTGCATCCCTCTGGCAGTCGGCCACAGGGGTCTGGAGCAGGAGGATCGTCCAGCCGGAAGAGGCAGCGGGGGAACTCGGTGGCTGGGTACGGTCAGGGTTCCCAGGACAGGGCATCTGATAAGAGGCAGCGGCCTGTCGGGGTGGCTGTGTCTCCGGTGGGTGCGGGGGGCGGCGTTGTGCGGCGTCGGGATGATGACGCGGCTTCCCTGACCGGTGCGGACGAGGCGTGCTGTCGGGAGGATGGCGAAGAGTCCGAGGGATCTTCGGTGGACGGAGGACCGGAGGAGGACATCGTTGCGGCTGCTCCGCAGCAGCCTGGTGAGACATTGGGGAATGTGGTTTTACCTGTGGCGGGGGAGGTTTATGGGGGGTGTTCACAGCCATTGGGGGAGGGTTTGCAGGGGAGTTCTGGGGAATTACAAGGGTTTGGCCAGTTAGTGGGTTTTTTACGCACTTTAATGTCGGCTTTGAGTCCGGGTGTGTTGACGGGGTCGCCGGTCGGGGCATGGGTGGGGCCTGCTGGGGCGGGTGCGGTCGGGACAGCAATGGTGCCGGTCATGGGGGCTACTGCGCCGGCTGCGCTGGAGGTTGCGAGTGGGGCGGCCGGGTTGGTGGCTGAGAAGCAGACTGCGAAGGAGACCGAGAAGGAACAGGAGGCGGGGAAGGAGAAGGAGGACGAGGTGGTCAGAATCAGCGATAAGGCGAAGAGCGAGGTTTATGTGTGCTTTGAGGGTCTTTTGGGGGCGCACCTTAAGAAGGAAGTTCGTGAAAAAATTTGGAACAAGGAGTACGTGGAGATTTTTTCGTTGCTCCCTCTTGCTAAATTTAATTTGGATAAGGTGCGGCCGAGTACTTCCAAGAATGAGAAGGATGATGAGGAGAAGCGGCGTTATCGGCTCATCCCGCGGACGTTTGCGAATTGGCTGCAGGCGTTCGCGATTTTGGCAAGCGTAGTGGGGGAAAAGGAGCCGGAACATTGTTCCGCTTTATTTGGATACATGGATGCTATTGGGGAGGCGTACAGGGAACACGGGGGCTCGGCATGGCTGCGTTACGACGAGGAGTTTAGGCAGAGGATGGCGGTGCGGCCGGATATTCAGTGGGGCCATAAGGATATTTCATTGTGGCTGCGGCTGATGACGGTCCTGGCTCAGCCCTTTCGTGGGACGGCCGGGGGTTCGGGTTTCGGTTCGGGATCCCCGGCAAATGCCCGAGGGGGTGGGCGCTGCTGGCAGTTCAATGAGGGCCAGTGCAGATTTGGGTCGTCTTGCCGGTTTAAACATGAGTGTTCAGGCTGTGGGGGCACCCATAGCCGGTCCCGTTGTTTAGAAAAAGGGGGAGGAAAAGGGGGTGACAGTGCTGGTCAAAGGGAGGACTCCGGTGAAGGTCGACGCGATGGAGCAGTTCCTAAATAGATATCCCGATGAGGAGGCAGCTGAGTTATTACGTTCAGGGTTTCGTTTTGGTTTTCATATCCCGTCCGATGCGACGGCTAGTGGGGTGTTTCCAGACAATCTGCGCTCGGCCAAGGAGCAGTCGGGGGTAATTGGGGACAAACTGCGGACGGAGGTGGGGTTAGGGCGTATGGCGGGCCCTTTTTTGGAGCCGCCTTGTAAAAGGCTGATTTGTTTCTCCGCTAGGGGTGGTGCCGAAAAAGGAACCGGGTAGGTTTAGATTGATTCACCATTTGTCATTCCCGGCTGGGAACTCGGTTAATGATGGAATTCCTCCGCAGTTGTCATCGGTTTGTTACGTTTCCTTCGATAAGGCGGTGAATTTGGTGCGAAAAGCTGGTCCAGGGGCGCTGATGGCGAAGTCGGATGTGGAGGCGGCGTTTCGCTTGTTGCCGGTGCACCCGGAGAGCCAGCGTTTGTTGGGTTGTATGTGGGATGGGTGTTTTTATGTGGATCGCTGTTTACCCATGGGGTGCTCGATTTCCTGTTCTTATTTTGAGGTTTTTAGTTCATTTGTGGAATGGGTTGTGAGGGATGTGTCGGGTATGGATTCCATAATCCATTACCTCGATGATTTTTTGTGTCGGACCTGCTGGTTCCCCAATTTGTGCAGGTTTATTGTTCGCATTGCAGGGGGTGGCTAATCGTTTTGGTATTCCGTTGGCTCCAGACAAAACGGAGGGCCCGGCGACAGTGATGCGTTTTTTTGGGAATCGAATTGGATTCTGTGATAGGCGAATGTCGGTTGCCAGAGGAAAAGGTTTTGGACTTGCGGCGGTCTGTGGCAGAGTTGGGCCGGGCGAGGAAGGTTCGGCTAAAGGTTGTCCAGTCGCTACTTGGTAAGCTGAACTTTGCGTGCAGGATTTTGCCGATGGGTCGGGTGTTCGCCCGACGGTTGGCGGCGGCCACGTCTGGTACTGCATGTCCGTCGCATTTTGTCAGGATTACGAGGGAGATCAAGGAAGATCTGAAGGTCTGGGATACGTTCTTGCAGACGTATAACGGGCGTAATTTTTGGTTGAAGGAGATGGTGCCCAATAGCGAGTTGCAACTCTTTACGGATGCGTCGGGCTCATTGGGTTTCGGTGCTTTCTTTCAGGGCAGTTGGTGTGCGGGCGCGTGGCCTCAGCAGTGGCATGTTGAGGGCCTGGTACGGAATTTGGCGCTATTGGAACTGTTTCCCATAGTGATGGCAGTTGAATTGTGGGGGACGGTATTGGCTGGACGAAAGGTGTGTTTTTATTGTGACAATATGGCAGTAGTACACGCGATCAATTCATTGTCCGCTAAATCTCCGCCGGTGGTAGCGTATCTGCGGCATCTAGTGTTATTGTGTTTGCAGCAGAACATTCAGATTGTGGCAAAACATGTGCCTGGAGTTTCTAATTCTGTGGCTGATGCGCTTTCTCGCTTTCAGCTCCGCAGGTTTCGGGAGCTGGTGCCATGGGCAGAAGAAGAGGGTCTGCAGTGTCCGGATGGCTTATGGACCCTGGTAATGTGATTGTAGGTGGTTTGATCTGCAGGTCGGTAGCTGAATCGACGTGGGCACGGTATACCGCGGTGTGGCGTGAATGGGAGGCTTTCGTGGGAACGTTTGGAGCTGGTATTGACAGGGCATGGCTGCAGTCAGTTTTGGCGTTCATTAGCAATGATTTTGTGTTGGGTAAATCGGCATCTGCGGTGTCAATGCGGCTGGCAGCTATAGAGTTTTGGTTTAAGTTATTGGGAAAACCAGATATGACGAAGGATTTCAGGGTTCGGCAGGCGTTGAAAGGCTTTAAGCAGGGAGCGCGGATGAGAGACAGCCGGCGCCCAGTTTCGGTTGAATTGTTACATAGACTAGTAGGGTGTTTGGAAGGAGTTTGTGTATCGGAATATGAGAAGGTTATGTTTTCAGCTGCGTTTGTGTTGGCGTTTTTTGGGGCATTTCGTTTAGGGGAATTGGTTAGCCCTTCTAAGGTCAGGGCAGGAGGCTTGATGTTTGGGAATGTGGTTGTGTGGCCTGACAGGGTGGAATGTTGGCTGCGGCGTTCCAAGACTGATCAGGCGGGAAGGGGAAGGCTGGTCGTGGTTTACGCCCTGGGGAGTAGTCATCTGTGTCCGGTACGTACCGTGAGGGAATTTTTGTCAGTAAGGGGGGGAAGCAGGGGTCCTTTATTGATGCATGCGGACAGCTCGTTTTTGTCGAGGTTCCAGTTTCGGGCAGTATTGAGGACTTGTTTGGTCACAGTGGGTGAACAGCCTAATGAATATGGTACTCATTCATTTCGAATCGGGGCGGCTACGGAAGCGTCTCGGTGGGGTTTGGGGGATGAGATGGTTCGGCGCATTGGTCGGTGGGAATCGTCTCGTTTTCGGCGGTATGTTCGGCCCCATTTGCTTACTCGGTAACGGCTGTAAGGACTGAACACAGGTTGCCAAAAAAGGGGGGACACGAACAGGGGATTGGTCAATGGCCGGGATATGTTTCACGGCGGGTGAGCCTTTTGTTTTTCCGTTGGAGGTTTGCACTTACTTGTTTTGTGTTTGTTTACGCAGGTCCCTGTCTGATCTGGATTATGGGTCACTCTTACGTCTACTGGGGGGCTCGGAGAGCAGATGTTCGTCCGGATGGCCGTCAGCTGGGGCTGGATCGTTCGGCCGCGGAAGTTAAATGGTTGGGGCTCAAGGGCATGACGTGGGGAAGAGTGTTGCCGGAGTTTGAGTAATTTTGTGGTGTGAATCGACCTCCGGATGTGTTGGTGTTGCATGTTGGGGGGAATGATTTGGGAGTGCGTGCGTCCCGAGAGTTAATTAGGGACATTAGGTGTGATTTGTTGCGGTTATGGTGTGCGCATCCTGGCTTGATTGTGGTGTGGTCGGATATAGTCCGACGTGGCAGTTGGCGTTTTGCGAGATCAGTGGATAAGATCAATAAGGCGCGTGTGAAGGTGAATAAAGTGGTGGGGGCGTTTGTAGCAAGGAATGGAGGCGTGGTTGTACAGCACAAGGATTTGCAGTCATCATCGCGGCAATATTTGAAGTCAGATTTGGTTCATCTGACTGATATAGGGATGGACATGTGGATGTTGGGTTTGCGTGATGGAGTGGAACAAGCAGTTGGTGTGTGGCGGGTCCAGGTCAAGTAAGGGGTCACTTGTCCTGTCCTATGGCGGGGGTAGGTCTGGTCCAGAGGCAAGGAAAGTACATTTGAAAAAGGGGAGAAGTCACTTGGAGGTTACAGTGGCTACGGAAAATGGTACTTGGCAAGTACGGGGTCCAAAAAGCTGGGGTATTTGGTTATTGGTAACCAGTACCTCGTCCCTGGGGCCGGTGGGTGTAGCGGCCAGGGATAGTAATAAGAATAATAATGAATAGCTAGTGCCAGGGGAAAGAACCAGTACAGCGTCCCTGGGGCCGGTGGGGGTAGCTGCCAGGGATAATCATTGGAGGCTTCTGGACCGGGCCTATCCAGGAATGATTGAGGAGTGCCTATTGTTTAAAGTTGGAACGCCCGTTGGAAGGCGAACCAGTTGAGTTTATTTAGTATGTAAACAATAGGCAATAAAAAGGCTGCTGTGGCCAATTATTAACCAAGTCATGGCAGTAGTTGTGTCATTATTGGGGCCCGAAAAGGGGGTTGGGGGTGGTTAAAAGGTTGGTAAGGAACGACCGAATAATCCTCCATCACCTGTCAAGACTACGCTGAAGAAAGCCATGTAAAGACTACGCTGAAGAAAGCCATGTAAAGACTACGCTGAAGAAAGCCATGTAAAGACTACGCTGAAGAAAGCCATGTAAAGACTACGCTGAAGAAAGCCATGTAAAGACTACGCTGAAGAAAGCCATGTAAAGACTACGCTGAAGAAAGCCATGTAAAGACTACGCTGAAGAAAGCCATGTAAAGACTACGCTGAAGAAAGCCATGTAAAGACTACGCTGAAGAAAGCCATGTAAAGACTACGCTGAAGAAAGCCATGTAAAGACTACACTGAAGAAAGCAACTTTAAATGGTGGTTATACAAGTGAAATAAATACTGTGGAGTGGAGAGGAGAGGCAGAGATAAGTTCACCTTCTGTTCTCCTGTGATGCTCCTGCCCAGTGCTGCCCAGTGTTATTTATGACTCCATCGGTGATTGTAGAGGCAGAAGCTGTCACAGTGTTCACAGCCCTGCCTCTGCATCTTCTCACATCTGACCTTTGGCTGTCCATACACAGTGACAGGATTATTAGCTATACAGTGTCCTGACTTTCTGGCTGTGCAGTAAGATCCTTAAGCTAAACAGCAGCAGTGACATCTGATCACTGACGTTGCACAGCAGGACACTGTACAGAAGCAAAGCTGCCACCCAGTAGAAGTGTCCCACAGGCAAAAGCACTGGCCACTGGTGAGATTTTTTTTTACTGCACCTCAACACACAAGTCACACCACACTGCACAGCAACACACCAGTCACACCACACTGCACAGCAACACACCAGTCACACCACACTGCACAGCAACACACACCAGTCACACCACACTGCAGAGCAACACACCAGTCACACCACACTACACAGCAACACACCAGTCACACCACACTGCACATCAGCACACCAGTCACACCACACTGCACATCAGCACACCAGTCACACCACCCTGCACAGCAACACACCAGTCACACCACACTGCAAAGCAACACCACCAATCACACCACACTGCAACAGCAGTACACAAGTCACACCACACTACACAGCAGCACACCAGTCACACCACACTGCACAGCAACACACCAGTCACACCACACTGCACAGCAACACACCAGTCACACCACACTACACAGCAACACACCAGTCACACCACACTGCCACAGCAGCACACCAGTCACACCACACTACACAGCAACACACCAGTCACACCACACTGCACAGCAACACACCAGTCACACCACCACTGCACAGCAACACACCAGTCACACCACACTGCACAGCAACACACCAGTCACACCACACTGCAGAGCAACACACCAGTCACACACCACACTGCACAGCAGCACACCAGTCACACCCACACTACACAGCAACACACCAGTCACACCACCACTGCACCAGCAGCACACCAGTCACCACCACACATGCAGAGCAACACACTAGTCACACCACACACTGCACAGCACAACACACCAGTCAAACCACACTGCAGAGCAACACACACCAGTCACACCACACTACACAGCAACACACCAGTCACACCACACTCACAGCAGCACACCAGTCACACACCACACTGCAGGCAACACACACCAGTCACATCACACTGCACAGCAACACACCAGTCACACCACACTGCAGAGCAACACACACCAGTCACACCACACTACACAGCAAACACACCAATCACACCACACTGCACAGCAGCACACCAGTCACACCACACTACACAGCAGCACACCAGTCACACACACACTGCACAGCAACACACCAGTCACACCACACTGCACAGCAACACACCAGTCACACCACACTACACAGCAACACACCAGTCACACCACACTGCACAGCAGCACACCAGTCACACCACACTACACAGCAACACACACAGTCACACCACACTGCACACAACACACACCAGTCACACACCACACTGCACAGCAACACACCAGTCACACCACACTGCACAGCAACACACCAGTCACATCACACTCCACAGCAGCACACCAGTCACACCACACTACACAGCACAACACACCAGTCACACCACACTGCCACAGCAGCAACACCAGTCCACACCTCCACACACACCAGTCCACCAACTACACAACACCAGTCACACCACACTGCAGAGCAACACACCAGTCCACACCACAACTACACAGCAACACACCAGTCACACCACACTGACACAGCAACACACCAGTCACACATGCACAGCAAACACACCAGTCACACCACACTGCAGAGCAAACACACCAGTCACACCACACTGCACAGCAGCACACCAGTCACACCACACTACACAGCAACACACCAGTCACACCACACTGCACAGCAGCACACCAGTCACACCACACTACACAGCAACACACCAGTCACACCACACTGTACAGCAGCACACCAGTCACACCACACTACACAGCAACACACCAGTCACACCACACTGCACAGCAGCACATTAGTCACACCACACTGCACAGCAACACACCAGTCACACCACACTGCCAACAGCAACACACCAGTCACACCACATGCACAGCCAGCACACCAGTCACACCACACTGCACAGCAACACACCAGTCACACCACACTGCACAACAACACACAAGTCACACCACACTGCACAGCAGCACACCAGTCACACACACACTGCACAGCAACACACCAGTCACACCACACTGCAAAGCAACACACCAGTACACACCACACTGCAGAGCGCACAGCAACACACCAGTCACACACATGCACAGCACACACAGTCCACCACACTGCACAGCAACACACCAGTACACCAACTCACAGCAACACACCAGTCACACCACACTGCACAGCAACACACCAGTCACACCACACTCACAGCAACACACCAGTACACACCACACTGCACAGCACACCAGTCACACAACTGCACCAAACACCAGTCACACACTGCACAGAACACACCATCACACCACACTGCACAGACACACACCAGTCACACACACTGCACAGCACACACCAGTCACACCACACTCACAGCAACACCAGTCACACCACACTGCAACACAACCACACACCACACTGCAGCACACACCAGTCCACACACACTGCACAGCAACACACCAGTACACCACACTGCACAGCAACACACCAGTCACACACTGCACAGCAAACACACAAAAAAAAAAAAAAAAAAAAAAAAAAAAAAAAAAAAAAAAAAAAAAAAAAAAAAAAAAAAAAAAAAAAAAAAAAAAAAAAAAAAAAAAAAAAAAAAAAAAAAAAAAAAAAAAAAAAAAAAAAAAAAAAAAAAAAAAAAAAAAAAAAAAAAAAAAAAAAAAAAAAAAAAAAAAAAAAAAAAAAAAAAAAAAAAAAAAAAAAAAAAAAAAAAAAAAAAAAAAAAAAAAAAAAAAAAAAAAAAAAAAAAAAAAAAAAAAAAAAAAAAAAAAAAAAAAAAAAAAAAAAAAAAAAAAAAAAAAAAAAAAAAAAAAAAAAAAAAAAAAAAAAAAACACACCAGTCACACCACACTGCAAGAACAACACATCCAGCTACACAACTGCACACACACACCAGTCCACAACTGACAGCAAACACCAGTACACACATGACACAAACACCAGTCAACCACATCACACTGCACAAGCAAGCACACCAGTCACACCACACACCAGCACAGCAAGACACACACAGTCCCCACACTACACAGCAACACACAGTCACACACACTGCAAAGCAACACACAGTCAACACATGCACAACAACACACAGTCACACCACACTGCACAGCAACCACAGTCACACACACTGCACAGCAACACACCAGTCACACCACATGCTACACAGCACAACACACCAGTCACACCACACTGCACAGCAACACACCAGTCACACCACACTGCACAGCAACACACCAGTCACACACACATGCACACACAGCAACCACACTCACAGTCACCATACCACATGCAGCAGCACTCACAGCAACACCAGTCACACCACACTGCACAGCAACACACCAGTCACACCACACTGACAGCAACACACCAGTCACACCACTGCACAGCAAACACCAGTCACACCAACTGCACAGCACACACCAGTCACACACACTGCACAGCAACACACCAGTCACACCACATGCACAGCAACACACCAGTCACACCACACTGCACAGCAAAACACCAGTCACACCACACTGCACAGCAACACACCAGTCACACCACAC
>JARQOC010000002.1:305738444-305873444 GCA_033576535.1 Allobates femoralis | reverse complement strand
CACAGCAACACACCAGTCACACCAGAAAGACACAGCAATCACAACACCAGTCACACCAACCAAACACACACAGTACACCACATCACAGCAACACACACCAACCACCACACTGCACAGCAACACACCAGTCACACCACATGCACAGCAACACACCAGTAACACCACACTGCACAGCAACACACCAGTCACACCACATGCACGCAACACACCAGTCACACACACTGCACAGCAACACACCAGTACACAGCACGCACAGCACACACAGCACACACACAATGCACAGCAACACACCAGTCACACCAGACTGCACAGCAGCACACCAGTACACCACACTGCACAGCAGCAACCCAGTCACACACATGCACAGCAACACACCAGTCACACCACACTGCAACAGCAACACACAGTACCCACACTGCACAGCAACACACAGTCACACCACACTGACAGAACACACCAGTCACACACACTGCACAGCAAACACCAGTCACACCACACTGCACAGAACACACCAGTCACACACACACAGCAACACACCAGTCAACCACACTGCACAGCAACACACCAGTCACACACACTGCACAGCAACACACCAGTCACAACACACTGCACAGCAAACACACCGTCACACCACACTGCACAGCAACACACCATCACACCACATCACAGCAACACACAGTCACACACACGACAGCAAACATCACCACGCACCACACATGCACAGCAACACACCAGTCACACCACTGCACAGCAACACCATCACACCACACTGCCAGCAAACACACCAGTCACACACCTGCACAGCAACACACCATCCACACTGCACAGCAACACACAGTCAACCACACTGCACAGCAACACACCAGTCACACCACATGCACAGCACACAACCATCACACCACACTGCACAGAACACCAGTCCACACACTGCACAGCAACACACCAGTCACACCACACTGCACAGCAACACACACACAGTCACACCACACACTGCACAGCACACACCAGTCACACACACTGCACAGCAACACACAGTCACACCACACTGCACAGCAACACACCAGTCCACACACTACACACACAGCACACAATGCACACACACACCAGTCACCCACATGCACAGCAACACACCAGTCACACCACATGCACAGCAACACACAGTCACACACATGCACAGCAACACACCAGTCACACACACTGCACAGAACACACCAGTCACACACTGCACAGCAACACACCAGTCACACACACTGCACAGCAACACACCAGTCACACCACTGCACAGCAACACACCAGTCACACACATGCACAGCAACACACCGTCACACACACTGCACAGCAACACACCAGTCACACACACTGCACAGCAACACACCGCAATCACACAGCACTGCAGACACACCCAAGTCACACACACTGCACAGCAACCACAGTCACACCATGCACAGCAACACACATCACACACTGACAGCAACACACAGTCCCACACACTGCAAGCAACAACACAGTCACACCACACTGCACAGCAACACACCATCACACCACACTGCACAGCAACACACTCACACACACTGCACAGTAACACATCAGTCACACCACACTGCACAGCAAACACACCAGCACACCACTGCACAGCAACATACCACATCACCAACACACATGCCCCAGCAACACACAGTCACACCACACTGCACAGCAACACCTAACCAGATACACACAACCACTCAGCAATGCAGAACACACCAGTCACACCACACTGCACAGCAACACACCGTCACACCACATGCACAGCAAACACCAGTCACACCACACTGCACACAACACACCAGTCCACACACTGCACAGCAACACCAGTCCACACACTGAACAACAACACACAGTCTACACACTTCAAGCAACACACACTTACACACTGCCAGCAACACACCAGTCCACACTGCACAGCAACACACCAGTCCACACACTGCACAGCAAACACCAGTCTACACACTTCATAGCAACACACATCTACACACTGCCCAGCAACACACCAGTCCAAACACTGCAAAAAAACACAGTCACACACTACAGAGCAACACCAGTCACACACATGCACAACAACACACAGTCCACCACTGCACAACACACCAGTCCACACACTGCACAGCAACACACCAGTCACCAATGCACAGCAACACACTGTCACACACTGCACAAAACACACCAGTCCACACACTGCACAGCAACACACCACCTACACACTGCAAGCAACACCAGTCACACATGCACAACAACATCATCACACACTGCACAACACACAGTCCACACATGCACAGCAACACACCAGTTACACACTGCAAGCAACACACAGTCCACACACTGCACACACATCCATCTACACACTGCAAGCAACACACCAGTCCACACACTGCACAACACACCAGTCTACACACTGCAAGCAACACACCAGTCACACACTGACAGCAAACACTAGTCACACACTGCACAAACACACCAGTCCACACACTGCAGAGCAACACACCAGTACCACACTGCACAGCAACACCCAGTCACACCACACGTGCACACAACACACCAGTCACACACACTGCACAGAACACACCAGTCCACCACACTGCACAGCAACACACCAGTCACACACTGCACAGCAACACACCAGTCACACCACACTGCACAGCAAACACACCAGTCCACCACACTGCACAGCAAACACACCACACCACACTGCACAGCAACACACCAGTCACACCAACTGCAGTAACACATACAGCTCACACCACACTGCACAGCAACACACCAGTCACACACTGCACAGCAACACACACAGTCAACACACTGCACAGCAACACACCAGTCCACACCACATGCACAAACATACCAGTCCACCACACTGCACAGCAACACACCAGTCACACACTGCACAAGCAACACACCAGTCACACACATGCACAGCAACACACCAGTCACACACACTGCACAGCAACACACCAGTCCACACACTGACAACAAACCACCAGTCACACAACTGCACAGCAACACACCAGTCCACACACTGCACAGCAACACACAGTCACAACTGCACAGCAAACACAGTCACACACACTACTAGCAACACACACACTCACACACACTGCACAGACAACACACCAGTCCACACACTGCAAGCAAACACCAGTCACACATGCAAGCAACAACAGTCACACACAGGCACACAACACACCATCACACCACACTGCACAGCACACACCAGTCACACACTGCACAGCAACACACATCAACACTGCACAGCAACACTGCACAACACACACATCCACACCACAGCAACACACCAACACACTGCACAGCCAACACACCAGTCACAACACTGCACACAACACCAGTCACACACTGCAAAACAACACCAGTCCACACACTGCACAGCAACACACCAGTCCACACACTGCAAGCAACACACCATCACCACTGCACAACAACATGCCATCACATGCAAGCAACACACAGTCACACACATGCACAACAGCACCCAGTCTACACACTGCACAGCAACACCAGTCACACATGCACAGCAAAGCACCAGTCACACACACTGCACAAGCAACACACCAGTCACACACACTGCACAGCAACACACCAGTCACACACACTGCAACAGCACACACCAGTCACACCACACTGCAAGCAACACACCAGTCACACCACACTGCACAGCAACACACCAGTCACACCACACTGCACAGCAACACACCAGTCACACACTGCACAGCAACACACCAGTCCACACACTGCACAGCAACACATCAGTCACACCACACTGCACAGCAACACACCAGTCCACACACAGCACAGCAAAACACCAAGCCACACCATACTGCACAGCAACACACCAGTCCACACACTGCAGAGAAAAACACCAGTCCACAAACTGCAGAGTAACACACCAGTCAATACACTGCACAGCAACACACAAGTCCATACACTGCACAGCAACACACCAGTCACACCACACTGCACAGCAACACACCAGTCACACCACACTGCACAGCAACACACCAGTCACACCACACTGCACAGCAACACACCAGTCAACACACTGCACAACAACACACCAGTCTACACACTGCACAGCAACAGAACAGTCCACACACTGCACAGCAACACACCAGTCACACCACACTGCACAGCAACACACCAGTTCACACACTGCACAGCAACAGTAGCCTGGCTATAAAAAATAAAAAAAACTCCAGACAGTAAATGATCAGTGGCATTCTGCCAATTCCCTCCCCATCCCTCTCCTGTGCAATTGTATTAACATCGTAGACACTGATACAGTTGAAAGCAATGATGAAAGAGTGAGCAGAGCGTTGACCGCTTCTTCCTCTATCATTCTCTGGGATGGCATACACGGATAGTCAGCATAGATTATCATGTGATGACTGTTTGAGAACCACTGGGGACATCACGGTCACAGTATCATTCATGTGACACATACAGAAAAGTCTGAAGTATCAAAATATACAAATAATTAACCCAAACAGTAAAGAAAAAATATTAAACAACGCCAAAATTATTATTTTTTGGCTGCTGTAATACCATAGAAAAATGTGTAATGAGTGATCAAAACGTCATATCTATCCTAACATAGAATCAATAAAAACATTGTTTCGCCCTGTAACCATTCACCGCTCCATCGACCCAAAAACTTTTTTTAAACTTCTGATTTATTTTTTTACCACTCAAATAATGAAAAAGAACTGGATATTTCTGGTATCACCATAATTGAACTGATGATCAGAATTATTTTGCGAGCTATTTTTAATACAAAATATACACCATAAAATGAACTCCAAAAAAAAATATGTCAGAATTGTGTTTCTTTTTCACAATTTCTCCCCATTTTGAATTTTTTTCCTATTTTCTAGCACACTATGTGGTAAAATGAAAAACGTCATTCAAAAGTACAACATGTCTTACAAAAAACAAGCCATCATATGGCCTATGGACAGAAAAATAAAAAAAGTCTATGGCTCTAGGAAGACGGGGAGGAAAAAACAAAAGTGCAAAAACAAAAAAATGGCTGTGTCACAAAGGGTTAATGAGGATATCAGACTGGATGGGCTTCCGGTGGTGTATAGTAAAGACATCAGAATGTATGGGATCTCAGTGGTATACATCAGTGAGTACATCAGGATATATGGGCTCCTGTAGGTATATATTTTTTAGGACATCAGAATGTATGGATTCCTGATGGGATATATTAGTGAGGACATCAGAAAGCATGGGCTCCAGTTGGTATATGTTAGTGGTGACATCAGAATGTATTGGCCCCTGGTGGTTAATCAGTTGATTTGATTGTTTATAGGTTGATCTACTAGTGCCCATCATTCTTTATTATCCTGTGTAAAGGTACCAAGTGATGATCGACTGCAATATTGTCGATCACGCTCGTTTATCGGTCTGAACTCATGCAACCCGTTTGTGTAAAATTGTGCAATATATGAGCATATAGGGCCCCACTTTGTCTAAAACCCTGATTACCAGTACAGTGTGGCGAGCTGTAAGATATATCAGGGTGCTGTGTGGCAAGCTGGAGGATATATCAGGGTATGGTGTAGCAAGCTGCAGGATATATCAGGGCGTAGTGTGGTGAGTTGGAGGATATATCAGGGTACAGTGTAGCGAGATGGAAGATTTGGGATAAATCACTGAAAGTAAGGGGCGCACAATAGTGTGTATCTGTGAGACACAAAGATAGAAATAATAGTGAATCCGTTCACTTGATATGGTTGTGAGACATCACAACCACCTTTTTCTCCAGTGACAATTTAGATGTCAAGCTTTATTCTAACACTATTGGACTAGTGGATTATTTGGAACGGAAGTGCAGTCACAAGTCCTTTTCCTTTATATACTATCCTGGAGATGGAGGATATATCAGGGTACAGTGTGGTGAGCTGGAGGATATATCAGGTTGTGGTGTAGCGAGCTGGAGGATATATGGGGGTACATGGCACAGTGAATTTGGGGTTTGTAGAGCTAAGCTGATTTTGCAGAATGTGATGACATTATTATACCATATTTGAATAAATGTTGATTTTTTGTTGAAGCATAAATGTGCAATTGATGTTCGTGGCTCTACCCCAAAAGTAAGCACTAGCCCTTTTTTGGAGGTGTAAAAAATATAAGACGCGGTCTTATTTTTAGAGGAACATAGTAGCATCTGATTCTCTCACATTGGATGCTATATGACAGTGTGACCCTGGCCTATAGGATATTTTCCAAAAAAGCTTGGAATGCAGATTTTAGCCACCATGCACAGGGCCATGTACAAGAACCATATACAGTATTCCCCTTGAACTCTAAGTGCCACCATTCAATTCACTGGGTGATGTGAGAGATATTCTTTCCTAAAAGCAAGTGATAGCTCATGCAACAATTTTCATGGTTTTATGTATATCCAAGTGAAAAATTGGCTTTGATATGAAATTAGAAACACACAGAGCTACAATGAGAAACATTTATCTTAGCGGGTATCATATTATGGCACTGAGCTATAACTACACTATGCGGTAGTGTGAAGCAAAGGATTAAATGGTATTAAAAGATATGGGCAACATGTCTCTAGGGGTGCCCACCCTCCCTAGAGACATGCTGTTCACACAGGTCAGCATGTGAGGGACTAATTCTATATTTAACTGTATTGCCGCTATTGTCGGCTTTTTCTATACTTTATAATGACAGCCACCAGCTCCTGTGTTTACAGGAGTATACTACGTAGGTTGCATAAGCACCAGAGACAGAACAGCATCCTTTATAAGCAGCTGTCTCTGGTGCTTACGCTATTTGCGTAGTCTACAGGCTTCTGTCCAGGGTCCTGATCAGTAATGCAGTAGTTCTATGGGCATCGCACAGCCATAGAACTACTGTACATGATATCAGGACCCAGGACAGCAGTCTGTAGACTAAGTAAATGGCGTAAGCACCAGAGACAGCTGCTTATAAAGGATGCTGTCCTGTCTCTGGTCCTTACTCAAACTATGTAGTATACTGCTGCAAACACAGAAGCCAGCGGCTGTCATTGTAAAGTATAGGAATAGTTGACAATAGCGGCGATACAGTTAAATATAGAATTAACCCCTCACATGCCGACCTGTGTGGACAGCATGTCTCTAGGGAGGGTGGGCATCACCTAGAGACATGTTGTCCACATCTATTACTAACATTTAACCCTTTGTTCATCCCTGTGACAGCAAGGATGAACAAAGCATACGGTAACCGGATTGCTCCGGATTACACATCCTGAGCAATCCGGTTACCGCATGCGGGGTTAGGGACATATTTTTTCACAAAAATGTGTCTGAAGGCACTTGCGATACCTCAATTAGCCTTACAAGTGTGACCGATTTATGCCACTGTACTAGATAGTGTTGGAGAAGTAGAATTAGGACACTTTCACATCTGCATATATAAAAAATCGCCTAGATTCTCAGCCAGGAAAAGTAGGAGTGTAATGTGTTTTTTTTCTCACATCAAGCTTATATCACACATATGTGATGCGAGTATGCTTTGTTTTTCTAGGTGAGAAAAAAAACACACACTTGCACAGCACGTGCATGGCATACAGTTGTTAGGTGAGATATCGAAAACATGCACTTCCACATACCATATACCTGGCATTTGAGTCCTAGGTGAGGAAAGAAACGCATAACTGTCTCCTACCTTTCCTGGCTGAGAATTTGAGCGATTTTATATATGTATATGTGAATGCTCCCTTAGAATGAATGTTTTTATTTTAAGGATTTTACGTTTTTTCTGATTATCAGGCTACATTCACACATCTGTGTGTCACAGTCTGACCATGGACAGTGATTAATAAGTTCAGATCAGGAGACCTGTGACTGATCTGACACGTGGATGTATGAATGCAGCCTCTTCTACAGAAAGCAATATTTGCAATATTTGGATTTTATTGTGAGCTAAGCTTGGTTAAATACAATCTATAATGCAGATAATATAGGGTAGCCATATAGCAATGTAAATCTAATGCCGAAAGAGTATGACATAAGTTAAAGGCTCACCTAGGGTCCAAGCAAAATAATATTTTGGTCTCCTGGAAGCTGCAGTCAAGTAGAGTTCCAAAAAAACATAGAGCACAGAGTTATTTGGGTCACTTGATACAGAGAATTGGTCCGACAGCATAATATGAGCAGCTAATAGAAAACAGCAAAGCCACAACTTCTTGAATACTGCCACCTAAGGTAAAAAACAGATTCTGCTTTATTCACAGGATCTATGGCATATTTTAAGAATTTAATCTTTTTGCTGCATTATAAAACACATATTGTGCCATGAACTATGATATGAAAGGGTTATAAGACTATGACTACAAGGTTGCTACCAGTGCATTTCAATAAATTAGAATATCATAAAAAAGTTTTTTTTTTCAGTAATTCAATACAAAAAATGAAATATTATATAGAGGAATATTATATAGAGTCTTTACAGAGTTATCTATATCAACTGTTTATTTCTGTTAATGTTGATGATGATGGCTTACAGTCAATGAAAACCAAAAGGTCATTATTTCAGAAAATTAAAGTAGGGAGGATGAAGGGTTAAAAAATGCACTGCCATATTCCACAAGACATCAAAGGGTGAATTTAATATTGATTTATTAGTCAACGTGTTTCAGGACTCCCTGAAGAGCACTGAAACATGGCAATAATTACATTGATTTTTGATGGTATTCTAATTCATTCAGATGCACTAGAATGTGATTTATGGTAAGTTATAAAGACATTCCCTAAATAAAAAATCAAATCCCAATATGGTCAAGAATTATAATATACATATTTCCAGACCAGTAGATGAGCTGTCCTATAACACCAACAATATCACTGTATATATAGATCACATTTTTTAATCTGTACAAAATAACTATTACATATATGATAACATACTGAATTTCCATGTAGACACATAATATTATATGTAGATTACTGCACATATTCACGACACATGTTCTCAACCAAGGGCTCATTCACACTGCAGAGCACTATGTATATGGAGACTTTGTACGTTGCCATATAACCCTTGAATTATGTAGCATCCAATAGAAGATGCTATGATGCCTCTGTATGAAATCAAAGGTATATGGATGAACAGTAGATGTCTCATGAAATCTATGACACCTCTATTCTAGTTCTGTAGAAAACAAAGGCAATATTCAGCCATGTGTGAGCCCTAAAGTTATCACCTCTGCCTCCCCAATTTCTATGTATACAAAGAGAAGCAAAACTACCAAATCCACTCAAAGTTGTTTTCATTTTTGCTATGTTATACAGTGGGTACAGAAAGTATTCAGACCCCTTTAAATTTTTCACTCTTTGTTTCATTGCAGCCATTTGGTACATTCAAAAAAGTTCATTTTTTTCTCATTAATGTACACTCTACAATCCATCTTGATTGAAAAAAACAGAATTGTAGATATTTGTCCAAATTTATTAAAAAAGAATACCTGAAGTATCACATGGTCATAAGTATTCAGACCCTTTGCTCAGTATTGAGTAGAAGCACCTTTTGAGCTAGTACAGCCTTGAGTATTCTTTGGAGTGATGCAACACGTTTTCAGACCTGAATTTGGGATCCTCTGCCATTCTTCCATCAGATCCTCTCCAGATCCGTCAGGTTGGATGGTGAATGTTGGTGGACAGCCATTTTCAGGTTTCTCCAGAGATGCTAATTTGGGTTTAGGTCAAGGCTCTGGCTGGGCCAATCAAGAATAGTCACAGAGTTGTTCTGAAGCCACTCCTTAGTTATGTTAGCTGTGTGCTTAGGGTCATTGTCTTGTTGGAAGGTGAACCTTCAGCCAATCTGAGGTCCAGAGCACTCTGGAAGAGGTTTTCATCCAGGATATCTCTGTAATTGGCCACATTCATGTTTCCTTCAATTGCAACCAGTCGTCCTGTTCCTGCAGCTGAAAAACACCCCCACAGCATGATGTTGCCACCACTATGTTTCACTGTTGGGGTTGAATTGGGCAAGTGATGAGCAGTGCCTGGTTTTCTCCACACATACCGCTTAGAATTATCACCAAAAAGTTCTATATTAGTCTCATCAGACCAGAGAATCTTATTTCCCATAGTCTGGGAGTCCTTCATGTGTTTTTTTGTGAACTTTATGCTGACTTTCATATGTCTTGCACTGAGGAGAGGCTTCCATCGGGCCACTCTGCCATTAAGGCCCGACTTTCTCCCATCACCCTACTGCTTCTCTGGTGCTCAGCCTCGGTGATCTTGGGTTCTTCTTTATCTCCCTCACCAAGGCTCTTCTCCCACAATTGCTCAGTTTGGCTGCACGGCCAGGTCTGGGAAGACTTCTGGTGGTCCCAAACGCCTGCCATTTAAGGATTATGGAGGCCACTGTACTCTTAGGAACCTTAAGTACTGCAGAAATTCTTTGATAACCTTGGCCAGATCTGTGCCATGCCACAATTCTGTCTCTGAGCCCCTTGGGCAGTTCCTTTGACCTCATGATTCTCATTTGGTCTGACATGCATTGTGAGCTGTGAGGTCTTATATAGACAGGTGTGTGCCTTTCCAAATCAAGTACTATCAGCGTAATAAGCACCGCTGAACTCCAATGAAAGAGTAGAATCATCCCAAGGAGGATCACTAGGAATTGGACAGCATGTGACTTAAATATGAGTGTCTGAGCAAAGGGTCTGAATACTTATGACCATGTTATACTTCAGTTTTTCTTTTTTAATAAATTTGCACAAATATCTCCATTTCTGTTTTTTTTCCGTCAAGATGGTGACTGAAGAGTGTACATTAATGAGAAAAAAAATTAACTTTTTTGAATTTACCAAATGTCTGCAATGAAAGAGTGAAAAATTTAACGGGGTCTCAATACTTTCCGTACCCACTGGACATACAGTAGAGTTGCTGCCTAGTCAATAACTCGCTGACAATACACTTCACACTCACACACACTAAGGCTGGGTTCACCTTTGCGTTTGCAAGCGCAGTGCACCGAACGCAGCCAAACGCTTGCGCACTGCGTTTCTATGTTTAACATGGGAACGCATGTGCCTGCGTTTGGCTGCGTTCGGTTGCACTTGCGTTCGGATGAGCACAATTTGTGTGCCCTCCGAGCGCACTCTGAACACAGCATGTTGCATTTTTTGTGCGTTCGCGGGCGCTTGTTTTATCTGCAAGTGCCCGGAAGCGCACAAAAAATGCATGGATCTCAATGGATCCGCAGTGTCCTCCACATGACAGCGCAGGAGAACGCTGCGGATCTCATTGAAACCTCTCTCGGTGGCCGCCGGTGATCAGTGGCGGCCACCGGGAGATCAGCTAAAGCCGCCGCTGCTCTCCCGCCTGTGTCAGCGCAGGAGATTTGAGGATACAGCTTATCTGACAGCTGTTTATATCACCCTCACCGACACCGAATAGGTGATGTTGGCGCGGGATATTTGAAACAGTGATCAGCTGTTTCATATCTCCTGCACCAATATCACCCTATGCCGACACCGGAGGGAGATCAGCTGTGACGGGAGGAGGAGATCTCTGCCACTGATCTCCTCCTCCCGGCCGCCCCCGAGACAGCTGATTGGCTGGCCGGGCTGCATACTAATGTGAACGCATGCGGAGATTCTCCGCTGTGTTCACATCAGTATGGGATGTGTTTGCACTGCGTTTGCGTTTGTATGCCCTGCGCATGCACACACAAACACAAATGTGAACCCAGCCTTACGTTGTTTTCTGTACAGTCCTTTTTGTTATTTTAGAATGTTTCAGGTTCTTGGACCTTATTAACTTGCAAGTTCTATCTACACACATATACAAAGATTTCCTATCTTGGTGAGCTATTCACAGAATAGCAAAGTCATATTTGCACAAAGCCTATTTCCCTAACAAGAAAATTTTTATCATGTATGATTATTTTAGTTGCAATTAAAATCGAAGGCTATTATAAAAGAACAAGTACTCAATTTCATGAGAATATGTAGAGATTTAAAATAGGTGTATCGTGCAAAAAATGTTTACATATAAGGAAACTAGCCCAGTTAGGCTATGTGCACATGACTCACCGTTGCCGGTTCTCGGTCTCAGGCACTGGCTGCGGTCACGGTTCGGTGCCTGAGGCTGTAAGGGCCAGGTGGTCAATGCACGGTTAAATAGAGAATAAAGTTTGTTTCGTGACACCACCTGTGGGTGTCTGGTGATGGCACCGGCGCTGCTTGGACCTCCGAGGAATGTGCAGCAGCTAGATGGAACCGCTCCCCACAGAATGAGCAATAGTCCCCGGGGTCAGGAGCTGCACTGACGGAATACGGCAGCTCAGTTGATTTGGTAGGTGAATGAATTAGTAATAGTTCAGAAAGAATGCTCAGACACAATGCTCCTCTGCACGGGTCTTTACTGTAGTTAAGCACGGTACATGGGATAACAGTCACTTCCAGGTAACGGATCGGGTGGTCCCGGTGATGCACGGTATCTTTCCAAGGCTCCACAGTGTTCCCTCTTTAACTAACTATCCCTTGTTACTCGTCGCTGCTTTCGTGCACCAGGTCAGGATACTGGGGAACCTCTATTGAGGACCCGAGCCTAGGCCTGCCGACTCCCGATGGATCCCCTGAACCCCAATGGTGGGTACCCCTCCTGGCACAGCTGCGGTGATGGTGATTGTTGTGATGCGCTCCTGAGAAGCCCTCTATCACTCCGGTGTCATAGTACAGCGGTGGACGTCTGTACTGCCTCGGAACCGGTCTCCGGGTGGACTGGGCTCGGGTGTCTTTTAACCAGGTACTTGTTACTTGGTTACTGGTTACTTGGCCCCTTTCGCTTCTGGGTCACCGCTTCTTGGTGCCCTCCCTGTTAGCTGTCTTGCTCTGACTTCCTTCTTGTACTTGTCTCGCCGACTTTCTAACTTTCTTTCTGCTCTTTCCCCACACTGCACATCTCATACTCCTCCCACCAGGACCCAATTGGTCCTCTGCCTCTGGATGTTGCATGTGGTGTATGGAGCCTTGGAGTTAACCTGTTCATCACTGAGACGGAGAATACTGCACCTTCAGTCAGGGGTGCAGTACCCTCCTGTGACACACTCATTGTGGGGCGCCACACACACCTAGCATTTTTGCATTCATTTTTTACTTGCAGACTGTCCCAAAATCTGCAAAGGGAAAACACATGCCAGCAAAGTCTATGGGTTTTCTGAAGTGCTATGCTGACCATAAGGATTTTTCACTTGCAGTTTTGGCTGCAGAAAAAAAGAAGCCGCATGCTCATTCTTTCTGCATTTTCCCGGCGTTTCCTTATAGACATTGAGAGGGAAAATGCAAGGGACAAAACGCATCCAAAAATGCTTCAAAATGCACAAAACGCTGTGGACTGGCTGCAGCATTTTTACTACTAGCAGATGCGTTTTTTTTGTGCAGAAAGTTTTTGCTAGATGAGTACATAGCCTTAAAGTGCAATAAAACCTGCCCTAGCACAACATTGCATTACTTACATTTGGGTTTTGTTTCTTCTGTTCTCCATGAATAAATATCTGGTAGTCATTAAAGGAACATAGGGGACCTGCAAGAAGTCCTAGAAATCCAATGGAGTAACTGAGATATGGGAGTATTCCAGGGGGAGACCTGAACAGAATGGACATGTATAGCCGTAAAAGGAGAAAAGTATATACATATTACTAAAAATAAAATATATGTTAAATGTAAAGTAAATATTATATCAAATTAAATTTGATAATAAGTAATAATAGACTGTGATTCTGCTTTTAGTCTAAAAAATAGTAGATGTGTGTAGGTGGACTCCTTATATCATGGCACCATTCAGACATGAAAAGGATTTGCTGAGTGTATCCAATGTGCTCATAGGTTTAGAATGTAAATATGAAATCCAAGTTAAAACATTCTTGAAGTGGTATTCCCAGAATTGAAAGGTTAACAGGAGTGCATGATGTTCCTGGGAGGGGCGGGGCAATCCAATCATATGACCGCATCAGCACGATTTAAAGAGCGCTGATGCAGTCATGTGATCAGGTTGTCCCGCCCCTCCCAGTGACATCATGCAAGGTCCTCATACTGCCAGGAGATGTATGCAGCGTCGCCAGAAAGGTGAGTATTTATGATTTTTTTATTTTTATCCATCGCTTTATTTAATATCACTTTAGCAGTGTATATAGATATACTGCTATAGTGATATTACACAGCGCTGACAGCACAGGCTCGGCTCCCCACTGCTCTTTCTGTGTCCAGATACCGGACTGGACACCGAAATGGCATCTGGAGGTGCCAATCCGATGCTGTCCATTTCTGTTCGTTGGATCCTGCAAAAAACAGGATCCAACGAACAGGAACAAAAACGTAGTGTGAAGCCAGCCTAAAGATTTTTGACCACTGGAAGAATAGCATATAAAAGGCAAAATAGTCTGCCATAAAGATGGTGATCAATAAGAATTACTAAACTGTCAATAAAATATTGTATTTTGGGGGCTCTGTTTCCTTTTATTAAGTGAACATAAGTGCTAGCCATACAACCTAGGGTTGAAATGACTTGTATAGCTGTATTGATGTTAGAATGAGGTTCATGAAGCCCAGTCCCATAAGGAATAGGTTCAATGTCTAAGCAGACACATCTACTATATCAAAGCCCTATCCAGTCTGTCTGTCTGTCTAAGTTTGCATAGAAATCAATGCGGCCCACAGGACAATATGTACATTACAGAAGGTTGTTACACCGGAATGTGAGAATTTAAACTTAGTGTGGTTGATCAGTCAAGTTTGGTTGATCACTCAAAATTTACGCCAAGATGGTCCGTTCCAACAGTATGGAAAAGAAAACAGCAAGCAAAACAGAAAAGGTAACAATGCAAACAAGACTACTGAACAAAAAGCATCGCTGTCATGTCCCATGAATAGGAGTTATTCATTGTGTATTGCATTTTCTCTGTTACTAGGCAAAACTAATGCCTTTGGTATTTTGTCCGTTTCCCCTCACTGTAGCTCTGTGATGTGAGTTTTACTCATCTCTTCTTCTACGTACTGTTTTTCTGCCATCTTAGGATCGACACATGTTTTACTGCTTTCTACACAGTCAATCTTTTTACCTGCTACATTGTACTTTAATACAATATTTCAGTGAAAATCATCTCCACTTCTCCTGGACTCTTACTCCAAGTCAATGTGGTTGAGTTAGACTATCTGGGGAGGCTTGCAGGGGAGTACAATGGTCAATACAAATATAAGAGGGAATGTTACTTCGGGCACATATACTTGCAGTGCATTGAAGAGCCAGAATAATTGCCTTGACCAAGGCACTGCACAGAAGCGCATATGTATCACACGAAACTCCCCCCAGTCCAATTATATTGTCACAGGATGCCATTTTGCAGCGACTGTGCTGACAATAGGAATCTCTGGTGTCGAGATGAAAGAGATGCTCACAAGATGCTGCATAAGAGCAAGCATGTGGCGCAGCCGAGTTTCCAATGTCAAGATCTAGGAGGCTTGACAAATAATGCGATATCACAACGCATTGTTCAGATCTACGACACCATTACAGGATTGCAGGATGCATCATTTCATTGCCGGCACCGTGACAATAAATCTACGCAATCCGCAGCAATGAGATTATCACAGGATGCACCATCACACATGCTCTAATGTAAAGACAAATGTATGATCTATCAGACTGTCATAGGATGCAGCGTCCCACCGCCAGTACCGTTATGACGAATCTCTGGAGTCCACACTTTATCGTTGTATCATGTGTTTATTTTCATTACTCCACCATGAATAACAGCATTTTCATCTATAACAGCATCTATTATAATAAAACCCTAAGGCAACTTCCGTCAGGATGTAACGGTATGCTACGTCACATCCTGGCTCAAGTTGCCTTTACACGCACTCTGGGTGCTCCAATATGGCCGCCCGTTGCCAGATACAGACACAGGAAGAGGAGAGGCGAGGCACAAGCGCCAGCACAGGGGGACACAGAGGCACATAGGGACACAGGGGGACACAGACACAGGAGGAGAGGAGAGGCACAAGGGAACACAGAGGCACAGGGGGACACAGACACAGGGGGAGAGGAGAGGCACAGGGGGACACAGACAGAGGGAAAGGAAAGGCACAGGGGACACACACACAGGGGGAGAGGAGAGACACAGGAGGAGAGGAGAGGTACAGGGGGAGAGGAGAGGCAAAGGGGGAGAGGAAAGGCACAGAGGGACACAGACACAGGAGGAGAGGAGAGGCACAGGGGGACACAGACACAGGGGGAGAGGAGAGGCACAGGGGGATAGGTGAGGCACAGGGGGACACAGACAGGGGGAGAGGAAAGGCACAGGGGGACACAGAGGCACAGGGGGATACAAACACAGGGGGAGAGGAGAGGCACAGGGGGACACAGACAGTGGCAGAGGAGAGGCACAGAGGGACACAGACAGGGGGAGAGGAAAGGCACAGGGGGACACGGACACAGGGGGACACAGAGGCACATAGGGACACAGGGGGACACAGACTTATCTTTTTGTCCAAAATCCTATCCGGACAATTTCAATACATATCTTGACCTGAATGATTTTTTTAGAAAATTGACTATACAGCATAATTTCCTTTTAGAGCAGAGGAGCAAAAACAACAAAAATCCAAATGAGGATTTGTCACCTTTTAAACATCAAAATAAGAAAGACCAGGAGTATAACAATATCAATAGTGAATATATACACATGGACGTTAGGAGCCAGTATGATAAATTTTATCCCTTACATCATAAAGGGGCACATATAGAAACTTTTCAGCAACTAGTCCCCAAAGAATTACGAACTTTACAATATCCGAGGAGTAAAGATAATTTGAGTTATGATGAGAGACAGGCTATTCTATCATTACGTAATAACAAAAATATTATCATAAAGAATGCAGATAAAGGGGGGGCATCGTTATTATGAACAGAGATTGGTATATAGGGGAGGGGCGCAGGACATTGGGGGATAGTGAGTACTACGAAAAGCTCGAACAAGATCTCTCCATTATGATATTTCTTAGATATAACAAGCTCATAAAAACAGCATATAGTAAAGGGATTCTGAAAAAAAAAGAAAAGAATTTTCTAAATATATCACAATATAAGCTCCCCTTTTTATATTTTCTCCCTAAAATCTATAAAGATCCAGTAAATCCCCCTGGCCGTCCCATTATATCTGGTGTAACATCTATAACCAGTAATTTATCGCACTATGTTGACCTGTTCTTACAGAAGTATGTACTCCAATTGCCCTCTTATTTGAAAGATTCTACTTAACTAATCCAAGAACTTAGAGGATTTCCCCCAGAAAAAGGTCGGTTGTTACTGACAATGGATGTTGCTGCATTGTATAGCAACATACCACACCAACAAGGGATGAATGCCATAAATCAATATCTTTTGACAGATCTGACTATGGTTCAGGAACAACGTGATTTTTTGTTGTCATCAATAAGTTTTATTCTTGACAATAATGTATTCTCGTTTGAGGGGAACATTTATAGACAGAGTAGGGGCTGCGCAATGGGGACGAGGTTCGCACCCAGTTATGCTAATTTGTACATGGGTGTCTTTGAATCAGTCCTCATTGCGCAGTCTCAAAGGTTCCGGTCATCAATTGCTTATTACCGTTGGTATATAGACGATTTAATATTTCTATGGTCAGGAAGCGAGAGTGAGGCCTATGAATTTGTTCTTTATTTGAACCAGAACAACTGGGGTCTCTCCTTCACCGTAAATATCTCCCCAACCACCCTCCAGTACTTAGATCTGCTTGTGCAACTTGATGACCAGGGGAGAGTGTCCACATCGACCTATTTTAAACCAGTAGACGTAAATAGGTTTCTGAGGTTTGATAGTGGACACCTCCCCATATGGGTCACAAGTGTTCCTTACGGACAGTACTGGAGGGTGAGAAAAAACTGCACTAGGGATAAGGATTTCTATGAGGAATCAAAGATCCTCAAAAAACGGTTTGCTGATAAGGGATACCCTAAAAAACTTCTAGAGGATGCCTATCACCGTACTAGAGACCTCTCTCAAGAATCTTGTGTTAACAAAATCATTGCCGAGAGTAGTAATGGGAATATGTTACAAAGATCTAAGTGGAGTATGGTCACTACCTACAATCAGTCCCGAATGACCATTCAAAATCTAATTAAAAAATACTGGTTTGGGGGCGTGACCTGGCCATGGAAGTGTGAGGAAGCACCTCCATAAGCTCTGCAGACCCGGGACCTTATAGAGCTATTCAATTTCACAATCTCTGCTCCAATGTCACGGAGAAAGAAGCCTGAAGATGCTGTGACAGCCCTGACACCTCCTGAGAAGCAAGGGAGAGAGGCAGGCATGGCAAAACTGTTTGGGACAGCAGGAGGAAAGGCAGCACGCTCCTCTGTAATGGCGCAGGGAGGTCTTCATGCTCAGAAGCAGCAGACACAGTCACCTCCACAGCTGCCACAGAGAACCCCTCGCAAACAAGTCACCGGGAGCCAGGTAACAGCAGTTATTAAGTCCCCAGATAAGGGGAAGGAGAGATCAAGAGAGTCTGCAGTTGTGGAAACATTAGAGGAGATTGCAGACACTGGAGAGGAGATGAAGGAGACATGGAGGGATACACCCCCCTCCCCTACACAGGCTGCAGTAATGGTGCCTGCTTCAGACCAGTCCAGCAGCTCCTACTCTGAACTGAGGGCTATTAGGAGCATGATTGCTGCTCTCCCCACCAGACAAGACCTAGACTGTTTAATGGCCCGCATGGAGGCATCCCAAGCCAAAGCCCTGAGCCCCATTAAGGAGGATATAGAGACTCTAAAGTCACAATCCACAGCTGTGTCTGAGACCATAGCTGCCATTGAAGAGAGAGTCACTGCCTTGGAGAGACATGCTAGACACTCTAATGCACATATTGTTGCCCTGATTTTACAAGCAGATGACCAGAAGAATAGGGAAAGGTGCAACAACATACGCCTGAAAGGATTGCCTGAGACCATTACAGCTAATATGCTCCTTGACAGGACTCTAGACATCTTTAATACGGTAACACAAAGATCACCAGGCTCATCATATAAAATTGATAGGATACATAGAGTATCTCGCCAAGGCCCAATTGACCCAGACAACCCCAGAGATGTTCTGTGTAGACTTCATAATTTTACAGACAAGGATGCTCTGATACAAGCGGCTTGGTCCTTTGGCGACATTCTGATTGACGACGTAAATGTTCGCCTCTTCCCAGATGTTTCTAGTCGCACCTTGTATATGCGACGGCAGCTGCGCCCCTTACTTGTGAAGATTAAAGAGCGGGGAGCCACGTACCGCTGGGGTCATCCCTTCCATCTTATTGTGAGAAGAAACAACAAGACATAATATCTTTGGCATAGGGATGACCTTCCTGGACTATTTTCGTTCTTGGATATCCCATCCATCCCGATCCCGGATTGG
This sequence comes from Allobates femoralis, assembly GCA_033576535.1. NCBI lineage: Eukaryota > Metazoa > Chordata > Amphibia > Anura > Aromobatidae > Allobates > Allobates femoralis. The sequence goes on along the minus strand of JARQOC010000002.1, from coordinate 305,853,954 downwards.
CTCTCTTTGGAAGGATTTCAGAGATTCGCAACAATGGGCCACCAACGCAGTTACCTTTCAGATGCTGTCCGCAAGAGGAAGACATGAAGTGGCAATGCTCCACGTACGCCCTCGTCACAGCCTGGCAGCTCGAGGGGCGGAAGAGACGAGGCGTTTGCAGATCTCCCGACCTGACTCTTGACTATTAATGCATGCATTTGATGTGATTTTTCCCCCCTGATAAGATCGAGATATGTTAGGGAGGTTGGACGTATGGAGTAGTAAGCACCAGCTGTTATTTTTGTTGTTATTTGGATGTTTACTTACCTCTGTTTAGTGCCAGAGAGTCGCTGGCGTCCGATAGGATAGATATGTGATTTTTCACCCTCAATATTAAATGGTTGTTGAGATTAGCGGGATATCTAACTGACCAACGTATTGCGAATTTGTCCCGGGGCTGCGGGACGTTATCCGTGGTCGATCACATTCTCTACGATCCTCTCATCTTTTCCTTTTCTGAGAGGATCGTGAAAGCCGATCTTCACGGCATAGACTTGTGAAGTCTCTATAGTCTCCCCTATTAGTCCCCTTGGGACGAGTAGTGTCTAACCTTTTCTTTCTTGTTCTACTCCCCCCCCCCTTTTTTTTTTTCTACATACACCTCCTGTCTCTCCCTCCCTCCTTCTCAGCCCTTGTCGTCATTTTCCCATCCCCCCTCCCCTTCTCCTTTCTATTTTAGTTTTATTTTTTACCTTCGAGCCTCGGTTTTACCAGTCTCGCAAGAATGTCGCATAATGACCTAACAAAGGTAAAAATAGGTACGCTGAACGTACAGGGTTTACATGATGTGGGAAAGAGATCAATCCTGTTTAATTACTTGAAAAATAACAAAATACATGTTGCCTTTCTCCAGGAAACTCATCTTTGTGCGGCTAAGCCATACAAATTCTCCAGCCACTGGTACCCTTCGGTGTATCACAGCTTTTCAACTAATTCTCACTCTTCCGGTACCAGCATTGCAGTAGCAGGATCACTGCCCTGGGAATTCATAGACTCTGACGGCAACGGAGATGGGAGGATGCTCATGGTCAAAGGTAAGATTGCTTCACAGACGTATACTTCTGCCTTGCTATACCTCCCCAACTCGGGTCAGATACCTGTGCTCCTGCGTTTCCTGGACAGGATTGACGCATTTGCAGAGGGGATACTGGTCATGGGGGGAGATTTTAATGTCACGCTGGAACCAGACCTTGACACCTCCAGGGGTAAAACTAGTTTATCTAAGGCAGCAAGTAGGACTACACCTTGCGCTACATGATCACCAATTAATAGATGCCTGGCGTCTACTGTTCCCGACATGTAAAGACTTTTCATTTTACTCTCAAATACACGATACGTATTCTAGAATCGACTTTTTCCTTTTGAAACACGCTGACCTGACGCACTTAACTGACGCCACAATAGAACTGATCTCCTTTTCGGATCATGCTATGGTCACGATTTCTCTTGCACTTGCCTCCCCAATTCCTAGGCAGTGGCAGTGGAGGTTGAACGCCTCTCTATTAGAAGATTCGGTAATATTGGCGGATGTCACAAAAACGATTGCAGATTATTTTGACCTAAACACCGCTCCTGACATGTCACCCGTGACAACATGGCAAGCTCTAAGTGCGTAGTAAGAGGCATCTTAATAAAACACGGGGCTAGACTGAAGAAGAGTAGAGACACTGAGATCCGAGACCTTATGTCCAAACTGAGAGAGCTCGAGACGAGACACAAACGGCAGAACCTCCCGGCTTTGAGGAAAGAGCTGCTCGACGTTAGGGAAAAGCTACGCTCTGTATTGCTCTATAAGGCGAAGGGCGTGCTTTCCCGTTGCCGTCGTCACTTCTACGAGTATGGGAATAAGGCGGGCAGGTCTTTAGCTAAGGCCTCACAAATTCACAGGGCGACTACGTATGTGCCTGAAATAATGCATTCCACTACCTCACGACGATCAAAACTCCCCATGGACATAGCTGAGGCCTTCAAGCAATACTACTCTGCCCTGTATAATTTAGACACCACTAAGTCATCCCTGTCTGGCAATACACTTAAGACACGTATTAAAGAGTATATACGATCTTCGGGGCTCCCAAAACTTCCGGATGTGGCGCTGCAATCCCTAGATGTTCCGATTTCGGACCAAGAAATTATAGATGCGCTGTCCTCGACCAAATCAGGTAAAGCACCTGGCCCCGATGGGTTTACAATTGGCTACTATAAAAAATTTAAAAAGTCCCTACTGCCACACTTGAGAACATTCTTCAATGCCATGTTGTTAAAAGTCCCACCCCGAGAGATGCGCTACGCGCCACCATCACAGTAATTCACAAATCAGGGAAGGACCCCTTGGTATGCTCTAGCTACCGCCCCATATCTTTATTAAATGTGGATCTTAAGCTATTTGCTAAAATCTTGTCGGCGAGGCTTTCCCCATTCATACCAAGCATAGTTCATCCAGATCAGACTGGGTTTGTCCTGGGACGAGAGGCCAGGGATGACACCACCAAGGCCATAAATTTAATCTATAACGCAAAACTCTCTAACACCCCATTGATGTTGTTATCCACGGACGCCGAAAAAGCGTTCGACCGTGTACATTGGTCCTTCATCGAAGAGACACTGTCTCATATCGGTTTGGGACCAAAGATGCTTGAATGGGTCTTGTCCCTGTACTCCGTCCCATCGGCAAGAGTGAGGGTCAACGGAGTCCTCTCCGAATCTTTTGATATTGCCAACGGCACTCGCCAGGGATGCCCGCTGTCCCCACTGATTTTTATTCTGACCCTGGAACCTTTGTTACGTCATATAAGGATGAATGTAGATATTTCTGGCCTACGAATTAAGTCGACGGAACACAAAATTGCCGTATATGCTGACGACCTTTTATTTTTTGTGACGCGCCCTGAGATCTCTCTGCCAAACTTGCTGAAAGAATTGGAGACTTTTCATTATCTCTCTAATTTTAAAATTAACAGAGCTAAATCGGAGTCATTAAATGTTTCCCTTCCTGACAGCTTTATAGACAGATTAAAAGACGCCTTTACATTTCACTGGTCACCTAAGGCCCTCCGCTACCTGGGATTGCTAATCACACCGGACGTCCGAAATTTATATAATGCCAATTTCCCTTCTTTGGTAAAATCAATTAGAGCCGACTGCGAGAGGTGGTTGTCGTCCACCTTTACGTGGACGGGTAGATGCCAACTCTTTAAAATGACTATTCTTCCGAAGATCTTATATTACCTACAGACACTCCCTGTCAGCATACCGTCATCCTTTTTTAAGATAATCTCACAAATTCAGACACGATTCATTTGGAATAATACAAAACCGAGATTGGCAAGATCTATTTTACACAGACGTAAGAGGGAGGGTGGCGTGAATTTGCCAGATATCAAATTGTATCACATAGCCAGTCATCTCGCACGGGTGGTAGACTGGTGTAGACACGGAAAGAACAAAATCTGGGTACAGATTGAACAGGACTCTACTTCCCTAAGACTACAGACTTTGCCTTGGACATCATTCAGACGAGATGAGACGGTTTGCGACCACCCGACGATTAGGGCTACCCTCAAGGTATGCGACTATACCCTGGTCAGATCCTTGATGATTCCACACACCTCGACTTTATGTCCGATCCTGAGTCACCCTGATTTTAAACCCAGCATAGATGACCCTGTTTTCCAATGCTGGATTGCGGCGGAACTAGACAGAGTTGAGAGTTGGGGCGTTGGTGACACTTGGCCCACGCTTGAACAACTTAACTCAATTACGGACCTGAGGGCTTTGGGATTCTGGAGATGCTTACAGCTCACGCATTACCTCCGGAGGTTTCCTCCAAAGTCGTCCTTTATAGGGCCGAAGACGTTATTTGAACATATGTGTCTAGATGCGGATGACTGTAGACATGCGGTGTCGAGGATCTACGCGTGTTTGATATCCCCCCCAGACCTGCCGGTTCTCCAATTTATGCTTAAGTGGGAAGCTGATCTAGGTCTGGAGCTGTCAATGGACCAGAGATCTGATATATTTACTTTAGCTCACTCCACATCAATATGCTCGAGACTGCAGGCAGCTAATTATAAAATATTGACAAGATGGTATAGAGTTCCTGCCCAATTACACAGGGTTTTTCCTTCTACTGATCCGGGTTGTTGGAGGCGTGGCGAGGCAGACGGTACCCTACTCCACATATTTTGGGAGTGTAGGAAGCTTAGGCCGTTTTGGTCTGAAGTGACAAAGATCGTCAGGATTGTCACAGAGTGTACAGCTGACCTGGGCCCGGCCCTTTTCTTGTTACATCACTGTCAGATGCCCCTTCGTAAATATAAGCATTCATTGTTGAGATTTTTAGTTATGGCGGCTAGATCGTGTGTTGCAATGCTCTGGAAGACGGAGAGATGCCCCTCCGTGTCAATGTGGTTGGAGAAGGTGAACGACCTCATGCACCTAGAGGACTTGACCTCCTCAATCCATGACACGTATGTAGCTTTCCGTAATACGTGGTTTTCCTGGATGATGTTTCAACAATCTGATTTATATAAGACTTATAGAGACGGTTAGAAAACCCTTCCTTGGCGCACTCGCCAATTAATTTGGCTGGTCTAGTGAGGTCGCACCTTTTCACCTGCATAGAGGCTTCGCGTTTCCACATAATCTGACACCGTCCCTTTCCCCTTCCCTTCCCATCCCCCCCTCCTTCCCCCACCCCCCCTCATGTCTACTCTCTAACTGTTCTTTTTCCTCTCTCTTTGGTTTTCCTCTCTCCCTTTTACTTGGTCAACTGTCAATATATGATGTTGCAGCAATGACTTCTACTGTGAAGATTGAATATTGATGTAAGGTTTTAACTGGAACATTATGTTGTAGATCCTAACTCTTTAAGGCAGTGTTGTACTCCATAGACGCATAAAAATATATAGTATTTGCTGAGTTTGGGCCTAACTGGTTTGGCCACCATATCTACGTGATATTTGTTTGGATATACTGACTGAGAAGTAATGTGTGTTTTCTTCCCTGTTATGAAAATTCAAAACGTTTCTAAAATAAAGAATTATAAAAAAAAAAATACTGGTTTGTTCTTAAGAATGATTCCGTCATTTCTAAACATTTGCCTGATAATCCTATTTTCATCTCTAAAAAGAGCAAAAACCTTAAAAATATGGTGGCGCCTTGTAACACCACTCTTCGAAAAAAAGCTGTACCTACTAGTGAGGTCAGCGGTGCCTTAGGTTGTTATCGCTGTAAAGCTCCTAAATGCATGTGCTGTCCGGTTTTAGCACATGGGATGAAGTCAATAATATCCAGATCTTTAAATCTGTCCTTCCCAATTAACTATAAAGTCACCTGCCAGTCATCATATGTGATATATATGTTGGAGTGCCCGTGTGGCCTCCAGTATATAGGGAGAACAATACAAGCCACGCATTGTAGATTGAACAAACATAGACAAAATATAAAAATAGGGTATCAGTTACATAGTGTGTCAAGGCACTATGCAATGTGTCACCAAAGAGACTATAACCTAATGGAAGTTACAGTTATAGATCATGTAGTAGAGGAAGAGGATGACCGATTAAGCACATTGATCCGCAGAGAGAACTATTGGATTTATAAAATGGGTACGTTGGCCCCCGAGGGCCACAACCTAACCATAGAGAATGTGGCAAAAAGATAAAATGCTACACTCCATTTTTATCCCCCCTTTCTTGGGTGATATAGCAACCATGATACTTTCTTTTTCTTTTTATTATTGTACCTCTCTCCCCATTGGGCAGTATAACTTTAGGCCACATTTATTTCCTCCATTTGAGTATGTGTTGTTGTTTTTTTTGTTTTTTTTTTCCTCACCCCTCTCCCCATTGGGCATTACAAATATAAAAATAAGACATATATATCTCCCTTACTGCAAGATCTTGAAGTTAGATGTTTTTATAGTTTATGTTTTTATGATAAGTTGTTTTTTATTGAACATTTAGGATTATGTATGTATATACAGTGCCTACAAGTAGTCTTCAACCCCCTGCAGATTTACCTGGTTGACACATGGGGAATTAACTTGGCATTGTGACATTTGGACTGTAGATCAGCCTGTAAGTGGGAAATGCACTGAAGCGTTAAACGTTAATTCAGAGGGTCATTTATTATTCAACCCCTCAAACCAACAGAATTCTGTTTGGTCCCCCTAAAGTATTAAGAAGTAGTTTAGGCACAAAGAACAATGAGCTTCACATGTGTGGATTAATTATTTCTTTTGCCAGCCTTTTCTGACTATTTAAGATCCTCCCCAAACTTGTGAACAGCACTCATACATGGTCAACAAGACAAAGGAGCATTCCAAGGCCATCAGAGAAAAGATCGTGGAGGGTCACAAGGCTGGCAAGGGGTACAAAACCCTTTCAAAGGAGTTGGCCTTACCTGTCTCCACTGTTGGGAGCATCATCCGGAAGTGGAAGGCTTATGGAACTACTGTTAGCCTTCCACGGCCTGGACAGCCTTTGAAAGTTTCCTCCCGTGCCGAGGCCAGGCTTGTCCAAAGAGTCAAGGCTAACCCAAGGACAACAAAGAAGGAGCTCTGGGAAGATCTCATGGCAGTGGGGACATTGGTTTCAGTCAATACCATAAGTAACGTACTCCACCGCAATGGTCTCCGTTCCAGACGAGCCCGTAAGGTACCTTTACTTTCAAAGCGTCATGTCAAGGCTCGTCTACAGTTTGCTCATGATCACTTGGAGGACTCTGAGACAGACTGGTTCAAGGTTCTATGGTCTGATGAGACCAAGATCGAGATCTTTGGTGCCAACCACACACGTGACGTTTGGAGACTGAATGGCACTGCATACGACCCCAAGAATACCATCCCTACAGTCAAGCATGGTGGTGGCAGCATCATGCTGTGGGGATGTTTCTCAGCCAAGGGGCCTGGCCATCTGGTCCGCATCCATGGGAAGATGGATAGCACGGCCTACCTGGAGATTTTGGCCAAGAACCTCCGCTCCTCCATCAAGGATCTTAAGATGGGTCGTAATTTCATCTTCCAACAAGACAACGACCCAAAGCACACAGCCAAGAAAACCAAGGCTTGGTTCAAGAGGGAAAAAATCAAGGTGTTGGAGTGGCCTAGTCAGTCTCCTGACCTTAACCCAATTGAAAACTTGTGGAAGGAGCTCAAGATTAAAGTCCACATGAGACACCCAAAGAACCTAGATAACTTGGAGAAGATCTGCATTGAGGAGTGGGCCAAGATAACTCCAGAGACCTGTGCCGGCCTGATCAGGTCTTATAAAAGACGATTATTAGCTGTAATTGCAAACAAGGGTTATTCCACAAAATATTAAACCTAGGGGTTGAATAATAATTGACCCACACTTCTAGGTTTAAAATTTATTAAAATTCAACTGAGCAACATAACTTTTTGGTTTGTAAGATTTATGCTTCTGTTAATAAATCCTACTCTCGTTTGCAGTTTGAAGGCTCTAACTTATTTGCATCTTATCAAACCACCTAAATCAGCAGGGGGTTGAAGACTACTTGTAGGCACTGTATATATATAAATATATATATATATATAGAAGTCCTTTTTATCATGTTTTATGTATAATTTTGTTTTTAGATCATTCACATTGGTCAATAATTAATGGTCTTAGTGGCAACATATTAAGTATTTTGGGTAGATAGAGTGATACATTGCATAAAATATGGACTTTTATCCACATGTGATATTTTATACGTTGTTCATTTTTTTAGTTTGACGCTCACAGGGTTAATTCTTACTACCACCCTAATTGATCATGATTGTTTGACCAATCTGATTGAACCAAACTTTTTAGACATATTGAATTCTGTTAGTACCCTCATTCACCTGATGAAGACGGTAAAGTCGAAACGTGTAGTGGAGTTTGAGGGACCGTGCTTGTAATAAAGGTCTGTTCACTACAATAATTTGCCCTCCTTTCTTAGCGCTATCAGAACCGCAACTATTTTTTTCCTGTGCACTTGTCTCCCTCCCGAGGGATCGTGCAGTTCAGCAGCTTTGGAAGAGAGGCATCGCATACTAAAGGACCTGATTATCCGAGTCTGGAGAACTACTAGGACCTTTCTGATGTCACCATTTTGGATCACGTGACCAGATGGAAGTGACGCTGCTTTCTCCCTGGCACGAGGTTTGTCTCGGGGACGCCCTGCTGATATTTCTCCACAGGAGGCTGTCACTGGAATTGTACCCAGCCAGTACAACTCCGTAAGGTGAGTGGAAATCCCGCTTTCCTTGTAATACGAATTAACCCTGAGGTGCTTCACATTTGCGCTCCTTCTCTTTTTTCTTACAGGGGGAGAGGAAAGGCACAGGGGGACACAGAGGTACAGGAGGACACAGACACAGGAGGAGTGGAGAGACACAGGGGGACACATACAGGAGAGAGCAAAGGCACAGGGGGACACAGGCACAGGGGGACACAGATGCACATAGGGACACGGGGGACACTGGCAGACACAGGCACAGGGGGACACAGACACAGGAGGAGAGGAGAGGCACAGGGGGACACAGACACGGGGAGAGGAAAGGCACAGGGGGACACAGGTACAGGGGACAAAGAGGCACAGGAGGACACAGACACAGGAGGACAGGAGAGGCACAGGGGGACACAGAGGTACAGGGGGACACAAACACAGGGGGAGAGGAAAGGCACAGGGGGACACAGACACAGGGGGAGAGGAGAGGCATAGGGGGAGAGGAGAGGCACAGGGGGACACAGACACAGGGGAGAGTAGAGGCACAGGGGGACACAGGCACAGGGAGACACAGAGGCACAGGGGGACACATACAGGGGGAGAGGAAAGGCACAGGGGGACACTGAGGCACATAGGGACACAGTGGGACACAGGCGGACACAGGCACAGGGAAAAACAGACACAGGGGGAGAGGAGAGGCACAGGGGGACAGACAGAGAGAGAGGAAAGGCACAGAGGGAGAGGAGAGGCACAGGGGGACACAGAGGCACATAGGGACACATGGGGACACAGAGGCACAGGGGGACACAGACACAGGGTGAGAGGAAAGGCACAGGGGGACACAGGCACAGGGGGACAAAGAGGCACAGGAGGACACAGATACAGGAGGAGAGGAGAGGCACAGGGGGACACAGAGGTACAGGGGGACACAAACACAGGGGGAGATGAAAGGCACAGGGGGACACAGACACAGGGGGAGAGGAGAGGCATAGGGGGAGAGGAGAGGCACAGGGGGACACAGAGGTACAGGGGGACACAAACACAAGGGGAGATGAAAGGCACAGGGGGACACAGACAAAGGGGGAGAGGATAGGCATAGCGGGAGAGGAGAGGCACAGGGGGACACAGACACAGGGGGAGAGGAGAGGCACAGGGGGACACAGGCACAGGGGGACACATACAGGGGGAGAGGAAAGGCACAGGGGGACACAGGCACAGGGGGACACAGGCACAGGGGGACAAAGAGGCACAGGAGGACACAGATACAGGAGGAGAGGAGAGGCACAGGGGGACACAGAGGCACAGGGGGACACATACAGGGGGAGAGGAAAGGCACAGGGGGACACAGAGGCACATAGGGACACAGTGGGACACAGGCGGACACAGGCACAGGGGAAAACAGACACAGGGGAGAGGAGAGGCACAGGGGGACACAGACAGAGGGAGATGAAAGGCACAGGGGGAGAGGAGAGGCACAGGGGGACACAGAGGCACATAGGGACACAGGGGGACACAGAGGCACATGGGGACACAGACACAGGGGGAGAGAAGAGGCACATGGGGACACAGACAGAGGGAGAGGAAAGGCACAGGGGGACACAGACACAGGGGGAGAGGAGAGGCACAGGGGGACACAGATAGAGGTAGAGGAAAGGCACAGGGGGACACAGACACAGGGGGAGAGGAGAGGCACAGGGGGAATGGAGAGGCACAGGAAGACACAGAGGCACATAGGGACACAGAGGCACAGGGGGACACAGACACAGGAGGAGAGGAGAGGCACAGGGGGACACAGACAGGGGTAGAGGAAATGCACAGTGGACACAGACACAGGGGGAGGGAGAGGCACAGGGGGACACAGACAGAGGGAGAGGAAAGGCACAGGGGGACACAGACACAGGGGGTGAGGAGAGGCACAGGGGGAATGGAGAGGCACAGGAAGAAACAGAGGCACATAGGGACACAGAGGCACAGGGGGACACAGACACAGGAGGAGAGGAAAGGCACAGGGGGACACAGACAGGGGTAGAGGATTCCACTTGAGAAAGACGGTACTACACCGTCGAAACATGTCTTGGCGGATGGAGGATTTTCAATAAAAGGACTTTCCAGTCAGCAGAGTCCTCAGCTTTGTTTTGGAGCGCTCAGCACGAGACCGTGCAAATTGAATTCACAAATCCTATCTTATTGAAATGCACGGCTGGAGCAGCTTGCAGAGACTTGAGGATCTGCAGACTTAGAACTTGAACCAGGAGAAAGGAGACCCTGACCACTTTCTAAATCTACACCATTGTTGTGCGGGGATTGCACAACAGGAATAGGTTAGTGATTACTTAATTAAATCTTCCCACTTGGTAATAATGGTAATGCACTAGTGCGCCCCCTATATTTCTTTTGTCTTTCTCAGGGGTAGAGGAACGGCACAGTGGACACAGAGGCACAGGGGGACACAGACACAGGAGGAGAGGCACAGGGGGACAAAGACAGGGGGAGAAGAAAGGCACAGGGGGAGAGGAGAGGCACAGGGGACACAGACACAGGAGGAGAGGAGAGGCACAGGGGGACACAGACAGGGGTAGAGGAAAGGCATAGGGAGAGAGGAGAGGCACAGGGGGACACAGGCACATAGGGACACAGAGGCACAGGGAGACACAGACACAGGAGGAGAGTAGAGGCACAGGGGACACAGGCACAGGGAGACACAGAGGCACAGGGGGACACATACAGGGGGAGAGGAAAGGCACAGGGGGACACTGAGGCACATAGGGACACAGTGGGACAAGGGACACAGGCACAGGGAAAAACAGACACAGGGGAGAGGAGAGCACAGGGGGACAGACAGAGAAGAGGAAAGGCACAGAGGGAGAGGAGAGGCACAGGGGGACACAGAGGCACATAGGGACACATGGGGACACAGAGGCACAGGGGGACACAGACACAGGGTGAGAGTAGAGGCACAGGGGGACACAGGCACAGGGAGACACAGAGGCACAGGGGACACATACAGGGGGAAGAAAGCACAGGGGACACTGAGGCACATAGGGACACAGTGGGACACAGGCGGACACAGGCACAGGGAAAAACAGACACAGGGGGAGAGGAGAGGCACAGGGGACAGACAGAGAGAGAGGAAAGGCACAGAGGGAGAGGAGAGGCACAGGGGGACACAGAGGCACATAGGGACACATGGGGACACAGAGGCACAGGGGGACACAGACACAGGGTGAGAGGAAAGGCACAGGGGGACACAGGCACAGGGGGACAAAGAGGCACAGGAGGACACAGATACAGGAGGAGAGGAGAGGCACAGGGGGACACAGAGGTACAGGGGGACACAAACACAGGGGGAGATGAAAGGCACAGGGGGACACAGACACAGGGGGAGAGGAGAGGCATAGGGGGAGAGGAGAGGCACAGGGGGACACAGAGGTACAGGGGGACACAAACACAAGGGGAGATGAAAGGCACAGGGGGACACAGACAAAGGGGGAGAGGATAGGCATAGCGGGAGAGGAGAGGCACAGGGGGACACAGACACAGGGGGAGAGGGAGGCACAGGGGGACACAGGCACAGGGGGACACATACAGGGGGAGAGGAAAGGCACAGGGGGACACAGGCACAGGGGGACACAGGCACAGGGGGACAAAGAGGCACAGGAGGACACAGATACAGGAGGAGAGGAGAGGCACAGGGGGACACAGAGGCACAGGGGGACACATACAGGGGGAGAGGAAAGGCACAGGGGGACACAGAGGCACATAGGGACACAGTGGGACACAGGCGGACACAGGCACAGGGGAAAACAGACACAGGGGGAGAGGAGAGGCACAGGGGGACACAGACAGAGGGAGATGAAAGGCACAGGGGGAGAGGAGAGGCACAGGGGGACACAGAGGCACATAGGGACACAGGGGGACACAGAGGCACATGGGGACACAGACACAGGGGGAGAGAAGAGGCACATGGGGACACAGACAGAGGGAGAGGAAAGGCACAGGGGGACACAGACACAGGGGGAGAGGAGAGGCACAGGGGGACACAGATAGAGGTAGAGGAAAGGCACAGGGGGACACAGACACAGGGGGAGAGGAGAGGCACAGGGGGAATGGAGAGGCACAGGAAGACACAGAGGCACATAGGGACACAGAGGCACAGGGGGACACAGACACAGGAGGAGAGGAGAGGCACAGGGGGACACAGACAGGGGTAGAGGAAATGCACAGTGGACACAGACACAGGGGGAGAGGAGAGGCACAGGGGGACACAGACAGAGGGAGAGGAAAGGCACAGGGGGACACAGACACAGGGGGTGAGGAGAGGCACAGGGGGAATGGAGAGGCACAGGAAGAAACAGAGGCACATAGGGACACAGAGGCACAGGGGGACACAGACACAGGAGGAGAGGAAAGGCACAGGGGACACAGACAGGGGTAGAGGATTCCACTTGAGAAAGACGGTACTACACCGTCGAAACATGTCTTGGCGGATGGAGGATTTTCAATAAAAGGACTTTCCAGTCAGCAGAGTCCTCAGCTTTGTTTTGGAGCGCTCAGCACGAGACCGTGCAAATTGAATTCACAAATCCTATCTTATTGAAATGCACGGCTGGAGCAGCTTGCAGAGACTTGAGGATCTGCAGACTTAGAACTTGAACCAGGAGAAAGGAGACCCTGACCACTTTCTAAATCTACACCATTGTTGTGCGGGGATTGCACAACAGGAATAGGTTAGTGATTACTTAATTAAATCTTCCCACTTGGTAATAATGGTAATGCACTAGTGCGCCCCCTATATTTCTTTTGTCTTTCTCAGGGGTAGAGGAACGGCACAGTGGACACAGAGGCACAGGGGGACACAGACACAGGAGGAGAGGCACAGGGGGACAAAGACAGGGGGAGAAGAAAGGCACAGGGGGAGAGGAGAGGCACAGGGGACACAGACACAGGAGGAGAGGAGAGGCACAGGGGGACACAGACAGGGGTAGAGGAAAGGCATAGGGAGAGAGGAGAGGCACAGGGGGACACAGGCACATAGGGACACAGAGGCACAGGGAGACACAGACACAGGAGGAGAGGAGAGGCACAGGGGAACACAGACAGAGGGAGAGGAAAGGCACAGGGGGACACTGACACAGGGGGAGAGGAGAGGCACAGGGGGACACAGACACAGCAGGAGAGGAGAGGCATCGGGGACACAGACAAGGGGAGAGGAGAGTCACAGGGGGACACAGAGTCACAGGGGGACACAGAAGGAGAGGAGAGTCACAGGGGACACAGAGTCACAGGGGGACATAGAAAGGAGAGGAGGGCACAGGGGACACAGACACAGGGGAGAGGGAGGCACAGGGGGACACAGGCACAGCAGGAGAGGACACAGGGGGAAACACGCCACGGGGACACAAACACAGGAGGACAGCCAGAGTCACAGAGGGACACAGGCAGAGGCAGAGCACAGGGGGACACAGAGACACAGAGGTACACAGAGGCACAGGGGGGACACAGGAGGAGAGGAGAGGCACAGGGGAACACAGACAGAGGGAGAGGAAAGGCACAGGGGGACACTGACACAGGGGGAGAGGAGAGGCACAGGGGGACACAGACACAGCAGGAGAGGAGAGGCATCGGGGACACAGCCAAGGGGAGAGGAGAGTCACAGGGGGACACAGAGTCACAGGGGGACACAGAAGGAGGAGGAGAGTCACAGGGGGACAAAGCAAGGAGAGGAGAGGAGAGCACAGGGGGACACAGACAAGGGGGAAGGGGAGACACAGGGGGAGAGGGAAGGCACAGGGGGACACAGCACAAGCAGGAGAGGCACAGGGGAGAAACACGCACACGGGGACACAAACACAGGAGGACAGGCAGAGTCACAGAGGGACACAGGCAGAGGCAGAGGCACAGGGGGACACAGAGACACAGAGGTACACAGAGGCACAGGGGGACACAGGAGGGAGGAGAGGCACAGGGGAACACAGGAGGAGAGGAGAGCACAGGGGGACACAGGCACAGGGGATACAAGCACAGGGGGAAGGCAGAGGCACAGGGGGACACAGAGGCACAGGGGACGCAGGCACAAGGGGACACAAATGCAGGGAGGCACAGGGGGAAAGGCAGACGCACAGGGGGACACAAACAGGGGGACACAAACACAGGGGGACAGGCAGAGGCACAGGGGGAGACATGCAGAGGCACAGGGGGGCACAGAGGTACAGGGGGACACAGACACAGGAGGAGAGGAGAGGTACAGGGGGACACATACAGGGGAGAGGGAAAGGCACAGGGGGACACAGGCACAGGGGGACACAGAGGCACATAGGGACACAGTGGGACACAGGCAGACACAGGCACAGGGGAACACAGACACAGGTGGAGAGAGGAGAGGCACAGGGGGACACAGGACAGGGGTAGAGGAAAGAGCACAGGGGGACACAGAGGCACAGGGGGACACAGACACAGGAGGAGAGGAGAGGCACAGGGGGACAAAGAAAGGGGAGAGGAAAGGCACAGGGAGGAGGAGAGCAAAGGGGACACAGACACGGGGAGAGGAGAGGCACAGGGGGACACAGACACGGGGAGAGAGAAAGGCACAAGGGGACACAGGCACAGGGGGACACAGAGGCACAGGAGGTCACAGACACAGGAGGAGAAGAGCACAGGGGGACACAGAGGTACAGGGGACACAAGCACAGGGGGAAAGGCAGGGCACAGGGGGGCACAGGACACAGGGGGAGAGGGGATGGCACAGAGGGACACAGGCACAGGAGGACACAGAGGCACAGGGGGACACATACAGGGGGAGAGGAAAGGCACAGGGGGACATAGGCACAGGGGGACACTGAGGCACATAGGGACACAGTGGGACACAGGGGACACAGGCACAGGGGAACACAGACACAGGGGGAGAGGAGAGGCACAGGGGAACACAGACAGAGTGAGAGTAAAGGCACACGGAGGAAGAAGAGAGGCACAGGGGGACACAGAGGCACATAGGGACACAGGGGGACACAGAGCACAGGGGGACACAGCACAGGGGGAGAGAGAGGCACAGGGGGACACAGACAAGGGAGAGGAAAGGCACAGGGGGACACAGACACAGGGGAGAGGAAGGCACAGGGGAATGGAGAGGCACAGGAGGACACAGAGGCACATAGGGACACAGAGGCACAGGAGGACACAGACTCAGGGGGAGAGGAGAGGCATAGGGGGAGAAGATAGGCACAGGGGGACACAGACACAGGAGGAGAGGAGAGGCACAGGGACACAGACATGGGTAGAGAGGAAGGCACAGTGGACACAGACACAGGAGAGAGAGCACACGGGGACACAAGACAGGGGAGAAGAAAGGCACAGGGGGGAGAGGAGAGGCACAGGGGGACACAGACACAGGAGGAGAGGAGAGGCACAGGGGGACACAGACACAGGAGAGAGGAGAGGCACAGGGGGACACAGACAGGGGTAGAGGAAAGGCATAGGGGGAGAGGAGAGGACACAGGGGCGAGCACAGAGGCACAAGGGACACAGAGGACAGGGGAGACACAGACACAGGAGGAGAGAAGAGGCATAGGGAACACAGACAGAGGGAGAGGAAAGGCACAGGGGGACACTGACACAGGGGAGAGGAGAGGCACAGGGGGACACAGACACAGCAGGAGAGGAGAGGCATCGGGGGATACAGACAAGGGGGGAGAAAGAGTCACAGGGGGACACAGAGTCACAGGGGGACATAGAAGGAGAGGAGGGGCACAGGGGGACACAGACACAGGGGGAGAGGAGGGGAGCACAGGGGGACACAGGCACAGCAGGAGAGGCACAGGGGGACACACGCACACGGGGACACAAACACAGGAGGACAGCCAGAGTCACAGAGGGACACAGGCAGAGGCAGAGGCACAGGGGGACACAGGCACAGGGGGACACAGAGGCACATGGGGACACAAGGGGACACAGACACACAAGCACACCAGCACAGAGGGACACAGAGACACAGAGGTACACAGAGGCGACAAGGGGGAGAGCACAGGGGACACAGGAGGAGAGGAGAGGCACAGGGGGACACAGGCACAAGGGATACAAACACAGGGGGACAGGCAGAAGCACAGGGGGAAACAGGCACAGGGGGACACAGGCAGAGACACAGGGGGACACAGAGGCACAAGGGGACACAGAGGCACAGGGGACGAAGACACAATGGGACACAAACGCAGGGAGGCACAGGGGGAAAGGCAGAGGCACAGGGGGACACAAACACAGGGGGACAGGCAGAGGCACAGGGGGAGACATGTAGAGACACAGGGGGACACAGATACAGGGGGCAGGCAGACAGCCGCTGTACACTGGAGAGACAGAAACAGTGCACACGGGAGAGATGGCGCACATAGGAGACGGCGCATATAGGAGACAGCGCACATGGGAGAGACAGATACGGTACACACGGGGGAGACAGCGCACACACGAGACACAGTCGGCGCACAAGGGGGAGACGCCGCACACGTGGGGGGACGGCACTGACCGAAGAAAGGCACAAGGGACAGACTCCACAGAGAGAAGACAGCGCACAGGGGGAGACAGGCAGAGAGACAGCGCACAGACACCACCCTCTTGATGCGATTGCATCGGGTCAACATCTAGTACATGATATTTAACATGCACATACCTACTTTGTTGTTTGTATGTTATACAATTCTACTGACATCTCTGAGTTTTAAACGCACATATTTTTTATTTAATTTCATAAAGTAAAACATCAACAACATAGTTCAACTAATAGATAATCACACAAGTTTTAAAATCGCACAATGTGATAGAATCGGGCCCCTGTCTAGTAAATGAGGGAGAGGAAAGGCACAGGGGGACACAGAACACGGGGGAGAGGAGAGGCACAGGGGGAATGGAGAGGCACAGGAAGACACAGAGGCACATAGGGACACAGAGGCACAGGGGACACAGACACAGGAGGAGAGGAGAGGCACAGGGGGACACAGACAGGGTAGAGGAAATGCACAGTGGACACAGACACAGGGGGAGAGGAGAGGCACAGGGGGACACAGACAGAGGGAGAGGAAAGGCACAAGGGGACACAGACACAGGGGGAGAGGAGAGGCACAGGGGGAATGGAGAGGCACAGGAAGACACAGAGGCACATAGGGACACAGAGGCACAGGGGGACACAGACACAGGAGGAGAGGAGAGGCACAGGGGGACACAGATAGGGGTAGAGGAAAGGCACAGTGGACACAGAGGCACAGGGGGACACAGACACAGGAGGAGAGGCACAGGGGGACAAAGACAGGGGGAGAAGAAAGGCACAGGGGGAGAGGAGAGGCACAGGGGGACACAGACACAGGAGGAGAGGAGAGGCACAGGGGGACACAGACAGGGGTAGAGGAAATGCAGGGGATACAAACACAGGGGGACAGGCAGTGGCACAGGGGGACACAGAGGCACAGGGGACGCAGGCACAAGGGGACACAAATGCAGGGAGGCACAGGGGGAAAGGCAGAGGCACAGGGGGAGACAGGCAGAGGCACAGGGGGGCACAGAGGTACAGGGGGACACAGACACAGGAGGAGAGGAGAGGTATAAGGGGGACACATACAGGGGGAGAGGAAAGGCACAGGGGGACACAGGCACAGGGGGACACAGAGGCACATTGGGACACAGTGGGACACAGGCAGACACAGGCACAGGGGAACACAGACACAGGAGGAGAGGAGAGGCACAGGGGGACACAGACAGGGGTAGAGGAAAGGCACAGGGGACACAGAGGCACAGGGGGACACAGACACAGGAGGAGAGGAGAGGCACAGGGGGACAAAGAAAGGGGTAGAGGAAAGGCACAGGGGGGAGGAGAGGCACAGGGGGACACAGACACGGGGAGAGGAAAGGCACAAGGGGACACAGGCACAGGGGGACACAGAGGCACAGGAGGACACAGACACAGGAGGAGAGGAGAGGCACAGGGGACACAGAGGTACAGGGGGACACAAGCACAGGGGGAAAGGCAGAGGCACAGGGGACGCAGACACAGAGGGAGTGGAGAGGCATAGGGGGAGAGGAGAGGCCCAGGGGGGCACAGACACAGGGGGAGAGGAGAGGCACAGAGGGACACAGGCACAGGGGCACACAGAGGCACAGGGGGACACATACAGGGGGAGAGGAAAGGCACAGGGGGACACAGGCACAGGGGGACACTGAGGCACATAGGGACACAGTGGGACACAGGCGGACACAGGCACAGGGGAACACAGACAGAGTGAGAGGAAAGGCACCGGAGGAGAGGAGAGGCACAGGGGGACACAGAGGCACATAGGGACCCAGGGGGACACAGAGGCACAGGGGGACACAGACACAGGGGGAGAGAAGAGGCACAGGGGGACACAGACAGAGGGAGAGGAAAGGCACAGGGGGACACAGACACAGGGGGAGAGGAGAGGCACAGGGGAATTGAGAGGCACAGGAGGACACAGAGGCACATAGGGACACAGAGGCACAGGAGGACACAGACTCAGGGGGAGAGGAGAGGCATAGGGGGAGAAGAGAGGCACAGGGGGACACAGACACAGGAGGAGAGGAGAGGCACAGCGGGACACAGACAGGGGTAGAGGAAAGGCACAGTGGACACAGAGGCACAGGTGGATACAGACACAGGAGGAGAGGCACAGGGGGACAAAGACAGGGGAGAAGAAAGGCACAGGGGGAGAGGAGAGGCACAGGGGGACACAGACACAGGAGGAGAGGAGAGGCACAGGGGGACACAGACACAGGAGGAGAGGAGAGGCACAGGGGACACAGACAGGGTAGAGGAAAGGCATAGGGGGAGAGGAGAGGCACAGGGGACACAGAGGCACATAGGGACACATAGGCACAGGGGGACA
This sequence comes from Allobates femoralis, assembly GCA_033576535.1. Lineage (NCBI taxonomy): Eukaryota > Metazoa > Chordata > Amphibia > Anura > Aromobatidae > Allobates > Allobates femoralis. The sequence continues at coordinate 305,834,824 of JARQOC010000002.1, read as the reverse complement.
CATACGCAGGAGGAGAGAAGAGGCATAGGGGAAAACAGACAGAGGGAGAGGAAAGGCACAGGGGGACACTGACACAGGGGGAGAGGAGAGGCACAGGGGGACACAGACACAGGGGAGAGGAGAGGCACAGGGGGACACAGACACAGCAGGAGAGGAGAGGCATCGGGGAATACAGACAAGGGGAGAGGAGAGTCACAGGGGACACAGAGTCACAGGGGGACACAGAAGGAGAGGAGGGGCACAGGGGGACACAGGCTCAAGAGGACACAAAATGGGGGAGAGGGGAGGCACAGGGAGACACAGACACAGGGGGAGAGGGGAGGCACAGGGGGACACAGACACAGCAGGAGAGGCACAGGGGGACACACGCACACGGGGACACAAACACAGGAGGACAGCCAGAGTCACAGAGGGACACAGGCAGAGACAGAGGCACAGGGGGACACAGAGGCACATGGGGACACAGACACACAAGGACACCAGCACAGGGGGACACAGAGACACAGAGGCACAGGGGGACACAGGAGGAGAGGAGAGGCACAGGGGGACACAGGAGGAGAGGAGAGGCACAGGGGGACACAGGCACAGGGGACACAGGCAGAGACACAGGGGGACACAGAGGCACAAGGGGACACAGAGGCACAGGGTACGAAGGCACAAGGGGACACAAACGCAGGGAGGCACAGGGGGAAAGGCAGAGGCACAGGGGGACACAAACACAGGGGACAGGCAGAGGCACAGGGGGACACAGACAGAGTGAGAGGAAAGGCACCGGAGGAGAGGAGAGGCACAGGGGGACACAGAGGCACATAGGACACAGGGGGACACAGAGGCACAGGGGGACACAGACACAGGGAGAGAGAAGAGGCACAGGGGGACACAGACAGAGGGAGAGGAAAGGCACAGGGGTACACAGACACAGGGGGAGAGGAGAGGCACAGGGGAATGGAGAGGCACAGGAGGACACAGAGGCACATAGGGACACAGAGGCACAGGAGGACACAGACTCAGGGGAGAGGAGAGGCATAGGGGGAGAAGAGAGGCACAGGGGGACACAGACACAGGAGGAGAGGAGAGGCACAGCGGGACACAGACAGGGGTAGAGGAAAGGCACAGTGGACACAGAGGCACAGGGGGATACAGACACAGGAGGAGAGGCACAGGGGGACAAAGACAGGGGGAGAAGAAAGGCACAGGGGGAGAGGAGAGGCACAGGGGACACAGACACAGGAGGAGAGGAGAGGCACAGGGGGACACAGACACAGGAGGAGAGGAGAGGCACAGGGGGACACAGACAGGGGTAGAGGAAAGGCATAGGGGGAGAGGAGAGGCACAGGGGGACACAGAGGCACATAGGGACACAGAGGCACAATGGGACACAAACACAGGAGGAGAGAAGAGGCACAGGGGGACACTGACACAGGGGGAGAGGAGAGGCACAGGGGGACACAGACACAGGGGGAGAGGAGAGGCACAGGGGGACACAGACACAGCAGGAGAGGAGAGGCATCGGGGGATACAGACAAGGGGAGAGGAGAGTCACAGGGGGACACCGAGTCACAGGGGGACACAGAAGGAGAGGAGGGGCACAGGGGGACACAGGCTCAAGAGGACACAGAATGGGGGAGAGGGGAGGCACAGGGAGACACAGACACAGGGGAGAGAGGGAGGCACAGGGGGACACAGACACAGCAGGAGAGGCACAGGGTGACACAGCACAGGGGACACAAACACAGGAGGACAGCCAGAGTCACAGAGGGACACAGGCAGAAACAGAGGCACAGGGGACACAGGCACAGGGGACACAGAGGCACATGGGGACACAGACGACACAAGGACACCAGCACAGGGGGACACAGAGACACAGAGGCACAGGGGGACACAGGAGGAGGGAAGGCCAGGGGACACAGGAGGAGAGAGAGCACAGGGGACACAGGCACAGGGATACAAACACAGGGGGACAGGCAGAGGCACAGGGGACACAGCACAGGGGGCACAGGCAAGACACAGGGGACACAGAGGCACAGGGAACAGAGCACAGGGGACGAAGCACAAGGGGACACAACGCAGGGAGGCACAGGGGAAAGGCAGAGGCACGGGGACACAAACACAGGGGGACACAAACACAGGGGGAAAGGCAGAGGCACAGGGGGAGACATGTAGAGACACAGGGGACACAGATACAGGGGGCAGGCAGACAGCCGCTGTACACTGGAGAGACAGAAACAGTGCACACGGGAGAGACGGCGCACATAGGAGACGGCGCATATAGGAGACAGCGCACATGGGAGAGACAGAGACGGTACACACGGGGAGACAGCGCACACACGAGACACAGTCGGCGCACAAGGGGGAGACGCCGCACACGTGGGGGACGACACTGACCGAAAGAAAGGCACAAGGGACAGACTCCACAGAGAGAAGACAGCGCACAGGGGAGACAGGCAGAGAGACAGCGCACAGACACCACCCTCCTGATGCGATTGCATCGGGTCAACATCTAGTACATGATATTTAACATACACATACCTACTTTGTTGTTGTATGTTATACAATTCTACTGACATCTCTGAGTTTTAAACGCACATTTTTTATTTAATTTCATAAAGTAAAACATCAACAACATAGTTCAACTAATAGATAATCACACAAGTTTTAAAATCGCACAATGCTATAGAATCGGGCCCCTGTCTAGTAAATGAATACATGGTCATAGAATGGGAAGCTGTATTCTCATTACATCAGTAAAAACAGTTGTAATTTTACATACAACACTATAGCTTATTTTGTAATAAGTTGATTAAAAGATATAGAATATTTATCCATTTGTGTGTCTATTTCCATATAAAACCTTGTTCTTTATAGCAGTGGTCTTCATGAATTTCAATCTGGCTGTATGCAGTAATAAGTCATTATTGCGCTAGGATGAATTGATAGCACTTTTTTTTGTTAATGAGATTTTATTGAAATTTTCATAAATCTTATTGATCTTTGTGCCTTTTATATACTCATTTTCCACTAATATCAAAACTCTTAGATATTGTGCTCCAGTCTACTCCCACTCACAAGATTGCCACCCCAGCCCCTGAAAATGTGAGTACTGGCAGCATAAATCAATCACTAGTGATATTCATGCACTATTGCTTTCAAGCAATTGGGTGGAATTGTGACAATTCTAGCAAAATTTTGCAAGGTGAGCGCTTTACTCGCACCCCTTTGTGGGGTTCCAGACATAATAACGCTATGTAGCTCATTTTTTTGTGTTCTCCATCTTTTACTGGTTCTACATTAGCTGAGTTCACAGAACTTTTATTAAATGTGTATGGGTCCTTTATCTGATTATCAACACAGTCTGAAGTCCATTTACGGTAAGTTGGATAGCCACTTTAGATTGTTTCAGTAATGCTACTAAAAGTCTCATAACTAAAGTTAACCATTGTGTCTTTAAAGGGATTTTCCCACGAATAAAGTTAATTTTAATCAATAGATCTTGGAATAATAATAATTTTCACAATTGGATGTGTTTACAAAAAATGTTCATGTGCTGAGATAATCTTTTAAATGTGTCCCTGCTATGTACAGTTTCATTTTTATTTCTGACCGTACTGTTACATTGTCGGATCATACCATGTCTCCTGGGCAGGGGAGGAAGGAATAAAGAGAATTTTGTTTACGTACCGTAAATTCTTTTTTCTTTAGTCATCAATGGGAGACCCAGACAATGGGGTTTAGGGCTCTGCCCTCCGGAGGTCACACTAGGTACTACAAGTTTGTAGACACCGCCTCCTCCGCTTATAAACCCCCACCGTAGGAGACATCCTCAGTTTAGTCCATAAGCTGCGAGGAGAAATTAAACCACACCCGAAACATCGGGAAGAATGCCGTGCACAGACGGTTCAACAACCCGGCAAACACTGTCTCAACAGAGAACAGAACAAGTGCAATATGCAACGGAACAACTGGGTGGGTGCTGGGTCTCCCATTGATGACTAAAGAAAAAAGAATTTACGGTACGTAAACAAAATTCTCTTTTTTCTGGTCGTCATAATGGGAGACCCAGACAATGGGGATGTCCTAAAGCAATACCCCAGGGCGGGAAGAGTTCCTCAACAAGACGGATAACACATGGTTCCCTTTAAAGGTGGGCAACCGCCGCCTGGAGAACCCGCCTGCCCAAACTCGCGTCCGCAGAGGCATGGGCATGCACCATATAGTGCTTAGAGAAAGTGTGCAGGCTGGACCAAGTGGCCGCCTGACACACCTGTAGAGCAGAAGCTCGATGTCGCAAGGCCCAGGAGGCACCTACAGCTCTCGTAGAGTGTGCCTTCAAACCCACCGGGAGAGGCAAACCAGAAGACCGGTAAGCCTCCTGAATGGGAGCCTTGATCCATCTGGCCAAGGTCGACTTCGAAGCCGCGGCCCCCTTACAGCGACCCATCGTGAGGACAAATAAGGAATCCGAACTCCTAAAGGAGGCGGTCCTGGACACATAAATGCGTACAGCTCTCACGAGATCCAGAGTATGGAGGTCGCGCTCAACCTGATGAACGGGAGCGGGGCAAAATGATGGAAGAACAATCTCCTGGTTTAGGTGAAACGTTGAAACCACCTTCGGCAGAAATTCAGGCCGTGGGCGCAACACCACCTTGTCTTGGTGAACCACCAGAAAGGGAGACTTGCACGAAAGTGCAGCCAATTCTGAGACCCGTCTCAGAGACGTAATCGCCACCAGAAAGACCACCTTCTGGGACAGACGAGCGAGAGAGACGTCTCTCAGTGGCTCAAACGGCGGTTTCTGCAGTGCCGCCAGGACCATGTTTAGGTCCCAAGGGTCCAGAGGTCGTCTATAGGGCGGGACCACCCGAGACACCCCCTGCAGAAATTGACGTACCTTCGGGAGGAGCGCCAAGCGCCTGTCAAACAACACTGAAAGTGCTGATACTTGACCTTTCAGAGAGCCAAGGGATAATCCCAACTCCAACCCCGACTGTAGGAAGGCCAACAATGTCGGGATAGACAAAGGCCACGGAGAGCGGCCACCAGAGGCACACCAGGTAAAAAAGATTTTCCACGTTCTGTGGTATATCTTCCTGGAAACAGGTTTCCTTGCCCGATTCATAGTGGCAACCACTGTAGGAGAGAAACCTCTGGATGTCAGCAGCCAGGCCTCAAGAGCCATGCAGTCAATCTGAGGGCCCTGGAATTGAGGTGGAAGAATGGGCCTTGCGCGAGTAGATCTGCGCGTTCTGGAAGAGCCCACCTGTGTCCGCCTGACAGTTGCCACAGGTCCGGGTACCAAGACCTCCTGGGCCAATCTGGAGCCACTAGAATGGCCACTCTGCATTCTGTCCTGATCTTCCACAGGACCCTGGGAATCAGAGCCAGAGGCGGAAACACATATGGCAGCTGAAAGCTGGACCAGCTCAGGATCAGGGCGTCCGCCCCCAGAGGCTGGGGATCCCAAGATCTCGCCATGTATTGGGGCACCTGATGATTCAGCCGTGAGGCCATCAGATCCACGTCCGGAGTGCCCCACCTGCCGCAGATGTCCCGAAAGACGTCTGGATGTAGGGACCACTCTCCGGCGTCCATCCCCTGTCGGCTCAGATAGTCGGCCTCCCAGTTCTCGACCCCTGGGATGTGAACTGCGGAGATCAGGCAGCCGTTTTCCTCCACCCAGAGTAGAATGCGGTGGACTTCGGCGAGGGCCTGAGCACTTCTGGTCCCTCCCTGATGATTTTATATAGGCGACGGCCGTCGCATTGTCGGACTGTACCCGAATGGGCCGTCCTGACAGGAATTTCTGAAACGCCAGTAGCGCCAGATAGACCGCCTTGATCTCCAGCACGTTGATCTGCAACGCCGACTCCGACTGAGTCCAGAGGCCTTGAGCCCTGTGGTGCAAGAACACCGCCCCCCAGCCCTTCAGACTGGCGTCGGTGGTCACCACTAACCATGACGGTTTTAGGAAGGACCGGCCCCGTGACAGGTGATGTGGCTGGAGCCACCACTGTAGAGAGTCCCTGGTTGGTTGTGACAGTGTCACCAGCCGATTCAGAGAGATCGTCCTCTTGTCCCATCTGCGAAGAATCTCCAGCTGGAGAGGACGGAGGCGAAACTGTGCGAACGGCACCGCCTCTATCGCCGCTACCATGCGACCCACCAGTCTCATCAATACCCGTAGGGATGACTGTGGAGACAGGAGGACATTCTGCACTCCTGATTGGATCGCAAGCTGCTTGGCTTGAGGTAGGGACACCAGGGCCGAGTCCGTGTGGAAGTCCATGCCCAGATATGTCAATGACTGGGTCGGAACCAGGGTCGACTTTTGAATGTTGATAAGCCACCCGAACCGTTCCAGGGACTTCATGGTCACCTCCAGGCTCACCCGACAAAGGTCTTCCGATGGCGCCCTGACCAACAGGTCGTCCAAATAGGGTATGACGGCGTGTCCCTGCGCATGCAGGAGAGCCATCATGGAGGCCATCACCTTTGTGAACACCCGTGGTGCTGAGGCTAGCCCGAATGGCAGTGCCACAAATTGGAAGTGCTCTTCCCCCACTGCGAATCTCAACCAGCGCTGATGAGCTGGTGCAATGGGGACGTGAAGGTAAGCGTCCCTGATATCGATGGACGCTAGGAAGTCTCCCTGTGACACAGCTGCGATCACTGAGCGCAGGGATTCCATGCGGAACTTCCGAACCAACACGTGACGGTTGAACAACTTGAGGTCCAACACCGGGCGAAAAGAGCCGTCCTTCTTTGGGACAATAAAGAGGTTGGAGTAAAAACCCCTGAACCTCTCTTCCGTGGGCACAGGGACCACCACTCCGTCTCTGCGGAGTCCCTCCAACACCAGGTGAAAAGCCTGAGCCTTTTCTGGAGATGGAACCGACCGATGGAATCGGTGTATTGGTTGTGACGTCAGCTCTATCCTGTAACCTCTTGAGACTACGTCTCGAACCCACTGATCTTGAATGTGAAGAAGCCACTTGTCCTGAAAGCGGGACAGGCGGCCCCCCACCTGTGGGGAGGCAGGATGAGAGAGCGAGTCATGTCGAGGCGGGCTTGGGGGTGGCAGCCGCTGCCCCCGCCGGCTTCTTCTGACGACTCTTGGAACGCCACTGAGTAGCAGGCTTGCCCCCTCGGTCTGAGCGAGTGGACGCCGTTGATGACTGTGAACCGGAGCGAAAGGACCACTGCTTAGGGTTCCTTTTCACGGTGTACCGTGGCTTAGGCTTATTCTGCGGGATCTTAGACTCAGCAGAATCCTTTATCAATTTGTCCAGTTCGGTGCCGAAAAGCCTGTCACCAGCGAACGGAAGATTTTGTAAAATCTTCTTAGATGTGGCATCTGAGTCCCAAAGACGCAGCCACAACAGCCTGCGGATCGCAATTGCATTGGCCGAGGCCACAGCAGAGCGAGTGGCAGTTTCCAAAGATGCCGTCCTGGCATAGTCCGCATAGGCCCTTGCTCTCTCAGTGAGAGCCAGGACCTCTGGACTGGACCTAGCCAGATCAGTGATACCATCCAAACAGATAGTAATCGCTTGTAGGGTCCAGACCGCGGCAAAATTAGGGGCAAACGAAGACCCCACAGCCTCATAGGAAGACTTGGCGAGTTGCTCGACCTGTCTATCAGTAGCATCCTTCAACGAGGAGCTATCAGAGGCAGAAAACAAGGAGCGCGCAGCAATCCTAGTCATGGAAGCATCCACCTTGGGAGACTGCGACCATTCCTGGAGCGCCTCCTGGGGAAAGGGAAAGCGATTGTCCTTAGTTTTACGGACATAACGCCGCCCAGGATGCAACCTGGGAGCTTTAATCACCCTTCTGAAATTAGTGTGGTCCATGAAGGAGCCACTTGGTCTAGCCTCTGGCCGCAGCCATTGATATATCTCCTTGGGGTGTACAGTCACCTCCTCAGGAGGAGTGACAAGACGCAATGTCTCATTGATGGAGGACACCAGATCCTCCACCCCATCTGGAGGTTCAGACATAGACCCAAGAGTAGAACCCCCATCATCTTCCTCACCATCAGAGGAACGCTCCTCCTCAGAGAGAGTCTGGAGCTCAGGAGAAGCCTCACGGGCTCGCTTAGGGGGTCTTACAGCAGAAGTAAGAGACACCCGGGGGTAACTAGGAGGAGTAGCTGGGTTCTCCAGTCTCCTATGCAGTGCCTCCAGGGTTTGCGACATGGAGGACATCTGGGACAGCAGAGATTCATTGATCTTATTCTGCGTTTCCCATGGCCCTGGGATCACCTGAACCTCAGGGTATAATCCCGGATTTGCAGACTCAGTAGCTGATGCGATTGTGGCATCGGGTCAACATCTAGTACATATGATATTTAAATACACAAAAACATAACTCTACTTTGTTAATTGTATGTTATACAATTCTACTGACATCTCTGAGTCTTAAACGCAACGGAAACATTTTTTATTTAATATCATAAAGTAAAACATCAACAACATAGTTCAACTAATAGATAATCACACAATTTTTTTAAATCGCACAATGCATAGAATCGGCCCCTGTCTAGTAAATGAATACATGGTCATAGAATGGGAAGCTGTATTCTCATTACATCATAAAAACAGTTGTAATTTTACATACAACACTATAGCTTATTTTGTAATAATTTTTTGATTAAAAGATATAGAAATTTATCCATTTGTGTGTCTATTTCCATATAAAACCTTGTTCTTTATAGCATGGTCTTCATGAATTTCAATCTGGCTGTATGCAGTAATAAGTCATTATTGCGCTAGGATGAATTGATAGCACTTTTTTTTGTTAATGAATTTTATTGAAATTTTCATAAATCTTATTGATCTTTGTGCCTTTTATATACTCATTTTCCACTAATATCAAAACTCTTAGATATTGTGCTCCAGTCTACTCCCACTCACAAGATTGCCACCCCAGCCCCTGAAAATGTGAGTACTGGCAGCATAAATCAATCACTAGTGATATTCATGCACTATTGCTTTCAAGCAATTGGGTGGAATTGTGACAATTCTAGCAAAATTTTGCAAGGTGAGCGCTTTACACTCGCACCCCTTGTGGGTTCCAGACATAATAACGCTATGTAGCTCATTTTTTTGTGTTCTCCATCTTTTACTGGTTCTACATTAGCTGATTTTCACAGAACTTTTATTAAATGTGTAATGGGTCCTTTATCTGATTATCAACACAGTCTGAAGTCCATTTACGGTAAGTTGGATAGCCACTTTAGATTGTTTCAGTAATGCTACTAAAAGTCTCATAACTAAAGTTAACCATTGTGTCTTTAAAGGGATTTTCCCACGAATAAAGTTAATTTTAATCAATAGATCTTGGAATAATAATAATTTTCACAATTGGATGTGTTTACAAAAAATGTTCATGTGCTGAGATAATCTTTTAAATGTGTCCCTGCTATGTACAGTTTCATTTTATTTCTGACCGTACTGTTACATTGTCGGATCATACCATGTCTCCTGGGCAGGGAGGAAGGAATAAAAGAAATTTTGTTTACGTACCGTAAATTCTTTTTTCTTTAGTCATCAATGGGAGACCCAGACAATGGGGTTTTAGGGCTCTGCCCTCCGGAGGTCACACTAGGTACTACAAGTTTGTAGACACCGCCTCCTCCGCTTATAAACCCCCACCGTAGGAGACATCCTCAGTTTAGTCCATAAGCTGCGAGGAGAAATTAAACCACACCCGAAACATCGGGAAGAATGCCGTGCACAGACGGTTCAACAACCCGGCAAACACTGTCTCAACAGAGAACAAACAAGTGCAATATGCAACGGAACAACTGGGTGGGTGCTGGGTCTCCCATTGATGACTAAAGAAAAAAGAATTTACGGTACGTAAACAAAATTCTCTTTTTTTCTGGTCGTCATAATGGGAGACCCAGACAATGGGGATGTCCTAAAGCAATACCCCAGGGCGGGAAGAGTTCCTCAACAAGACGGATAACACATGGTTCCCTTTAAAGGTGGGCAACCGCCGCCTGGAGAACCCGCCTGCCCAAACTCGCGTCCGCAGAGGCATGGGCATGCACCATATAGTGCTTAGAGAAAGTGTGCAGGCTGGACCAAGTGGCCGCCTGACACACCTGTAGAGCAGAAGCTCGATGTCGCAAGGCCCAGGAGGCACCTACAGCTCTCGTAGAGTGTGCCTTCAAACCCACCGGGAGAGGCAAACCAGAAGACCGGTAAGCCTCCTGAATGGGAGCCTTGATCCATCTGGCCAAGGTCGACTTCGAAGCCGCGGGCCCCCCTTACAGCGACCCATCGTGAGGACAAATAAGGAATCCGAACTCCTAAAGGAGGCGGTCCTGGACACATAAATGCGTACAGCTCTCACGAGATCCAGAGTATGGAGGTCGCGCTCAACCTGATGAACGGGAGCGGGGCAAAATGATGGAAGAACAATCTCCTGGTTTAGGTGAAACGTTGAAACCACCTTCGGCAGAAATTCAGGCCGTGGGCGCAACACCACCTTGTCTTGGTGAACCACCAGAAAGGGAGACTTGCACGAAAGTGCAGCCAATTCTGAGACCCGTCTCAGAGACGTAATCGCCACCAGAAAGACCACCTTCTGGGACAGACGAGCGAGAGAGACGTCTCTCAGTGGCTCAAACGGCGGTTTCTGCAGTGCCGCCAGGACCATGTTTAGGTCCCAAGGGTCCCCGAGGTCGTCTATAGGGCGGGACCACCCGAGACACCCCCTGCAGAAATTGACGTACCTTCGGGAGGAGCGCCAAGCGCCTGTCAAACAACACTGAAAGTGCTGATACTTGACCTTTCAGAGAGCCAAGGGATAATCCCAACTCCAACCCCGACTGTAGGAAGGCCAACAATGTCGGGATAGACAAAGGCCACGGAGAGCGGCCACCAGAGGCACACCAGGTAAAAAAGATTTTCCACGTTCTGTGGTATATCTTCCTGGAAACAGGTTTTCCTTGCCCGATTCATAGTGGCAAACCACTGTAGGAGAGAAACCTCTGGATGTCAGCAGCCAGGCCTCAAGAGCCATGCAGTCAATCTGAGGGCCCTGGAATTGAGGTGGAAGAATGGGCCTTGCGCGAGTAGATCTGCGCGTTCTGGAAGAGCCCACCTGTGTCCGCCTGACAGTTGCCACAGGTCCGGGTACCAAGACCTCCTGGGCCAATCTGGAGCCACTAGAATGGCCACTCTGCATTCTGTCCTGATCTTCCACAGGACCCTGGGAATCAGAGCCAGAGGCGGAAACACATATGGCAGCTGAAAGCTGGACCAGCTCAGGATCAGGGCGTCCGCCCCCCAGAGGCTGGGGATCCCAAGATCTCGCCATGTATTGGGGCACCTGATGATTCAGCCGTGAGGCCATCAGATCCACGTCCGGAGTGCCCCACCTGCCGCAGATGTCCCGAAAGACGTCTGGATGTAGGGACCACTCTCCGGCGTCCATCCCCTGTCGGCTCAGATAGTCGGCCTCCCAGTTCTCGACCCCTGGGATGTGAACTGCGGAGATCAGGCAGCCGTTTTCCTCCACCCAGAGTAGAATGCGGTGGACTTCGGCGAGGGCCTGAGCACTTCTGGTCCCTCCCTGATGATTTATATAGGCGACGGCCGTCGCATTGTCGGACTGTACCCGAATGGGCCGTCCTGACAGGAATTTCTGAAACGCCAGTAGCGCCAGATAGACCGCCTTGATCTCCAGCACGTTGATCTGCAACGCCGACTCCGACTGAGTCCAGAGGCCTTGAGCCCTGTGGTGCAAGAACACCGCCCCCCAGCCCTTCAGACTGGCGTCGGTGGTCACCACTAACCATGACGGTTTTAGGAAGGACCGGCCCCCGTGACAGGTGATGTGGCTGGAGCCACCACTGTAGAGAGTCCCTGGTTGGTTGTGACAGTGTCACCAGCCGATTCAGAGAGATCGTCCTCTTGTCCCATCTGCGAAGAATCTCCAGCTGGAGAGGACGGAGGCGAAACTGTGCGAACGGCACCGCCTCTATCGCCGCTACCATGCGACCCACCAGTCTCATCAATACCCGTAGGGATGACTGTGGAGACAGGAGGACATTCTGCACTCCTGATTGGATCGCAAGCTGCTTGGCTTGAGGTAGGGACACCAGGGCCGAGTCCGTGTGGAAGTCCATGCCCAGATATGTCAATGACTGGGTCGGAACCAGGGTCGACTTTTGAATGTTGATAAGCCACCCGAACCGTTCCAGGGACTTCATGGTCACCTCCAGGCTCACCCGACAAAGGTCTTCCGATGGCGCCCTGACCAACAGGTCGTCCAAATAGGGTATGACGGCGTGTCCCTGCGCATGCAGGAGAGCCATCATGGAGGCCATCACCTTTGTGAACACCCGTGGTGCTGAGGCTAGCCCGAATGGCAGTGCCACAAATTGGAAGTGCTCTTCCCCCACTGCGAATCTCAACCAGCGCTGATGAGCTGGTGCAATGGGGACGTGAAGGTAAGCGTCCCTGATATCGATGGACGCTAGGAAGTCTCCCTGTGACACAGCTGCGATCACTGAGCGCAGGGATTCCATGCGGAACTTCCGAACCAACACGTGACGGTTGAACAACTTGAGGTCCAACACCGGGCGAAAAGAGCCGTCCTTCTTTGGGACAATAAAGAGGTTGGAGTAAAAACCCTGAACCTCTCTTCCGTGGGCACAGGGACCACCACTCCGTCTCTGCGGAGTCCCTCCAACACCAGGTGAAAAGCCTGAGCCTTTTCTGGAGATGGAACCGACCGATGGAATCGGTGTATTGGTTGTGACGTCAGCTCTATCCTGTAACCTCTTGAGACTACGTCTCGAACCCACTGATCTTGAATGTGAAGAAGCCACTTGTCCTGAAAGCGGGACAGGCGGCCCCCCACCTGTGGGGAGGCAGGATGAGAGAGCGAGTCATGTCGAGGCGGGCTTGGGGGTGGCAGCCGCTGCCCCCGCCGGCTTCTTCTGACGACTCTTGGAACGCCACTGAGTAGCAGGCTTGCCCCTCGGTCTGAGCGAGTGGACGCCGTTGATGACTGTGAACCGGAGCGAAAGGACCACTGCTTAGGGTTCCTTTTCACGGTGTACCGTGGCTTAGGCTTATTCTGCGGGATCTTAGACTCAGCAGAATCCTTTATCAATTTGTCCAGTTCGGTGCCGAAAAGCCTGTCACCAGCGAACGGAAGATTTTGTAAAATCTTCTTAGATGTGGCATCTGAGTCCCAAAGACGCAGCCACAACAGCCTGCGGATCGCAATTGCATTGGCCGAGGCCACAGCAGAGCGAGTGGCAGTTTCCAAAGATGCCGTCCTGGCATAGTCCGCATAGGCCCTTGCTCTCTCAGTGAGAGCCAGGACCTCTGGACTGGACCTAGCCAGATCAGTGATACCATCCAAACAGATAGTAATCGCTTGTAGGGTCCAGACCGCGGCAAAATTAGGGCAAACGAAGACCCCACAGCCTCATAGGAAGACTTGGCGAGTTGCTCGACCTGTCTATCAGTAGCATCCTTCAACGAGGAGCTATCAGAGGCAGAAAACAAGGAGCGCGCAGCAATCCTAGTCATGGAAGCATCCACCTTGGGAGACTGCGACCATTCCTGGAGCGCCTCCTGGGGAAAGGGAAAGCGATTGTCCTTAGTTTTTACGGACATAACGCCGCCCAGGATGCAACCTGGGAGCTTTAATCACCCTTCTGAAATTAGTGTGGTCCATGAAGGAGCCACTTGGTCTAGCCTCTGGCCGCAGCCATTGATATATCTCCTTGGGGTGTACAGTCACCTCCTCAGGAGGAGTGACAAGACGCAATGTCTCATTGATGGAGGACACCAGATCCTCCACCCCATCTGGAGGTTCAGACATAGACCCAAGAGTAGAAACCCCCATCATCTTCCTCACCATCAGAGGAACGCTCCTCCTCAGAGAGAGTCTGGAGCTCAGGAGAAGCCTCACGGGCTCGCTTAGGGGGTCTTACAGCAGAAGTAAGAGACACCCGGGGGTAACTAGGAGGAGTAGCTGGGTTCTCCAGTCTCCTATGCAGTGCCTCCAGGGTTTGCGACATGGAGGACATCTGGGACAGCAGAGATTCATTGATCTTATTCTGCGTTTCCCATGGCCCTGGGATCACCTGAACCTCAGGGTATAATCCCGGATTTGCAGACTCAGTAGTAGCAGACCGGGCCTCTGGGCGTCCGCAGTTATTGCAGGACCCCTCCACCAGTGTCCCGTTGCATGTAACACAGGCACTGGGGACCACCGCCGCCTTAGCAGCATGCTTCCCAACTGAGGACATCTCCACAGTGAGGGGAATATAAGCCAAAGTTCACAAACAAACCGGGGATCCCGGTGGCTTACCGACCGCAGTAAAGCGGTAGGAGGAAGCGGTGTGTGTGTGTGACCTCCGCGAGTTCCGGTCTCCCTTGCAAGTGCAGACACGCGCTGCAGCCAGATCCCAGCCGGGAAGTGAGGGAGAAGATGGCCGCCGACAGTGAAGATGTGGGCGGGGCCAGGAACACGCGGGAAGAACACACAACACGCCCAGCGGTGATGTCACCATAAGGGCTGCCTCCTCCTCCTCCAGACTGCCTCAGCAATGGAGGTGCCGGAGCCCGCAGCGCGGGAAAAGAGTGTGAATATCACCACACACACTCTCAGACTGCATGTACACACAAAACACCCGCAGTCTACAGCCTCAGCCCCTGTGATACACAGGGCGGTCAGCCAGGGAGACCCCAGCACAGGGTCACCGCCAGAACCGCGGACCCGAGGGTAACCGCGCGGTCTGAGTGTCATGACACCACAGTGACAGACACTACCCCCAGGCACACAGGAGACACACCAGGTGCCTCAGTGCCGGTCCGGTCTGTAAGCACCTTTAGGGAGGCCTCGGACGGGGGTACAGCACCAGTCCGGAGTGTAAGCACCATTTAGGGAGGCCTCGGACTGGGCTGGCTCCGTCCGGTCTGTAAGCACCATTTAGGGAGGCCTCGGACGGAGCGGAGCTGTGCAAGGCTCCAGGCTCCCCCTTACCAGAGCCTCCATGGAGGGATGGAAAGGAAAGGAGCGCGACAGCGTACCGGGAGAACACTGAAGTGTCCAGGCTAAAAGCCCTCCGGTACCTCCACCAGCGTGTTCCGCAGAGGGTGAGCGGGGAGGCTGTCGGGGGTCCCGAGCGGGACCATTTTACCTTGTCTTCATACGCCATCACGTAAGCTGTGAGAATGCAGTGAAGTGCAAGCAAAGCGTGATCCTCCGAGCACACTAAGTTTAAAACTGAGGATGTCTCCTACGGTGGGGGTTTATAAGCGGAGGAGGCGGTGTCTACAAACTTGTAGTACCTAGTGTGACCTCCGGAGGGCAGAGCCCTAAACCCCATTGTCTGGGTCTCCCATTATGACGACCAGAAAATACATACATTACAGCATGGGATCACAGCTGATTCTTTTTAGGAGGTAAAACATTTCTCTGTCTGTTTGTAAAAAACGTTTTACCTCAAAGAAAGAATTATTTGTGACCCCATGCTATATTGTCTGTACACTTTATTACATCCTCCCCTGCCCAGGATCAAACCAATGCTCCGTGCACGGTCAGAAACGAAAATGAAACTGTACATAGTAGAAGCACATTTGTAAGATTATCTCAGCCCAGGAACATTTGTTTTTAAACACATCCAATTGTGGAAATCATTATTATTCCAATATCTATTGATTAAAATGAACTTTTAAATTAACTTTGCTCATGGGAAAATCCCTTTAAGAATAGATTACTACAGTAGAAGGCATGCGAGGTCAGACACTTTACAATGTGGCTTTCTCACTTGCCTTTCATTATAAATGAAGTGTTTACTCAAGGTTAAAATACAACACACATATAAAGACTGAACAAAAATGTTCAACCTTCCACACATTAGCCCACAATGTTAAACTGTCAACACAAATGGCAAACTGAGAAATAATCACTTGTTGATCTGCAAGGGACCAGAATAATTGTGATTTGGACCATGTTTCCTTCACCATTTTAAGTGTACTGTTTATTTGTTACATACATTCACATCACGCAAGTCTATAAAGCAGAAGAGTGGATGTGAAGAAACAAGCTATTGTGAGTTTGTCATGACCACAGCAAGATGCCAATCCCTCCCTCTATGCCCTGTTCTTCTTGTTATCCTAACAACCCTGAAAGACGAGTTAGGCAGCTTGGCAGTAAGAGTACACTGGTTAATGGTTAAAGGACTGGGCTGAATGAAAACTGTACACTATATACATTTCAATTCTGGGAATAATTCCACATTCTTCCAAACCCACTATTTCTTACCCCAACAAATACCACAAATACAGGTCCTAGAAGTACTAGTGTATGCCTATCAAGTTGGCACCTCTTTTGTCAGTAAAATTGTCACATATTCCAAGTTCAGGACCTATTTATATAGAAATGTAGCATGTGTGGAAATTTGTGTTATGGTATGATCAAAGTAACCTCACAACACAAGCAGCAAAGTTACCTGATCGCTAGGTGTCTCTGTGTGGGAGTTAGAGAAAGATCAGTGCGGACCATGCCTACAAAAAATATAACACATGTAAGATGACCATTCTCTTTATGCATTGCATTTAACCACTATGACATACCACCAGAGGATTATATAGGTAGTATATTGACTTAAACTCTAAAGGTACCTTTACACGCTGCTACAGAAGGTAGAAAACAACCGGGTTACGGAGACAAATGTATCTTGCACCGTCTAATCAACCCGAGGTAGCGGCGTGTAAACTAGCTTGTTGCCAACCGTCACTTTCGGCACCTGTTTCAGAGCAGTGCTCTAAAACAGGTTGATTTCAACCCGATGGTAACGGCGTCTAAATAAGGTAGGGTAAGGTTTTTTCGCCACCTAGTTAACTCCCCGGGGTGTGACACAGCCTCCGGGAAACCATCCCCCTTCAGCGATCATTGGAGGAAGCTCCTGCGTTGTGATTGGTTGTCGCTGCATAGGGCGGCATATTTAAGGAGCTGACCAGTCGCACTACACATTTGCTATAGCGTCATGTATTAGCCATCCTTCCTGCACTGGCTGGCCAATCATCATAATATTGCATTGTCCAATCATCGTACGAGCGTCTCGTAATCCACAATTCTGGCACGCCTATGTGTTGTCCCTGCTGCACCAGGTCCTCCCATATTACCTTCTGTAGCGGCGTGTAAATGAGGGGCGGTGCTCTGCAGAAGGTAACTTGAGGCACCCGGCGGTGCATCCAGAGATAGATTAAACCTTCTGTAGAGCACCTTGTACTGGCGTGTAAAGGCGGTATCGGGTACCGTTTGTAACCGTTGGAACGTGCTCGCGCACGTGAAACACCCGATTGTTTCTAACCTTCTGTAGCGGCGTGTAAAGGTACCTTAACTGATAAGGTGACATGGTGACTTTCTATAGATGTGTTTGCAAACAAAGTTGGTCATGTACATCAGTGAATTGTTGCTAGGGCCCACCAATGTCAATGGGTCCACTGACAATCTAATGTGTGTGAGAACCTCAACTATCTTAATATCAGTTAGGCTGCTTTCACATTTCGATTTTAGAGGACCCGTGGCTGTCCATTGTAAAACGGATAGCCATGGATCCGATTTGGCCCCCATGTTATCCTATGGGGATAGGATCAGATTTGGCCTAATTGCCATCCAATTTTGTTGGATCCGATTTGTATCCAATTTTTTGCTGTGCCCAAAATCGGAGACTGCTCCGATTTTGGGCACAGAAAAAAATCGGACACAAATTGAATCTGACAAAATCGAATGGAAATTAGCCAAATCCAATCTGATGCCTTTAACATGGGGGCCAATGGAGCACGGGTCCGAGAGAACACAGGATCGTTTCTCGGACCCGATTTTAGTGTACTGAGCATGCTCAGTACACTAAAACTGCTCCTAAACATATAATTTCACTTATATATGTATATACATTGCAGAAGCGAAATTAAGTAAAAGCAAGGGTTAACAATAAAAAAAAAATCTCTATTATCACTTTTCCAGCGATCACCGGATGGCTCCAGCAAGTTCCGGTGTGACATAAGGACCTGTCCTGACGTCACATCGGGTCACAGGCCAGTTACCGCGGTAACTGCGGTCACGTGACCCGATGACGCTGCCGGGTAGTGATGTCACCGCAGGTCTTGTAAGCATCGAGAGCTGCTGCAGGTGTCGGTGGATCGCCGGACAGGTGAGCATAGAGATTTTTTTATTTTGAACCCTTTCTTTTACTAAATTTCACTTCTGCAATGTATGTATATACATTGCAGAAGTGAAAGTGCCACGCACAGCGCTTTCTGTGTCCGGACCCATGATAATCAAGGACCTGGACACAGAAAAGGTCACCTACTGTGGTGTCCGTTCCTGTCCGTGGGGTCCTACAAAAAGTAGGATCCCGTGGACAGGAAAAAATACGTGATGTGAAACCAGCCTAAGTGGTGTTGAGAAGCTAATCGTCCTCTACTTATAACAGCAAGACAAAATTATCAATAAATAGTTTTACCTTTTGACATTCTTCCTCTGTGTACGTTGCACCAGTATCAGCAATAATTATGTCACAAGGTAAAATTATTTATTGACAATTTTGTCTTGTTATACTGTATGTATATATGTATGTACTGTATATGCCCATGTATGTATGTATACTTGTATGTATATGCCCATGTTCCTATGTTCTTTGGCTGGTATGCTGTCATCAATACTTTTGGTGGGCGTTCTGTCATGAGGGCGGGTGTACTTTAGGTGTCTGGTTCTGCTATGTAATTTAAAATACTAAGTTGGCATTAAACCCTTATTTCCCAGTGTGCCACCCACCTAGGTCCTGTCACTCAGAGCAGACAGTTGTATGGCAGAACAGCATGCAGACAGTCTACATATGTCTGCATAGTGTAGTGTTCCCATGCAGTTTGACCACATTCTCAGCCATCTCTGCCTTTTTACAGCACTCCCAGATGCCTATCTTTTTTTCTTTGGTTATACTGCGCCTGCCAATTACAGTAATGCCATTATCAAAGATGAATTACTATGACTGGCAAGCAGTCAGTCAGCAAACATGCTAGGCAGCTTACTTGAATATCACGAGTAAATTCCAAAACTCTCGCAGAGTAGCCAGAATACCTTAATATCTGTGCTATTAACGAATAGTGATGAGCATGCTTGCTCATCACTAAGGGTGTTCAACAGGTTCCTCTTCCACACTGAGATTCAAATATCCCTCTGATTATACAAAAAAAATAACAAAATGCAAAGGCCCTTAATCCTTTTTTCTGTCTTCCTTTAATTAATGTTTTTGCTCAATAGCAGCACACACCTGCTGTACATCTCAATCATATAGCAATTTCAGATATCCAGTGGCATTGAGGTATCCATTCATGAAGAATGACCCCACTATCTTTGTACCCCATATACCACACCATACCATCAATTTGTGTGTTCCAACAGTCTTGGAGGGATCTATCCACTGTGGGTTAGTGTCAGACCAATAGCGGTGCTTTTGTTTGTTAACTTCACCATTTACAGAAAAGTTGGCCTCATCACTCATCTGAGGGCAATTGTCTATGCTGTGAACATACGAGATGTGCAGCATCTGAAACAACGGATACTGGAAGCCTGTGCTAGCATTTCTTCTGTGGTGTTGTTATCAGGGTGTCAACAGTGGGAGAAGAGAGTTGCCTGCACCTGGGCTTGCTCTACATAAGGGGGTCTGACTGCATCTGTGGCGCCCCTGCGACCAGGGTGGCCACAGGTAAAAACTGCAGCCAGGCGGGAGGGTAGACAGTTTGTTTAACAAACACCTCACAACACATATCCACTGATATGGGGACCTAACCCGGCGCCTGGGATTCTAGGCAGGCAAGGGGTAGTAGGGCTAGATATGAGTGGATGAGCGTAGTCATGGTAACGGATGAGTATATAAGGGGGAAACAGGAAGCGGTTAGTGAGTAGGCCAGTGGGTGCTGAGCAGGACAGATGAAGATCAAGGAGTTGGCCAGAGTAGGCTGAGAAGACCAGTACCATCAGGTCCAGGGAAGTTGTGAAGGTCAGCAACTGACTGACAGGAGAGCCTCCCTGATTATACTAGGAAGTTACACGGGAAGGAAAGGACCCGGTGATCCCTTGAGATACAGGGATACCTGTGTTTAGGCTGAAACCAGAGTGCCAGCTCTGAGGGGGGCTGAAGATTAACCCCGTGCCCCAGACAAACTGACGGGGAACACAGACTCCAGATCTGTATTCCCACCAGAGGATTGGGGGCACAGCAGCAACAGAGAGGACCCGGCTTACCGCCCAGAGATTTAGGGGGAAGCTACTATTAGGGACCGAGCTGCCGCTTCGCAATTCACCTAAAACGAGAGACTTGGAGAATAAGCCTGAAAGGACAACTAGAAAGACTGAGGAGTCTAGGAGAGATAACCTGGCTGCAGTGGGTTCAAGGGTACCGGAGTCAACTGAGTGAAACTGTAAAGATCTGTATTGTACCGTGCCCTGTTTGAGAGAAGAATAAGAACAGTAAACCCAGGTGAACCCTGCTACGGTGTCTGTGTCTGATTTCAGGTATGAAGAACTGTCAGTCCTCCATTTGACCTTGTCAGGAGCCATCTCCTCATCATCCCCTGACCCTGCAACAGCTATAACAACCATCACTGACTTTAATCATCACTGCCCCGGGGAACCCAGTTCTGCCCACATGAAGTATTCCATCCTAGCTGCTGTAACATCATCCCCGGAGGTTCTGCAGCAGCGGTGGTCCCCATTATTGACCACACAATGTGGGTGGCGTCACGACAACCTAATCCCCTGTAAATACACCCCATTTAATTGTGCGGGCCCGGGACACGGTCCGGGCCAGGACCGCCGTGACATCCCCCAGCAGGACCCCAGTCCGGTACCGAGTACCCCATCCAGTGGGCTCCAGACATCCTGCAAAGTGCAGTGTTGCTTTTGTATCTGGCTATTGATGGTAAGTTTTTTCTGATACTGTTTTTTCTGATGCTGCCCATTATGAGTAGTTTTTGCATTGACAATCCATCACAATGGGCAGCACTTTGAACACATTTTATAAGTGGTCATAAACTTGTAAATAACTCATGAAAGAATAAAGTTATGTTAAAACCAAGCACACCAATGTTTTTCTTGTGTCACATGACCTTCTTCCCATTGAAAAAAATAAAGTTGCATCTAAAATGGCCGACTTCAAAATGGCCGCCATGGTCACCACCCATCTGGAAAACTTTCCCCCTCCCAAATACAAATGTGCCACAAAAAGGAAATTGATATCACTAACCATTCCCATTATATTTAGGTGCATACATATAAATGGCCCACCTTGTATTATGTGATGTGTGCTTGGCTACTGACTTCAGCACTGCAGAATGAAATGTGATTGCACAGTGCTAACAATAGAAACCTAGGGGAAAGCATAAACTAAAGGTAGTGTGCTGCTACTCAGGACAACATTTCCAAAACTGACTTGTGTTGAGCACAGTTTTTTGTATCACCAGAGGGACACTTTACCAAAGTGTGTCTTTTACTTAGGAGATTTTTTAATGTGAATCAATATTGGTAAGTAGATAAGTAGATCAAGGCGATTGCTACCATAAGGACAACATATAAGACACATAAACAGCATCTTTTGTATTAACTTACCATCATAATATTCAAAGGCAAATCGGCTCACTTTTTGGGTAAGTGTCATTAAAGCCCTAAAAGACAGATATAATCATATCACATATAATCATATCACTAAATAATAGTGAAAGCTTGTTTAACTGAGAGCCCCAATGGGGACACAGTATTACTGATGTCTGTAAAGCGCTGTGGATTTAATAGCGCTATATGAATGAATAAATATGATATTCTTATATATTACATGGTGGTAAAATGGAACTAATTGTGTAAGCTTACACTGTAAAGTCCAGCTCATCTACCAAAGGGTTTGCATATCTTCGGATATGAAAGAATGTAAGATAAACCATGCTTATCAGCAATGTGTATCTGGAGATAGAAGAAAGAGGAACATCGTTACACATTTATATACAGGTCACAGGCCTATGTGCTATGTACGATCCACAGTACAGCATTCAGCCACAATAAAGCTTTCGCTTGTTTTGAAGCAGCAGCTACAATCATATTACATAGTAATGAAGTAACTAATCTCCTACCTTCATTACATAAATACTCTACATTATCACAGTATGACTTTCTCCTTAAGATTCTATAATTTCACTAGTGTCTCAGTTTAGTATGGCCAAGTATATAAAACTCTTAATTAAGCATAATCTTTCTCACCACCAAACAAATGATGTCAGCGGATTTTCCAAGATCAAGGTCATTTTATTCCACCAGGCTAAAACAAAAGGTCATTTTGTTCATACAATAGCAGAATGATAAATAAGAAAGATTATCCCGATTATCCTAAATGTAGAACATGTAAATGTTATCTAGATGTCAACACTGTGCATGCTCTGGAGCCGGCCTGTCCAGCCAATAATGCCCACAATGCACTGGACCAGAAATGATGCCCGACCTGCTCATCATACCCGGAAGGAGGAGGCGGGAATTTCAAATCAGGAGCATGCTTCTGAAGGAATTCTCACACCCAGCGGGGCGTGATAACGGACCCGGAGAGGCCGTCCAATCAGGCTACAGTCCGTAGTCTGGCTGCCTCATTTACATGCCAAAATGTAAGGCTGCTTTCACATCACGATTTTCGGTCATCCGATTGTATCCGTTTCAAAACGGATACAATCGGATCCGAAATCGGATCCCATGTCCCCCTATGGGAATTGGATGGGATCGGATGTGCCACTATTGGCATCCGATTTTGGCACCATCCGATCCCATCCGATTTAATTACGGGCACAAAATCGCAGCCTGCTACGATTTTGTGTCCGTGACTCACATCGGACAGCCTCGGATCACTGCTGATCCGAGGCTGATCCTAGTGCCCACAACATGGGAGCCTATGGACATTGGATCCGAGTTCACCTCGGATCCGATGTCGGCTCCGTACTCCCTGTCTTTCCCTGCTTCTGCTCCTCCATCTTCTGCCCTCTCCTATTCTATATGCTGTGCCCTCGCTATTCTATTCTGTGTCCCCCGCTTCTCTATCCTCATCTATCCCTATCCTGTCCCCTGTCCTCCTCTTCCCTGTAAAAAAAAAAAAACTCCTCCGGGAGTATACATCACCTGTCACCGGCTCCAACGCTGCAGCACCATCAGGGCAGAAGAGCCTGTGATGATGTCACAGATCCAGTCAGCTGACAGGTCATGTGACCGGATCTGTGACATCATCACGGGTCCTTCAGTCCTGATGGTGCTGCAGCGTTGGAGCCGGTGACAGGTGATGTATCCTCCCGGAGGAGGCTTTTTTTTTTTTTACACACAGGGAATAGGACAGGGAAGAGGATAGGGGACAGGATAGGGATAGATGAGGATATAGAAGCGGGGGCACAGCAAAGAATAGCAGGGGCACAGCATATAGAATAGGAGAGGGAAGAAGATGGAGGAGGCAGGAGTAGGGAGAGACAGGGGTCCGCAAGATCCACACGGATCCTGCAGATCGGATGGCTATTTGCCATCCGATTGCAGGGATCCGTGTGGATCCGTGCCTGTCCGTGGGATCCTCCTTCAAAGTCGGATCCCACGGACAGGCACAAAATCGTAGTGTGAAACCAGCCTTAGTCACAATGTCTTTTTTCACAGCCAATATAGGACAGTTTTAGGTCAGGCAGGGAGGGTTAGGGATGTGGACAGGTAGTGATATGTTAGGGGCTAAAAACAACCTGACAGGTTCCCTTTAAATCACATTTTACATGGGCCATTGCAAACTACATGTAGATAACTTGTTCTTTAGCTTATTATTCCGCTCACATTGTTTTTCATATTGTTGCAGCACATTCCCTTTTCATATATATTTGTATGATTTTCTGTCAGCAACAGGAAATATTTGGGGCTATATAAAACATGCAATCAGCTGATGAATGAGCTTTTGCTCTTTCATCATATGAAGCTGCCATATTTACCTATTTAATGTATTGCCATACTGAATAGTATAAAAAAAAAAGTTTCTACCTGGAGCTAACAATTAGTATGGCTAAGGGCTTGGACACACTTTCCTAGTTACATCAGAGTTTCACTAAGGAGACTCTGAAAGGGCTGGAGCAGTGACCCTGAACGGCCTCTCCCTCTCTGGATGGGGAGTCTGGATCTGCACAAAAACACAAGCAGCTGACAGCCCCGTCCAGAGAGGGAGAAGCCGTTCAGGGTCACTGCTCCAGCCCTTTCAGAGTCTCCTCAGTGAAACTCTGATGAATGTGCCCGAGCCCTTATGGGGCCGTCACACGCGTCAATGTCGTCAGTGATCTGATCGCTGACGACATTGACGGATGATCGCTGGTGAGCTGTCACACAGGCAGACTCACCAGCGATAATTTTACCAGCGACATCGTGGAAATGATTTCTATATCGTTTCCACGATGTCTGCAGGCTGGTATCCAGGGTAAACTGCAGGTAACTAGGCAGCACGCGCTGCCTAGATACCCAATGTGTACCTTAGTTACCAGCCGGTGAGCAGAGAAGGGTGGTAACTAAGGTACACATCTGGTATCTAGGCAGCGCGCGCTGCCTAGTTACCCGCAGTTTACCCTGGATACCAGCTGGCTGATCGCTCGTCCCGGTGTCACACGCAGCGATGCTGCGTTTCCACCGGGCAACCGTCGTCAGGTTTTAGAACAGGTTCTAAAACCTGGCGACCATGAACCAGCGATTTATCGCTGGTTGATTGAGCATGTCACAAGCGTCAATATCGCTGCAACGTCACGTGCAGCAGTGATCGTGCACGCGATATTGACGCATGTGACGGCCCCATTACACTTCCAAAACTCAATTATGGTAATACTTCTCTTCTAATTTATCTTGTGTGAAAACAGGGTAGCTACAGTAGGCTCCAAAGCATATGAATGAGCAGAGATAATCCCTTAACCCCTTCACCACCCGGCAATTTTTAGTTTTTCATTTTCATTTTTTGCTCCCCTGCTTCCAAGAGCCATAACTTTTTTATTTCTCCATCAATATAGACATATGACGGCTTGTTTTTTGCTGGACGAGTTGTACTTTCAGTTACAATTATTTATTTTACCATATAATGTACAGGAAAATGGGAAAAAAATTCCAAGTGCAGTGAAATTGCAAAAAAAGTGCAATTACACGTTTGTTTTTTGGTCGTCACGTTCACTATATGGTAAAATGGATGTGACGGTGTGATGCCTCAGGTCAGTATGAGTTTGTAGATACCGAACATCTATACCTTTACTGGTATCTAAGTGGTGAAAAAAATTCAGAAGTTTGAAAAAAAAAAAAGAATTGCACCTTTTTGCGCCATTTTCTGCGACCCGTGGCGTTCTCATTTTTCGGGATCTGGGGCTGTGTGATGGCTTATTTTTTGCAGCTTGAGCTGACGTTTCTAATGATACCATTTTGGGTAGATGCGCTGTTTTGATCGCCCATTATAGCAATGTTGCGGCAACCAAAAAAAATCATAACTTTGGCGTTTGGACATTTTTTTCTGTTACGCAGTTTATGGCTCTCATGAATTGATTTTATATCTTCATAGATCAGGCAATTCTGAACATAGCGACACCAAATATATGTTGTTTTTTTTTTTTTGTTTTTTTTTATACTTTTATTTTGAATGGGAGAAAAGGGGGGTGCTTTGAAGTTTTAGGTTTTTTTTTTCATATTTTTATGAACTTTATTTTTACATTCATGCTTTATTTTACCCAGTCCCATATGGCACCGCAGTGCTGCAGGGTCAGATCAC
The DNA here is from genome assembly GCA_033576535.1 of Allobates femoralis. Taxonomy (NCBI): domain Eukaryota; kingdom Metazoa; phylum Chordata; class Amphibia; order Anura; family Aromobatidae; genus Allobates; species Allobates femoralis. The sequence continues at coordinate 305,808,996 of JARQOC010000002.1, read as the reverse complement.
TTGTGACAGGACCCGATAAGCTGTAGCACATGGGGACCTGTCACAAATGCGTTCTGTGAGTGGTTGGCAGCGCTTGTCGACCACTCACAGGAAGTGTACGCTGATAGCTTCACAAGACGGGCTATTACATGACGGCTGGAGATCTCGCAATCTTATTGCGGGATCTCCGGTACAGGTGGGGAACAGCGCAATCCCTGCCGGTTTTGGATCCCATTGCCAGTTAATGACAACGAGAAACAAGGGGTTAACAAAGTGCTTGTGAAGAAAATATCAGAAGAGATCAGCTGAGATGTTGGGTGTTTGATGTGAGTGCGGCACCGGAGCTCACATCAAACACTGGGACCTGACCCATGACGTTGTACTATGTCAAGGGTCAGGAAGGGGTTAAAGGATTCTTCTCAGATTGTCTGCAGAAGCACACTACTCCCCTGCCTACTGGATTCTTGCTTCCATGGGGGTGATGTGCTCTTGAATTAGTAACAGTTTGGACAAGGGGTATGGCTGCTTTGCCTTTGCAGCATCAGACGAGCATAGTGGTCTGACCAAATTCAGAGCAGCACATCCAAGCTTTATAGCCAAGAAGACCACCCAGAGAATGAAGGACATTCGATAATACGTAAATTGCAAGGTTGTTTTTTTTTTTGCTTCACAAGCACTTTGCAACTTTACCCATTTGTGAAAATGATAAGGCCCAAAGCACCTATTTATATAATCGGGAGTTTGGGATTCGGCCACTGTAGCGAATCCCAAAATCCTTTGCGGTACTGCGAGCGATGACGCAATAGCGTCATCGCGAGCCGTCTCCGCTGCCCACCCGCCATCTCCGCTGCCCACCCGTCCGCCCGGCCACGACCGATTACGCAATTGAGTCATCGCGAGCCGCCTCGCGCCCTCTGCAAGGTCTCCGCTGCCCCTCGATGCTCTATCACCGCTGGGGCCTCGGTGACGCTATGCAGCTGGAGTACCAGTGTCCTTGCGGCGACAAGTAATTTCCAAGATGGCGTCCAAAATCTCGCGAGATTTCGGCGCCATCTTGGATATTACATGTCGCCGCAGGGACTCCGGTATCCCACCAGCATAGCGACGACGTCACGCGAGGTCTCTCCGCTCGGCGGCGCTCTGTCATTCTAGGCTGCAGGGGCGGCGGGGCTGCAGTTAGCTACCACCGCCCCCCCGGTCCTCAACTATGGCTACAGGGGCGGCGGGGCTGAGATCTGCACCCACGCTTCCCCTGCTTACCCCCCAATCACCCTCACTGCCCTGTTTACCCCCCACTCACCTACACTGCCCCTGCTTACCCCCCACTCACCCACACTGCCCCTGCTCACTCCTCTTACCCCGTATGTCCTCACTCACTCCCCACACTGCCCCTGCTTACCACCCCAATCACCCACACTGCCACTGCTTAACCCCCACTCACCCACACTGCCCCTGCTCACTCCTCTTACCCCCGTAGTCCTCACTCACTCCCCACACTGCCCCTGCTTACCACCCCAATCACCCACACTGCCCCTACTTACCCACACTGCCCCTGCTTACCCCCTATTCACCCACACTGCCCCCACTCACCCATACTGACCCTGCTTACCCCCCACTCACCCACACTGCCCCTGCTCACTCCTCTTACCCCCATATATCTTCACTCACTCCCCACACTGCCCCTGCTTACCCCCTACTCACCCACACTGCCCCCACTTACCCACACTGCCCCTGTTTACCACCTACTCACCCACACTGCCCCTGCTTACCCCCCACTCACCCACACTGCCCCTGCTCACTCCTCTTACCCCCGTATGTCCTCACTCACTCCCCACACTGCCCCCACTCACCCCCCCAATCACCCACACTGCCCCTGCTTACCCCCACTCACCCACACTGCCCCTGCTCATTCCTCTTACCCCCGTATGTCCTCACTCACTCCGCACACTGCCCCTGCTTACCCCTACTCACCCACACTGCCCCCACTTACCCACACTGCCTCTGCTTACCCCTACTCACCTACACTGCCCCCACTTACCCACACTGCCCCTGCATAGCCCCCCCATTCACCCACACTGCCCCTGCTTACCCCCCACTCAACCACACTGCCCCTGCTTACCCCCCTACTCACCCACACTGCCCCCACTCACCCACACTGCCCCTGCATAGCCCACCCAACTCCCCCACAATGCCCCTGTTTACCCCCTACTCACCCACACTGCCCCCACTCACCCACACTGCCCCTGCTTACCCCCCCCCACTCACCTGCACTGCCCCTGCTCACCCCTCTTATCCCCCCACATGCCCTCACTCCCCACAATGCCCCTACTCATGCCCCTACTCTGTACCTGCTTACCCCTCTTACCTCCCCCACATGCCCCCACTCACCCACACTGCTCCTGCTTACCCCCCACTCACCCACACACCCTGCTTACCCCTCTCACCTCCCCAACTGCCCCCACTCACTCACACTGCCCCTGCTCAACCCCCCACTCACCCACACTGCCCCTGCTCATGCCCCCACTCACCCCACACTGTCCCTGCTCAGCCCCCACTCACCCACACTGCCCCTGCTCACTCCTCTGCTGCAGGGGCGGCGGGGCTGCAGTTAGCTACCACCGCCCCCTCGGTTCTCAACTATGGCTACAGGGGCGGCGGGGCTGAGATCTGCACCCACGCTTCCCCTGCTTACCCCCCACTCACCCACACTGCCCCTGCTCACTCCTCTTACCCCCGTATGTCCTCACTCACTCCCCACACTGCCCCTGCTTACCACCCCAATCACCCACACTGCCACTGCTTAACCCCCACTCACCCACACTGTCCCTGCTCACTCCTCTTACCCCCGTATGTCCTCACTCACTCCCACACTGCCCCTGCTTACCACCCCAATCACCCACACTGCCCCTACTTACCCACACTGCCCCTGCTTACCCCCTATTCACCCACACTGCCCCCACTCACCCATACTGACCCTGCTTACCCCCCACTCACCCACACTGCCCCTGCTCACTCCTCTTACCCCCGTATGTCTTCACTCACTCCCCACACTGCCCCTGCTTTCCCCCTACTCACCCACCTGCCCCCAGGGGCGGCGGCTGAATCTGCCCCACGCTCTCCGCCTGCTTACCCCCCACTCACCCACACTGCCCTGCTCACTCTCTTTACCCCCGTATGTCCTCACTCACTCCCCACACTGCCCCTGCTTACCACCCCAATCACCCCACTGCCACTGCTTAACCCCACTCACCCACACTGCCCCTGCTCACTCCTCTTACCCCCGTATGTCCTCACTCACTCCCCACACTGCCCCTGCTTACCCCCTCTCACCCACACTGCCCCACTTACCCACACTGCCCCTGCTTACCCCTACTCACCCACACTGCCCCCACTACCCATACTGCCCCTGCTTACACCCCATTCACCCACACTGCCCCTGTTACCACCCTTCTCACCCCACACTGCCCCTGCTTACCCCCACTCACCCACACTGCCCCATACTCACTGCCCTTCTTACCCATCCTATCGTCCTCTACACTCACTCCCCACACTGCCCCTGCTACCCCCCCATCACCCACCCTCTACCCCATCACCACACTGCCCTGCTCATGCTCTTACCCCTTCCCACTCATCCCCACACTGCCCCTGCTTACCCCTACTCACCCACACTGCCCACTACCCACACTGCCCTGCTTACCCCCTACTCACTACACTGCCCCCACTTACCCACATGCCTGCATAGCCCCCCCATTCACCCACACTGCCCCTGCTTACCCCCCACTCACCCACACTGCCCTGCTTACCCCCTACTCACCCACACTGCCCCCACTCACCCACACTGCCCTGCATAGCCCACCCAACTCCCCCACAATGCCCCTGTTTACCCCCTACTCACTCCACACTGCCCCCACTCACCCCACACTGCCCCTGCTTACCCCCCCCCCACTCACCTGCACTGCCCTGCTCACCCCTCTTATCCCCCCACATGCCCTCACTCCCCACACTGCCCCTACTCATGCCCCTACTCTGTACCTGCTTACCCCTCTTACCTCCCCCACATGCCCCACTCACCACACTGCTCCTGCTTACCCCCCACTCACCCACACACCCTGCTTACCCCTCTCACCTCCCCAACTGCCCCCACTCACTCACACTGCCCCTGCTCAACCCCCCACTCACCCACACTGCCCCTGCTCATGCCCCCACTCACCCCACACTGTCCCTGCTCAGCCCCCACTCACCACATGCCCTGCTCACTCCTCTGCTGCAGGGGCGGCGGGCATGCAGTTAGCTACCACCGCCCCCTCGTCCTCAACTATGGCTACAGGCGGACGGGGCTGAATCTGCACCACGCTTCCTGCTTACCCCCACTCACCCACACTGCCCCTGCTCACTCCTCTTACCCCCTGTATGTCTCACTCACTCCCCACACTGCCTGTTACACCCAATCACCACACTGCCATGCTAACCCCACTCACCCACACTGCCCGTACTCTCTTACCCCTATGTCCTCACTCACTCCCACACTGCCCTGTTCCACCCAATCACCACACTGCCCGTGATTACCCCTATCTCACCACACTGCCCACTCACCCGCTCTTGCCCTGCTTACCCCCACTCACCTGCACTGCCCCTGCTCACCCATCTTATCCCCCACATGCCCTCACTCCCACACTGCACTACCATGCCCTACATGTACCTGCTTACCCTCTTACTCCCACATGCCCACGTCACACAATGTCCTGCTTACCCCCCCACTCACCACACACTGTTACCTCTACTCCCAACTGCCCATCACTCAACGCCTGTACCCCACTACCACACTGCCTGTCATGCCCCACTACCCACTGTCCTGCTCAGCCCACTCACCACACTGCGCTGTTACCTTCACTCCACTCACCCCACCCTGCTACCCTCTACCCCATGCCCTCTCTACGCTCCTGTGATGCCACAGGGTAAGTGACAGCTGCCCCCAATGCAACAGCGCCCACTGATGTCCCACTCCGATCATAGCACTAATATCAACAGTTCTGCACAACACCGTCCTCCAACGCAGCAACGTGGGGAAGTAGCCATTAGTAGCCGTGACGTCACTTGCATGTAGCTTTGTTTGGCACAGTGATTCATGCTATATATGAAGCATGAAACGTGCTTTAGGCTTCTATGCAGTTCACGTGTCTACAATGGTTACTATGGACGGTGCCATTAACACGCTAGGCCTGTTTTGCTTACTTGCGAGGTCTCAGTGCTTCATATGAAGCGGTGAGAGCACGTTGCTATAGAAAGCAGTTACATGCACAGGCACTCAGTATTGCGCGCAGTGTCATTCTGTAAATATGAGCTCATTGTTGCCATGAGTAACCACTGTTGCTATAAAAGTGACTCCATTTACAATGAATGCGAGACTGTGCTATAGTACAGCATAAGTGCAGGCTCTAGCGTGTCTTGTTACCATTGCCATAGTACACGGTACTAGAGCAGCTGATCTGCATTTACGTTATATGGCAGTCTAAGCGCTTTCATATGTAAATGCTGGGTCACCGTTGCCATAGTAACCGCTGTTGCTATGGCAACAGTGACCTCACCGTTTACTATAACACAAGTATTACAGCCCTCCCAAACCTCTTTGTAGGGTCCAGCAGAAAAATACTTGCGTTCCCATTGGCTTACATTGTACTTGCTATTCGGAATGAATACACGAGTATTACAAAATACTCGTTACGAGTATAGCGATTTGGAATATTACGGTACTCTTCACTAATTATATTGTATTGATATATGGAGGCTGCATTATACTGTAGTATATCGAGACAGCACTATAATATATGGAGGAGTATTATAATCTATGGAGGCTGCATTATAAATTATGTGGTCACATCATAATATATGGAGATGATTTATAATCTATGGAAGCTGCATTATAGTATATGGAGGCTGCATTATAATATAACTAATGCTCACAGGGATGGACCCACTAGGCCTCAGCACGCAGTCTACTTGGAGGGGCTTGACTATGGTTTGTGACTTGGTCTTAACCAGAACCTTTAATTGTGAGGATTTTGCACTGCAGGTAGAAACTGGGTGACACCCAGAAGGTTGGAGCTGCAACAGCTGGCCCAAGGGGTAAGGACATAGTCTGTGTAATAGGCAGAAGAAGCTGGATAGCTGAAGCAAGCAGGTGCAGATGTAGGCACTTGCAGGCAGGTGTTTGGCAAGACAGGTGCAGTTAGGTATGAGGCGCAGCAGGTGCAGACAGGTACAGGCTGGATTGGTGGCACAGCAGGTGTAGACAAATGCAGGTTTTAGTATGAGACACAGCTTAGCAGGTATGGGTATAGGTATATGGGTACAAGAATACATACACAGGAACAGGGTACAGGATGGGGTCCTGAGAGATTGCAATCATTGTGATAGGGATTAGACAAGAATGTTCAGGAACCTCCCAATGGGGGAAGGGCCTTAAATACACTGTGCTTCTTAGTGAAAGGCTAAGAAGCATTTCCAGGTGAGGGTGTGGCGCCCCACAACGAGTGCGTCACAGGAGTGTATTGCAGCCCAGACTGCAGCTGTAATATTCTCTGACTAAGCAATGACATGGTTAAAACTCAGAGCTCCATACCCTACATGCACATCAGAATAGAGGGCAAAGAAGGTTCTGGTGGGCAGAGTGTAGGAGTAGTGTGTGACAGGAGAATGTAGGAGAAGGAGGAAGGAGAAGAAGTGGTCGGGAGGACCGTAGGAGAGGGGGCTCTGCACAGTCCCGGGCAGCCCCTGGACCACCTCCGGTTGGCGCCAATGCTTGGTGCCCTGAAACCGGACTCTGGGCGAACATCCACGGGTCAAAATACACCCGCGCCCATCTACAACCGGATCACTGGTTCCGAAGCTGGTAGTCGTTTATCACTGCTATGCAAACCAGGAGTGGAGGGACTGCTCTACAGGAGTACCCCACCGCCGCCACAAACAGAGCCGTCTTGCCAGCGGAGTACCCACCAAAAGGACCCAGGTGACCCCTCACAACGGAACATACACACCGGCAGGGAAATTTAAGTAACCCCTTGTACCTGACCTTGGCACACAAAGGTGACATCAGCAACTCACTTAGAACAAGCTTAGAATGGAGGAACACCGCGGAGCTCTGAAACAACACTGGTCATTGCTAAGTCTACCCGGTCCGTTACCCGTTGTCTGCATACCATGTATCACCTGCTGGATACAGTAAAATACCCATTACAGAGACTATCAGTGTCCGTGCCTTTTTCAGAACTGTCCATCTCCGCATGTTAGAAGTACCGCAGCTGCCTCACAACATCTTGTGCAGCTCCTGGCTCTGGCGACTCCCTACGGGGAGCGTCCCTTCTGGCTGCATCCCATCCCCCGGAGACCCAAGCAGCGCCAGTGAAATCACCGGAATTCCCGCAGGTGGCGTCACGACAAGAATTAACCCCTTATCTGTTCGGCCAACTTTATTGATCTGGACCACCGGGCCCACGCCGCCGCAGGCGCGGCTCCATGACAAGAGAAGCAACCGCCTGTGACGTGCAGAACCCGGCTACGGTGAGTCAAGGGCATACTGGCCCTTTACAAATAGCAAGAGTGCAGTGTGTGGTGTCTTAACGCCCTTCCAGAAGACCCTTGCAGTGTGAGCATGGGCTTGGAACAGAAAGTGACAGACAAGGTTCGGATAAACGGCGCAGGCCTGCTGGCAGGGAGAGTATGTCATGAAGTCTGGTCTTTCTGCCTAGGGAAAATCGGCGCCACGGCAATGGGTGCTACAATATAGAGTCTGCATATATGAAGGCAGTATTATAGTATTTAAAGGTCACATTATAATATTTAGAAGTTGCATTATAATATGTAGAGGCTGCATTACAGTATATGGATATGTGGAGAATGTATTATAATATATGGAGGCTGTATTATAATATATGGCTATATGAAAGTTGCATTATAGTACATGGAGGCTGCATTATAAAATATAGAGTCTGCATTATAATATATAGAAGCTGAATTATAATGCAGCCTTCATATATCCATATTTTATAATATATATTGTCTGCATTATAATATATTAAGGTTGCCTTATAATATATGGAGGCTACATTATAATATATAGAGGCTACATTAGAATATATGGAGGCAGCATTATAATATATGGAGTTGGCATTATAGTATACGGAGGCTGCATTATGTGTATGTGTAAGTATGCGTCTGTGTGCATGTATGCGTGCATGCATGTATGTGAGTGTGTGTATTTGTGTATGTGCATATGTATTCACGTGTGTCTGTATGTGTGCGTGTATGCGTGTATGTGTATGCTCATGTATGTGTCTGTTTGTGTATGCATGCGTGTGTGTGTGTGCGTGTGTATGTGGGTGCGCATATGTGTGTGTATGCACATGTGTGTCGTGTATGCATGTATGTGTGTATGCGCGTTTGTGTATTGTGTATGTGTAGGTGTGTGCATGTGTGTATGCGTGTATGTGCATATTTGCATGTGCATGTAGTACGTATGTATATGCGCATGTGCATGTTTGAATGTGAGTGTATGTGTGTGCATGTGTATGCACATGTGTGTGTGTGTGCATGTATGTGTATGTGAGTGTTTGTGTGTATGCGAGTGTGTACAGTCATGGCAAAAAGTATTGACACCCCTGCAATTCTGTCAGATAATACTCAGTTTCTTCCTGAAAATGATTGCAATCACAAATTCTTTGGTATTATTATCTTCATTTAATTTGTCTTCAATGAAAAAAACACAAAAAGATTTGTCCTAAAGCCGAATTGGATATAATTCCACACCAAACATAAAAAAGGGGGTGGACAAAAGTATTGGGACTGTTAGAAAAATCATGTGATGCTTCTCTAATTTGTGTAATTAACAGCACCTGTAACTTACCTGTGGCACCTTACAGGTGTTGGCAATAACTAAATCACACTTGCAGCCAGTTGACATGGATTAATGTTGACTTAACCTCTGTCCTGTGTCCTTGTGTGTACCACATTGAGCATGGAGAAAAGAAAGAAACCAAAGAACTGTCTGAGGACTTGAAAACCAAATTGTGAGGAAGCATGAGCAAACTCAAGGCTACAAGTCCATCTCCAAAGACCTGAATGTTCCTGTGTCTACCGTGCGTAGTGTCATCAAGAAGTTTAAAGCCCATGGCACTGTGGCTAACCTCCCTAGATGTGGACATAAAAGAAAAATTGACGAGAGATTTCAACGCAAGATTGTGCGCATGGTGGAGAAAGAACCTCGACTAACATCCAACCAAGTTCAAGCTGCCCTACAGTCTGAGGGTACAACAGTGTCAACCCGTACTATCTGTCGGCGTCTGAATGAAAAGGGACTGTATGGTAGGATACCCAGGAAGACCCCACTTCTTACCCCAAGACATAAAAAAGCCAGGATGGAGTTTGCCAAAACTTACCTGAGAAAGCCTAAAACGTTTTGGAAGAATGTTCTCTCTTTTTGGGCAAAGGCATCAACATAGAGTTTACAGGAGAAAAAAAGAGGCATTCAAAGAAAAGAACACGGTCCCTACAGTCAAACATGGCGGAGGTTCCCTGATGTTTTGGGGTTGCTTTGCTGCCTCTGGCACTGGACTGCTTGACCGTGTGCATGGCATTATGAAGTCTGAAGACTACCAACAAATTTTGCAGCATAATGTAGGTCCCAGTGTGAGAAAGCTGCAGGACAATGACCCAAAACACACTTCAAAAAGCACTAGAAAATGGTTTGAGAGAAAGCACTGGAGACTTCTAAGGTGGCCAGCAACGAGTCCACACCTCAATCCCATAGAACACCTGTGGAGAGATCTAAAAATGGCAGTTTGGAGAAGGCACCCTTCAAATATCAGGGACCTGGAGCAGTTTGCCAAAGAAGAATGGTCCAAAATTCCAGCATTGTAAGAAACTCATTGATGGTTACCGGAAGCGGTTGATCGCAGTTATTTTGGCTAAAGGTTGTGCAACCAAGTATTAGGCTGAGGGTGCCAATACTTTTGTCCGGCCCATTTTTGGAGTTTTGTGTGAAATGATCAATGTTTTGCTTTTTGCTTCATTCTCTTTTGTGTTTTTTCATTGAAGACAAATTAAATGAAGATAATAATACCAAAGAATTTGTGATTGCAATCATTTTCAGGAAGAAACCGAGTATTATCTGACAGAATTGCAGGGGTGTCAATACTTTTGGCCAACACTGTATATGCGTGTGTATGTATGTGCATATGTGTGTGTATATATGTGTATTTGTTTGTGCGTGTGTGTGTGTATGTGTGTGTATGTGCGTGTGTGTCTACACCCACCACAGTTATGGCCACTTTACACGCAGCTACAGGTAACAGGTTGTCCACAGGTAACTTGCTGGTTGCAGTGAAATCATGGAGACAAGGTTCTATCTTGTTGCTGTGTACAAATGGAACTATGTCTTCATGATTTCACTGCAACCAGCAAGTTACCTGTGGACAACCTGTTTCGTGTAGCTGCGTGTAAAGTGGCCATTAGGAAACTCGGGTGCTCTGTCTGTGGCCTTGTGTATGCAGAAGCAGATGGGATGCGGCATCCTCTGTAGCCATCAGAGGACTCCTACTGGAAAGGCCGCAGACAGAGCCTCGGAGTTTCCAAGCTATGGTGAGCGGAGGTGGGTATCGGGCAGCGGGTGGTGTCAGGCTACGGCATGGGCGTGCAGCGGGGTATGTAGCAGCGAACGCCATATTGGGGCATCCGTCGCTTGGGTGTCCCAATATGGCATTCAGTGTACCACCGGTTGACGCGGTGGATTGTGAGATTCGGAGACATTCAGACAAAAGTGGATGACAGACAACATTAGGTATTATATAGGATAGGATGGAGGCTGCATTATAACCAGTTGAAGTGCATTAAAATCTATGGAGCCTGCATTATAATCTATGGATAATTATGGTGGTGCATTATAATATTTGGGCTACTATGAGGTGCATTTTACTATATGGAAGGGTATGTGGGGCGGCCGTGATATTTGGCAGGCTATGTGGAGGCCATTATTATATATGGAGAGCTATGAGGGAGCCTTTATACATTGAGTACGGCTATTTTAGGGCTGTTCTGGGGGCCGTTATGCTGTTTGGAGGACTAGTAGGGGCCATTATACAGTGTGAAGAGGTGTGGGGACCAATATACGGTATGTAGGCCCATTGTAATCCTCTGAGGGTACAGTTAGCGATCATATTGTGTTGGGATCACCATACTTTCTCGGAGTAGTTAAGGGAAGTACATTCAGGTCATCATACTGTGCGTGTGGAGAAATTCACTGTTGATGGTATCATACAGTATTTGTGGGGCACTTTTGTTGGTATCATACTTTATGGGTGCAATGAAAAGGGAATCTAGGGGTTTCAATGGGAGAATTACTTTGTAAGTGTTATGTTTTTGGGGGGAGCAGTGTGGTGATGGGGGCAATTAGGACATCTGCTATGGGGTCCCATGATATCGTTGTACGTCTCTGCACTATACAGTCACAATATGGTGATAATATTTGTGTTAATCTATGATATGTATATGATTTTCAGTAACAGCATGGCCATCTGCTGGGATTTCCCTATACCTACGATTAGGGGGTGCTAACATAGTTGTACACATTGTTACCTTGTTAGGGGCCCAGTCAGATGTTTTGCTCCCCCACCCAGCTACGCTATTGGGTAATTATGTGTTTATGAGAAGAGCTATAGTCATATTGTTTAAGTATTACAGTAATTAAGCCACTTTGGTTGTTAACCCATTCACAGCAAGCATATTATAAATACATAGTAACGAATAACAGCCCTTTATTAACAGCTTGCACAAGGTTTCCAGGCAGCAGAAGGACATTTACCGTATTATTCTACATATTTAAGCAAACTAAAAAATTAGGAAAAACAGCAAAATAATTAAAATTGAAAATATTAGGGCGTGTTCACATGCTGAGATTGTGGTGCAGATTTTGAATTTCCAAATCTGAACCTACTGGCAGAAAAATGCACCAAAACCATCCCTGTCCACACGGTGCATGTTATATGTGTGTTTGGTGCAGATTTGATGCAGATTTTATGTTGCTTTGTGTCTGTTTCAATAAAGCTTGAATACTTTGGCAAAAAAAATTATGTCAAACTCTGTCCCCCCTAACCCCGCCCCCTTCAACACAATCGCTTACTGCGGATTTTAATGCAAATTAGGCACAAGTTAAGCAACACATACACATAGTGCAAACACTGCTGCATAACTGCTGCCCATTTTCAGTTAACATGAGGGTCTATGGGTGAATAACATTGTAAAATCTGCAGCAAAAATTGACATGTTGCAGATTTTCCCACAATAAAATACATAGCGGATCCGCTGCGGAAAATGACTGTTTAGTTGAAAAAAAATGACATTTATTTTAGACTAGCTGTGAGCCCGATGCAAATGCATCGGGATTCTAGAACGTGCATTAATTTGATTATAGTAGTTATAGCTGTTAGCCTGATGCAAATGCATCGGGTATCTAAAATATGTTTATTGTTTTTTTAAAGATTTTTAAATAATAATTGCATCATCAATAGCAATAATATAAGCCATAGCATTATTATTAGCAGTAATAGCAGTATTAATACCATTATTAGCAGTATTATGAGCATTAATAACAGTATTAATAGCATTAATAGCATTATTATTAGCATTAATAGCATTATTAATAGCATTATTAGCATTAATAATAGCATTAATAACATTATTATACATTAATAGCATTATTATTAGCATTAATAGCATTAATAATAGCATTATTAGCATTAATAATAGCATTAAAAACATTATTAATAGCATTAATAGCATTATTATTAGCATTAATAACAGTATTAATAGCATTAATATCATTATTATTAGCATTAATAACATTATTAATAGCATTATTAGCATTAATAATAGCATTAATAGCATTATTAATAGCATTAATAGGATAAATATTAGCATTAATAGCATTAATAGCATAATGAATAGCATTAATAGCATTATTAATAGCATTAATAGCATTATTATTAGCATTAATAGCATTAATAATAGCATTATTAGCATTAATAATAGCATTAATAGCATTATTAATAGCATTAATAGCATTATTATTAGCATTAATAGCATTATTATTAGCATTAATAGCATTAATAATGCCATTAATAGGATAAATATTAGCATTAATAGCATTAATAGCATAATTAATAGCATTAATAGCATTATTAATAGCATTATTATTAGCATTAATAGTATTAATAGGATAAATATTAGCATTAATAGCATTATTAGCATAATTAATAGCATTAATAGCATTTTAATAGCATTAATCGCATTATTATTAGCATTAATAGCATTAATAAAAGCATTATTAGCATTAATAATAGCATTAATAACATTATTAATAGCATTAATAGCATTATTATTAGCATTAATAGCATTAATAATGCCATGAATAGGATAAATATTAGCATTAATAGCATTAATAGCATAATTAATAGCATTAATAGCATTATTAATAGCATTAATAGCATTAATAGGATAAATATTAGCATTAATAGCATAATTAATAGCATTAATAGCATTATTAATAGCATTAATAACATTATTATTAGCATTAATAGCATTAATAATAGCATTATTAGCATTAATAATAGCATTATTAACATTATTAATAGCATTAATAGCATTATTATTAGCATTAATAGCATTATTATTAGCATTAATAGCATTAATAATACCATGAATAGGATAAATATTAGCATTAATAGCAATAATAGCATAATTAATAGCATTAATAGCATTATTAATAGCATTAATAGCATTAATATTAGAATTAATAGCATTATTAATAGCATTAATAGCATTAATAGGATAAATATTAGCATTAATAGCATTATTATTAGCATTAATAGCATTATTATTAGCATTAATAGCATTAATAATGCCATTAATAGGATAAATATTAGCATTAATAGCATTAATAGCATAATTAATAGCATTAATAGCATAATTAATAGCATTAATAGCATTAATAGGATAAATATTAGCATTAATAGCATAATTAATAGCATTAATAGCATTATTAATAGCATTAATAACATTATTATTAGCATTAATAGCATTAATAATAGCATTATTAGCATTAATAATAGCTTATTAGCATTATAATATAAACATTATTAATAGCATTAATAGCATTATTATTAGCATTAATAGCATTAATAGCATTATTTATTAGCATTAATAGCATTAATAATACCATGAATAGGATAAATATTAGCATTAATAGCAATAATAGCATAATTAATAGCATTAATAGCATTATATTAATAGCATTAATAGGATAAATATTAGCATTAATAGCATAATTAATAGCATTAATAGCATTATTAATAGCATTAATAGCATTATTATTAGCATTAATAGCATTAATAATAACTGCTGCCCATTTTCAGTTAACATGAGGGTCTATGGGTGAATAACATTGTAAAATCTGCAGCAAAAATTGACATGTTGCAGATTTTCCCACAATAAAATACATAGCGGATCCGCTGCGGAAAATGACTGTTTAGTTGAAAAAAAATGACATTTATTTTAGACTAGCTGTGAGCCCGATGCAAATGCATCGGGATTCTAGAACGTGCATTAATTTGATTATAGTAGTTATAGCTGTTAGCCTGATGCAAATGCATCGGGTATCTAAAATATGTTTATTGTTTTTTTAAAGATTTTTAAATAATAATTGCATCATCAATAGCAATAATATAAGCCATAGCATTATTATTAGCAGTAATAGCAGTATTAATACCATTATTAGCAGTATTATGAGCATTAATAACAGTATTAATAGCATTAATAGCATTATTATTAGCATTAAAAGCATTAATAATAGCATTATTAGCATTAATAATAGCATTAATAACATTATTAATAGCATTATTATTAGCATTAATAGCATTAATAGCATTATTATTAGCATTAATAGCATTAATAATACCATTAATAGGATAAATATTAGCATTAATAGCATTAATAGCATAAATAATAGCATTAATAGCATTATTAATAGCATTAATAGCATTATTATTAGCATAAATAGCATTAATAATAGCATTATTAGTATTAATAATAGCATTAATAACATTATTAATAGCATTAATAGCATTATTATTAGCATTAATAGCAATATTATTAGTATGAATAGCATTTTGAATAGCATAAATAGCATGATTATTAGGCTTAATAGCATTATTAATCGCATTAATATGATTATTAGCATTATTAGCATTAATATTAGCATGAATAGCATAATTATTAGCATTAATATCATTATTATTAGCATTAATAGCATAATTATTAGCATTAATAGCATTATTATTAGCAGTAATATCATTATTATTAGCATTTTTTTTTAATTATTATTTTTTATTTAATTATTTATTATTTTTTATTTATTTTTTTATTATTTTTTAATTATTTTTTTTATTATTAAATTTATTATTTAGGCTGAGACCCAGTTTTCTTTCAGGTCCGCTGAAAGGGCTGATATAATTAGCATATATTTAATTTTTTTATTATTATTTTTATTGAATTATTTATTATTTTTTATTTATTTTTTTATTATTTTTAAATTACTTTTTAATTATTTTTTTATTATTAAATTTATTATTTAGGCTGAGACCCAGTTCTCTTTCAGGTCCGCTGAAAGGGCTGATATAATTAGCATATATTTAATTTTTTTATTATTATATTTTTATTGAATTATTTATTATTTTTAATTTATTTTTTTATTATTTTATAATTATTTTTTAATTATTTTTTTTATTATTAAATTTATTATTTAGGCTGAGACCCAGTTCTCTTTCAGGTCCGCTGAAAGGGCTGATATAATTAGCATATATTTAATTTTTTTATTATTATTTTTATTGAATTATTTATTATTTTTAATTTATTTTTTTATTATTTTTTAATTATTTTTTAATTATTTTTTTTATTATTAAATTTATTATTTAGGCTGAGACCCAGTTCTCTTTCAGGTCCGCTGAAAGGGCTGATATAATTAGCATATATTTAATTTTATTATTATTATTTTTATTGAATTATTTATTATTTTTAATTTATTTTTTTAAATTATTTTTTAATTATTTTTTAATTATTTTTTTTATTATTAAATTTATTATTTAGGCTGAGACCCAGTTCTCTTTCAGGTCCGCTGAAAGGGCTGATATAATTAGCATATATTTAATTTTTTTATTATTATTTTTATTGAATTATTTATTATTTTTTATTTATTTTTTATTATTTTTTAATTATTTTTTAATTATTTTTTTTATTATTAAATTTATTTGTTCCCATTAAAATACATCAGCGGTGTCGGCGATTTTATGGCCGCCGACCTGGTTCTATTTGTCGGCCCTAAAATCGCGGACACACCGCTAATGCATGTCTATGGGCAGTGAGCTCGAATTCTGATTGGTCGGCGTCCAATCCGAAATCGGGCTGACTGCCCATAGAGATGCATTAGCGGTGTGTCCGCGATTTTAGGGCCGACAAATAGAACCAGGTGGCCGGCCATAAAATCGCCGACACACACCGGTAATGTATGTCAATGGGGAAAAAAAAAGGCGGACCTGAATGAGAACTGTGTCTCACTCTCACTTAAAAAAAATAAATAAATTTAATAATAAAAAAAATAATTTAAAAATAATTAAAAAATAATAAAAAAATAAATAAAAAATAATAAATAATTAAATAAAAATAATAATAATAAAAAAAAAAAATGCGGACCTGAATGAGAACTGCGTCTCAGTCTGACTTAAAAAAAAAAAAATTTAATGATAAAAAAAATAATTAAAAAATAATTTAAAAATAATAAAAAAATGAGGGGCTCTTCTGATTGGCTGAGGGCAGTATACAGCGACCAATCAGAAGAGGGCCTCAGATCTCATTGAGGTAGAATGGCGGATTTTTCGTCCATTCTATCTTAATGAGAAGGAAGAGGACGTCGGAGGTGGAAGTTTGCGAAAAGAAGACAGAAGATCCCCGGGGCCGGACGAAGAGGCGGAGATGGCGGAAAGAAGAGAGAAGACCCCCGGGGCCGGAGGAAGAGGACGCCTGGCCGGACGGAGGACTTGTGGATCGGACGGACGATCAGATGACTTGAAGGCATGTAAGCGATCGACGGGGACGTTAGGTTAGGGGACGGCGGGGGCTTTGGGTGTAGGGCGTTAGGTGTTAGCGCGAGCGGCGGGGGACAGCGGCGGGAGCTTAGGAAGCGGCGGGGCTTAGGGAGTAGGGGATGGGCGGCGGGGATTAGGGTGTATCGGTGGGTGCTTAGAATGCGGCGGAGCTTAGGGGGTAGGGGCGGCGGAGTTAGGGGGTAGGCGGCGGGGCTTAGGGGGTATCGGTGGGGGCTTAGGATGCGGCGGTGGTTAGGGGCGGCTGACTTAGGGGGTAGGGGGTTAGAAGCGGCGGACTTAGGGGGTAGGGGGTTAGAAGCGGCGGACTTAGGGGGTAGGCGGCGGGGCTTAGGGGGTATTGATGGGGGCTTAGGATGCGGCGGGGCTTAGAGGGTAGGGGCTTAGGTGCGGCGGTTCTTAGGGGGTAGGGGGTTAGGTGCGGCGGCTCTTATAGGGTAGGGGCTTAGGTGCGGCGGGGCTTAGGGGGTATTGGTGGGGGCTTAGGATGCGGCGGGGCTTAGAGGGTAGGGGCTTAGGTGCGGCGGTTCTTAGAGGGTAGGGGCTTAGGTGCGGCGGTTCTTAGGGGGTAGGGGGTTAGGTGCGGCGGGGCTTATAGGGTAGGGTCTTAGGTGCGGCGACGCTTAGAGGGTAGCGGCTTAGGTGCGGCGGGGCTTAGGGTGTAGGGGCATAGGTGCGGCATGTCGGGGCTTAGGGTGTAAGGGTGCGGCGCACTTAGGGGGTAGGGGCTTTGGTGCGGCGGGGTGGTTTTGTTGCGGGGTGGCTGTGCGGACATGGGGGGGTCTGTGCAGAGATGGGGGTGGGTGTGTGGATATGGGGGGGGCTGTGCGGAGATGGGGGGGGGCTGTGGGGACATGAGGGTGTGTGTGCGGACATGGGGGGGGGCTGTGGGGACATGAGGGTGTGTGTGCGGACATGGGGGGGCTGTGTGTAGATGGGGGGGGTGTGCGGACATGGGGGTGGGTGTGCAGACATGGGGGTGGGTGTGCGGACATGGGGGTGGGTGTGCGGACATGGGGGTGGGTGTGCGGACATGGGGGTGGGTGTGCGGACATGGGGGTGGGTGAGCGGACATGGGGGTGGGTGAGCGGACATGGGGGTGGGTGAGCGGACATGGGGGTGGCTGTGCGAACATGGGGAGGTCTGTGCGGACATGGGGAGGTCTGTGCGGACATGGGGGGGCGGCTGTTCGGACATGGGGGGGCGGCTGTGCGGACATGGGGGGGCTGTGCGAAGATGGGGAGGGCTGTGCGGACATGGGGGAGCGAGTTGCGGCTCAGGCAGCGACTCGCTCCATGATCCCCGGGTAGCGATTTGCGGCTCAGGCAGCGACTCGCAATGGCCTCGCGGCCATTGCTCGCGCTACCTGAGCGGTAAATGGCGAACGTTGTGGGCGAGCCTGTGGGTAGATTTTGGGCCAGCGACTCGCAATGGCCGCTTCGCAGCCATTGCTCGCCCTGGGCCAGCGACTCGCAATGGCCTCGCGGCCTTGCTCGCGCAGCATTGGGCGCTTCGCGCCCAATGTTAAATTCGTATCCACATGACGACATCGGAAGTAGCGCGCGGAGGGGCGCTTTTCCGATTCGCGATTATATAATAGATTATTCTCAAATATCTTCAAATATTAATTGTGTGATCACTACAATCTTGAAAATGGGCATTATTCAGTCCTGTTTGCCATGTGGAAAAAGGAATCTCCCTACAAAGATGTATGGAGTGAAGGATTTCATTATTTCTCTAGTTTACAGAACTACTATTCATTTTACCGGTAACTTGAAATAAAATCACACATGCAAAGTCCATTAAAGTTGTAAAATGTTCCCCCCATCCACAGGCTAAGTGATAACTACCAGCTCTTGGAAGTCTGAATATTGCTGAGTACCAGATTAAAGGTACCGTCACACGTAACAATATCGTTGCCGATATCGTTCAAAAGACACGTGTTTAGTGACGCTTGAACGATGTCAAAACGACATCGTTGCGTGTGACGCTAGTAATGATCAACTATCAGTCGGCTGATCGTTTGATTTGAGGACAGGACCTCAAATCTATCGTTGGTCGCCCGCTGGACACGCAGCTGTGGCGCCCCTATGGCTAGGCGCCACAGGGAGGTACTGCACCCCAAACAGAAGGTGTAGTGCCTTTGTTGTTATGGATTTGAGGTTTACTTATAGAGTCTGTCCTAAGCACCCATACACTAGCCCCCCTTAGCATAGGGACCGTATATTCAGGTCCAGGGGGTGGAGAAGAGCGGTAGACTTGAGTGACAGTTGAGCTAATTTTAGATAGTGCTGGGAAGGCAGCCAGAGAGGACGTGCCTGACAGCGTTACTGACAGGAGGGCACCTCTTAGAGAGAGGTGATCCGGGAACCAGAGGGGACGAACCAGGTCTGGTTGCAGCCAGCTGGGGAAGTCCGGGGTCGACCCCGGCATACCTGAGCCGTGGCAATCAGTGGTCTATCCCTGGTTGCAAACCAACAAGCTATAGGACCAACAGAAGGGAGCCATAGCACCACAGACTGTACCTCAACCTCAGTTCTATATTGGGTCCAGGACACTTTAAGGAAAAGGACCGAATTCCGGTGGCGGGAGGATTAGCTTGTTGCTGTTCCCGTCCGTACCGGTAAGGAAACGATGTACTTAACTGTAACAGACCAGTGGGCTGGCGTAAGAGCTCTGCAGAGTGGTTAAAGAGATTAAGGAGGAACACAGACCACGAAAGCCATTAAAAGGGACCATCAACAGACTTTACAGGATCACCTTACAATCTGTGGCTACGTCCTCGTTCAATCAGACAGTGACTGTGTACTGTATCATCTCCCCGGTACCAGTAAAGAGACGTTTGAGTTGAATCGGTGTCTGTGATCCTTTCCTCCGGCGCCCGGAGAGCCTCAGCATCATCGGAGGGTTAAGAACTAGAGTCCCCTCCTCCATCCCGCTGCCCTGAGGTAAAGCTCCACCTGTGGGAAGCTGGTAACCCTATTACCAGCTACCACATGTGGCGTCACGATACCATTCCTTCCCCCTCCATCATCTTCATCACCCCCATCCCCTACCACTGAGGGTCCAAGGCACGGAACCGGCAACCGACCAGCCGTGATTCCCCCATCGAAGCAACTGCCTATCCCGGTATCTGAATACCCCCTACCCTGTCGACCGACTCACAGCATCGCTGCTTGTGACACCGGAAGACCAACGATGAACAAGCTCCCAGTGCCTCACAGCCTATGCTGGGAGCTCGTACCCATGGTAAACATCGGGTTAGTAACCCGATGTTTACCATGGTTACCAGCGATCTCGCTGGTCCACATCGCTGGTGAGTCTGCCTGTGTGACAGCTCACCAGAGATGTGAACGATGTTGTTAGCGATCTCGCGTGCATGTGATCGGTAACAACATCGTTCATTAAAATTGAAGCGTGTGACGGTATCTTCAGATACTGGTGACCCTTGTTTGAATACAGCAGCAGTTTCCATGCTTGTTGATGCTCCAGTCATTCTGGGTCTATCAGAGAAGAGGTCTCAACTATCTCCAGCCATTGGGGGATGTGGTCGCAGAGGTTGGGCCTCGACTGATCTAGTAATTATCACCTATCCTGTCGATATATAATAATTTGTATTAACGGGAATATCCCTATTTCACAATTATTTTCAATTGTAGTGCATTTATATTAGTCGAGAATAGTGGAATAAATGTTCATAAGGACACTTGTTCCAAGTTATCGCGTTGTGTAAACAAACTGAAGATCATCCGACGAACAAAACGATCTTTTGTTGGGTCAATAAATATGCCAGAATACAAGTTATCACAAGAACATCGTCTGGTGTAAATAAAGGGTTTTGTTGATATCATGATGGTGTATAGGGATAGAACAATTGTATTTCAATTGTTCTAGAGTTGAACAAAAAAATATTTGCAATTCCCTGGTCCAGTGGCTATGTTGGTAGTCCATCACTGCTGGACTAGAGCCCTGCAAACCTCCCCCTACCCACCGGTATCCTTTTCTGATTGACATAATGTGTTCATAAAACCACAACAATTTGTCAGGCTGTCTAAACAGGCCAGTAAATATGTACTGATACACTTGAACATAGTTGATCTTCACTGAAAGCATTAGAATAAAACAGTACTCTAGACAGACCAACTACACTTATGCAAAATTGTGAAATTTATGAAGTACAGTTGTGGCCAAAAGTATTGACACCCCTGCAATTCTGTCAGATAATACTCAGTTTCTTCCTGAAAATGATTGCAATCACAAATTCTTTGGTATTATTATCTTCATTTAATTTGTCTTCAATGAAAAAACACAAAAGAGAATGAAGCAAAAAGCAAAACATTGATCATTTCACACAAAACTCCAAAAATGGGCCGGACAAAAGTATTGGCACCCTCAGCCTAATACTTGGTTGCACAACCTTTAGCCAAAATAACTGCGATCAACCGCTTCCGGTAACCATCAATGAGTTTCTTACAATGCTCTGCTGGAATTTTAGACCATTCTTCTTTGGCAAACTGCTCCAGGTCCCTGATATTTGAAGGGTGCCTTCTCCAAACTACCATTTTTAGATCTCTCCACAGGTGTTCTATGGGATTCAGGTCTGGAGTCATTGCTGGCCACCTTAGAAGTCTCTAGTGCTTTCTCTCAAACCATTTTCTAGTGCTTTTTGAAGTGTGTTTTGGGTCAATGTCCTGCTGGAAGACCCATGACCTCTGAGGGAGACCCAGCTTTCTCACACTAGGCCCTACATTATGCTGCAAAATTTATTGGTAGTCTTCAGACTTAATAATGCCATGCACACGGTCAAGCAGTCCAGTGCCAGAGGCAGCAAAGCAACCCCAAAACATCAGGGAACCTCCACCATGTTTGACTGTAGGGACCGTGTTCTTTTCTTTGAATGCCTCTTCTTTTCTCCTGTAAACTCTATATTGATGCCTTTGCCCAAAAAGCTCTACTTTTTCCTCATCTGACCAGAGAACATTCTTCCAAAACGTTTTAGGCTTTCTCAGGTAAGTTTTGGCAAACTCCAGCCTGGCTTTTTTATGTCTCGGGGTAAGAAGTGGGTCTTCCTGGGTATCCTACCATACAGTTCCTTTTCATTCAGACGCTGACGGATAGTACGGGTTGACACTGTTGTACCCTCGGACTGCAGGGCAGCTTGAACTTGTTTGGATGTTAGTCGAGGTTCTTTATCCACCATCCGCACAATCTTGCATTGAAATCTCTCGTCAATTTTTCTTTTCCGTCTACATCTAGGGAGGTTAGCCAAAGTGCCATGGGCTTTAAACTTCTTGATGACACTGTGCACGGTAGACACAGGAACATTCAGGTCTTTGGAGATGGACGTGTAGCCTTGAGATTGCTCATGCTTCCTCACAATTTGGTTTCTCAAGTTCTCAGACAGTTCTTTATTCTTCTTTCTTTTCTCCATGCTCAATGTGGCACACACAAGGACACAGGACAGAGGTTGAGTCAACTTTAATCCATGTCAACTGGCTGCAAGTGTGATTTAGTTATTGCCAACACCTGTTAGGTGCCATAGGTAAGTTACAAATTAGTTACATCACATGATTTTTCTAACAGTGCCAATACTTTTGTCCACCCCCTCTTTTATGTTTGGTGTGGAATTATATCCAATTTAGCTTTAGGACAATTCTTTTTGTGTTTTTTCATTGAAGACACATTAAATGAAGATAATAATACCAAAGAATTTCTGATTGCAATCATTTTCAGGAAGAAACGGAGTATTATCTGACAGAATTGCAGGGGTGTCAATACTTTTGGCCACAACTGTAGGTGGTCGAATTTAAGAGGCAGTATGAGAGTGAAGAGCAAGAAACAATTTATCTTGTAGAAATTAGCCCTGAATGGCAAATAATACTAGTCAGTTTCCAAGTCTATTGCCTTTATTGTGTCTATCTAGTATAAAGGAGATAGATAATAATACAAATATAATCATCATACACGCTCAATCAGCAGTTTCTACCAACTCCTCTATATTAGTTGATTTTAAACTTACATTTGAATTCTTCTGGGGTCAACCATGAGAAGCATGAGATAACACAAGATTATCTCTGCTACAAGAAATATTGTGAGCCTGCGGAGTAAAGAGATGAATATAGGTTTACAACCACTGCTTTGGGCTTGAAACATGTGAAGCAAACAGAGCATTAAACAAGGAGCAAGTTATTTTTAATAGTAATATAAATAATATAAAAGTGTCATAACAATGGTCCAGTGAACTAAAGCAGTGTGTGTTAACCCTAGTCACGATTGTTTACCTCCATGGATAATTTTTTACTTAAATGCTTGTGTATGGACCAAAAAAATCATTTTTTCAATGTGGGCCCAATAGTAATTTTGCATACTTTGGCTTTTAAGGGCTCTTAGTTTCCCCACACATTCAACTTTAATGTGGTCTGTGGTAAAATATGCTGAAAGTGAAAAGCATAGGAGTGATGGTACCGTCACACGCAGCAATATTGCTAGGTAATTTCACTGGAAATTTGCTGGTTGCAGTGAAATCATGGACACATTGTTTTATTTTGCTGCCATGTACAAATGTAACAATGTGTCCATGATTTCACTGCAACCAGCAAATTGCCAGTGAACTTGCCTAGCAATATTGCTGTGTGTGACGGTACCTTTAGAACTTTCCCATTGGACCATCAGAACAGGTCACTGCAGGATTCTCAGTTAACTCATTATGCAACTCGCATTAAACAGTGCAACACAGGGGCTATAGTATGTTAAAGGTGCAAACTTTTAATTAAACCCAATTAACCACATTTTTTTTAGCAAAAAATGCATGCATTTAAATTAAAAAAAATGGCCCAAAGAGGAAGGCTCACTCAGCAGCATGCCACACAAGATTGCTCACTGCATTCCCCGTCCATCTCTAAGCACATACCACCAAATATACAATGGCATGCAAAGGTTTTGGCACCCCTGGTCACAATTACTGTTGTTATGAACAGTTAAACAAGTTGAAGATGAAATGATCTCTAAGGGTACCCTTACACGCCACAATTTTTGGCGGCGATAGGAGGCAATCTAACGTGCGCGAGCACGTTTTTCATTTGTCGCCTCAGAGTGCCGAAGGCGCTTTCAAATGCGCAATTGCGCCCTGAAGGTAAGGCGATGTGTCGCTCCGGAAATCGACACACCAACAGCGGGAAACATCCGGTCGACTACCCTTGCCGCTTCACATGCCGCAATCCCCAAAGGAATGTGGGCGTACTTGTTCAGCGCGGTGAGAACATAGGCGTGCCAAATTGTTGTACACTGCGCCCCAACCACGCTCATTGGACAATGCAATAGCGTTCTGATTGGCCAGCCTGCACTGGAAGGCTGGCTAATAACTGACGCCATTGTGTGTCGGAGTTTGGCACCAATACACGCTCAAATATGGTGCGCTATCAACTGACAGCCAATGGGAACACAGTAGCCACCACCAATCAACGCTGACGGGGCGCAGACTCCAGCACGCTGTGGCACGCCTATGGGAAATCAATAGGCGATGCAGATTCCATCACTATCGCCCGTTCACACGCCAAAAACAGGGAATCTCGCCTTCATGGCTGCCTCTGATTTTGGAGCAGTGCTGTGAAATCAGAACCAGGCGACAATTATTTTATCGCCGCCAAATTCCCCAATTACACGCCGCAATTGGGAGGCAATTTGACGGTGATGGTGACGGGGCGACATATCGCCGGTCTGATTTCTCGCCGCGGTAGCGGCATGTAAAAGGTACCCTTAAAGGCATGAAGTCAAAGATGACACAATTCCATTGTATATTAGACAAAAAAGAAAAAAATATTTTTATCTTTAACATTTTAAAAATTACAAAACTACAAAAAAAAATGGGCCGATGCAAAGTCTTTTTTTCCCTGATCCGGTCAAGTATACAAGTTTCTTTTTTCCTTTTGCTATATAAAGTTTAGGCACCCTGCATAGTTAGTACATATAAGTACCCCCTTTTGCAAGTATCACAGCTTGTGGCCTGCCAAGAGTCTATCAATTCTTTGAGGGGTTTTCATCCATTCTTCCTTGGAAAAGTCTTCCAGTTCTGTGAGATTCCTGGGTCATCCTGCATGCACTGTTGTTTTGAGGTCTAGACACAGATTTTCAATGATGTTCAGATCAGGGGACTGTGAGGGCCATTGTAAAGGGGCCGTCACACACAGCAACCAAGGCTGCGATGTCGGAAGCGATGCCGCGGGAGAGCGGTCGCTTCCGACATCGCAGCCTAGCTGTCACATGGCAAGATGTTGCTGGTGACGGCGCTGCGATGTGGGCACAGCCATCGCTCGCTGGGCTGGGATCAACCCAGCGAGCAATCCACAGCAATGGTGCGGAATAGGCTGGATCGCCGCCAACATCGCTATTGCGGTGTCAGACGGCGCGATACAGCCTAATCGCTGGTTGCAGATTGCCAGGTTTATGAGCATGTTCATGAACCTGGCAACCTGCAGCCAGAGATTTATCGCAGTTGCGTCACGCTGTCACACTTGCGATATTGCTAGCAACATCACTGAACACATGACTTTTGAGCGCTGTTGCAAGCGATATTGACGTGTGTGACAGCCCCTTAAGATCTTCAGCTTGCATCTTTTGAGGTAGTCTATTGTGGATTTTGATGTTTGTTTAGGATCATTATCCATTTGTAGAAGCCATTCTTATTTCAGCTTCAGCTTTTTTTTTTTTTTTTTACATATGGTGATATGTTTACATCAAGAATTTGTTGAAATTTAATTGAATCCATTCTTCCCTCTACCCATGAAATGTTCCCCATGTCATTGGCTGCAACACAACAACAAGGCATGATTAATCTACCCCCTTGTTTAATGGTTGGTGGTCTTTTCCTGAAATTCTGTGCCCTTTTTTCCCCCACACATACCTGTAATGCTTGCAGGGGTCCAGGAGTGGACCTAAGTGGTCTTAGCACCGATCTCCACATGGAGAAGCAGCCTGATGGCTACCGAGTCTTCTCTAAAGCCTACGGACAGACACAGTGTCTGGGCTAGGATGACTGAGTGCAGGTGCAGGTAGTGCTGCAGTAGACTGGTCCAGATGGTGCAGCAGCAGGACAGACACAAATGGTGTGGAAGCAAACTGGTGCAGATGGCGCAGCAACAGGCTAGTCCAGATGAGTGTTTGTGGGTCAGCAGGACTATGAACAAATACAGATCAGGCAAGGCATGGACACTGGATAAAGCAGGGGGACCTGACAACTATCAGCGAGCCTCCAAAGCATAGACCACATTCAAAATGGGGAAAATAAAAACATAGAAAGAGCGCTCCTGTTTAAAACCTAAAAAGAAGGGAATGTGGTAATGAAGTCAATTATACTCACCTGCTACAGTTGTGCTGATAGGCACAAAGGTTTCCGGTCAAATGACCGGCCGCTCGCATAAAGAATGGCGGCGACTGGCTCTTGGGGCCACTCACAGCCTGGGCACAGTTGTGCTGACTATCCACAAGATAAGTATATCTTTACACTTTAGTGATGGTGCTTTCATTTTACAATGTCTAGCCAAATCAGGACTTCATCTTCCATAGGAACAGACCACTTACCCTACAGCACAAGGTAACACTTGGGTGATACAGAAACCCCCACATAGGTGATTATTACCTGATACTTGTCCATGTCGAATGAGGTGTTTTACAATTAATCTGTAAACTATCACCATATTGATATATACTTACAGGAGCTAACCTGCAAGAAAAATACATGTGCTTCAATACAGGAGGAACCTGTATTAGTCTCTGGACTACTACCCTTACCCATATTTTGGTATTCTCTCAGAACCTATATGTATCCCTAAGCTATAAAGGACCCATCACAAGCACATCTCTTAGCTCTAAACTCCAGGTAAACTCTCACTCTCATATATCCTATGGCCTAGAACAGTGATGGCGAACCTTTCAGAGGCCGAGTGCCCAAACCGCAACCCAAAACCAAATTATTTATGGCGAAGTGCCAATATGGTAATGTAACCTAAATTACAGCAGTGGTAATCATAAGCGCTGCACAGGGGGGAGAGCCAGCAGATGCTAACTCTCTTCCCTGTACAGGGCTTGTAGTCCTGAAACATTGATGATCAATTCAATTATTTTAACAATTAATTGATTTTAAACTTACCTTTGCAGTCTTCTCTTCTCTTCAGCAGTGGTCAGACAGCTCATGTGTACTGGACATTGAAGCTGAGTCGCTGCCACTGCCCTTTCTAGAAACGGCAGGTGGACTGATCTGTATGGAAAAAATGCAGAATATTAGACAGAAGATAGATTTTATCATGGAGTGCAAGCATATTTCATACTGAAATCCTGGTCCCTTATCTTGCAGTAATGTGCTCCATCCTGACCCTCTCCTTGTAGCTATGTGCTCCATCCTGACCCTCTCCTTGCAGTAATGTGCTCCATCCTGACCCTCTCCTGGCAGTAATGTTCCTATCCTGACCCCCTTCTTGTAGTAATGTATTTATCCTTATCGCCTTGTAGTATGCCCCATCCTTGTCCCCTTCGGTAATGTCCCTTCCTTGTCCCTTGTGGTAATGTCCCCATCCTGCCCTTATAATGTAGTAATGCCCCATCCTGCTGTAATGCCCTATCCTTGTCCCCTTGCAGCAATATGCTCCATCCTGCAGTAATATGCCACATTCTTGTCCCCTTGCAGTAATATGCCCCATCCTGCAGTAATATGCCCCATCCGTGTCCCCTTGAAGTAATATGCCCCATCCTGCAGTAATGTATCTCATCCTTGTCCACTTGCCATTAATATGCCCCACCCTTATTCATTTGCAGTAATATGCCTGATCCTGCACTAATGTGCCTCATCCTTGGCCCTATGCAGTAATATGCCCCATCCTGCACCAATATGCCCCATCCAGCAGTAATGTTCCCCATCCTTGTCCCCATCACATAGTAATATGCCACATCAGCCCCATTACATAATATGCCCCATCCTGCCCCCATCACATAATAATATGCTCCATCCTGCCCCCATCACATAATAAAATGCCCCATCCTGCCCCTCACAGTAATGCCCCATCCTGCCCCTCACAGTAATGCCCCATCCTGCCCCTCACAGTAATGCCCCATCAGCCCCTCACAGTAATTCCCCATCAGCCCCTCACAGTAATGCCCCATCCTGCCCCTCACAGTAATGCCCCATCCTGCCCCTCACAGTAATGCCCATCAGCCCCTCACAGTAATGCCCCATCAGCCCCTCACAGTAATGCCCCATCCTGCCCCTCACAGTAATGCTCCATCCTGCCCCTCACAGTAATGCCCCATCCTGCCCCTCACAGTAATGCCCCATCCAGCCCCTCACAGTAATGCCCCATCCTGCCCCTCACAGTAATGCCGCATCCAGCCCCTCATAGTAATGCCCCATCCTGCCCCTCATAGTAATGCCCCATCCTGCCCCTCATAGTAATGCCCCATCCTGCCCCTCATAGTAATGCCCCATCCTGCCCCTCATAGTAATGCCCCATCCTGCCCCTCATAGTAATGCCCCATCCTGCCCCTCATAGTAATGCCCCATCCTGCTATAGATTATGAAAAAAAAAAAAAAAGTCATACTCACCTTCCTGCTGCAGTTTCCTCTTCTGACATCTTCTTCTCCAGTGTCTTCTCCTCCCGACCCGCACTGAGTGCGGTCACGTGACACCGGGTGCGTCACATGACCGCTGTCACATGACGCTGGCCGGGAGGGCGGGGCTTGGAAGTGTGTCAGAGAGAGGAGAAATGTCTCCTCTGCTCCGACACAGCCTTGATCTGCCGGCGCCGCGGCGCGCGCCGGCAGATCACAGCAGCAGTGTAGCGGCGAGGCCGTGTGCCAGGGGAAGCGGCTCTGCGTGCCACCCCTGGCATGCGTGCCATAGGTTCGCCATCACTGGCCTAGAATAATTACAATCAATACAAATAACACCCATTTTCTGCCTAGGTCTCATCTGGTTAACTTCTCGACAACAAAAAAATCACCCCGTATAAGTGAGAACCCCTTTGCTGTAGCACTAGCAGGTAACTATCAGGCCATCTATCTTTCTATCCTATATGTAACTACATATAGCTCTCTTTTTTTCTCTTCATTTACATATAGCTCTCTCTAGAAACGTTCCCGCTCTTTTGGTGTTTGATGTTTCTTATATACTATACAATCTACTTGATGACCAGCTCCTAAAGCTTTTAATTGAATACCCAGACTTATTAGACTAATCTCCATTATAAATTTTGTATATATCTTGTTCTATGTATATATTGTAATATACTCATTTTATATATTCTTTGTTTATTCTCAGTGACGTTGTGATCAAGGCCTAGTATAGGGTAGAAACGTTAAATCTACTTGTCACGTTCCACATCAGTGTTCTCAAATAAAAAAAATCACTTTGAAGCAACCACAAAAACTGTACGAGTGCTTTGATTCCACAGTCATATATTGAGGACCTCAGGCTCCCTTCTAATAGCACCGTCAACTCACATACATATTGAGTGCTGGTCATCAACCATTTGATGATGGTTTTTGGTACAAGGTTAGAGGAGGATAGGTCTTCATAAAGCTGTGAAATTTGCATCACTTGGCTTTTCCTAATGATGATCGTGAACAAACCATAAGTTATCGTAGCACACAAATTTCCAAGGGTGCCCATACCTCTGCATTGGCCCAATTTCCCTTTTGTAATTTTTAAAATGTTAAAGATGAAAATATATTTTTTTTTACCTAGAATAGAAAAGAAAATGTGTAATCTTTAACTTAATGTCTTTTAGAGATCGTTTCATCTTTGATTTTCTTAGGGTACCCTTACACGACGCTACCGCGGCGAGAAATCAGACCGGCGATATGTCCCGGTACCATCGCCGTCAAATTGCCTCCCAAATGCGGCGTGTAATTGGGGAATTTGGCGACGATAAAATAATTGTCGCCTGGTTCCGATTTCACAGCACTGCTCCAAAATCAGAGGCAATCATGAAGGCGACATTCCCGGCTTTTGGCGTGTGAACGGGCGACAGTGATGGAATCTGTGTCACCTATTGATTTCCCATAGGCGTGCCACAGCGTACTGGAGTCCGCGCCCCTTCAGTGATGATTGGTGGTGGCTAATGTGTTCCCATTGGCTGTCAGTTGATAGTGCGCCATATTTGAGCGTGTATCGGTGCCAAACTCCGACACACAATGGCGTCAGGTATTAGCCAGCCTTCCAGCGCAGGCTGGCCAATCAGAACGCTATTGCATTGTCCAATGAGCGTGGTTGGGGCGCGGTGTACAACAATCTGGCATGTCTATGTTCTCGCCGAGCTGAACAAGTACGCCCACATTCCTTTGGGGATTGCGGCGTGTGAAGCAGTGAGGGGAGTCGATCGGATGTTCCCCGCTGTTGGTGTGGTGATTTCTGGAGCGACACATCGCCTTAGGTTGAGGGTGTAATTGCGTTATGTGAAAGCGCCTCCGGCGATCGGAGGCGACCATGAAAAACGTGTTCGCGCACGTTAGATTGCCTCCTATCGCCGCCAAAAATTGCGGCGTGTAAAGGCACCCTTATGGTACATTTACACGCGGCCACAGGAAGGTAGGAACAGGCAGGCATCGGACACAATTTTGCCTGTTGCCTTGAAAAGACCATGATGTGGCTGCGTGTACTTCAGGACTTTCCTTCCTTCAGGGAAGACACAGGAAGGAAAGTCCTGAATTACATGCAGCCACATCATGGTCTTTTCAAGGCAACAGGCCCAATTGTGTCCGATGCCTGCCTGTTCCTACCTTCCTGTGGCCGCGTGTAAATGTACCATTACAGTCATTTTGACCAGGGGTGCCCAAACTTTTGCATGCCACTGTAGCAATTTGAATCATAAATAAACCTTCTACCACTATGCCTTAATAAAGATAAAGACACCAGACCAACCCCCCTTATGCACATGCAGACACATACACAAATAAGATGATACCTGTCAGTTAAAGGGGTGCAGGGCAAGAGTAAGCTGCTGAGGACAAGTCCCTTGGACTAGTCATCCAAGTTGCATTGTCCTCATATTCAGTTTAAAGTTTGTTTTCAAATTAAAGCGTATCAGTGTGAAACATACAAGGCTACAACAACAGAGCCAGTCTCTGATTCATGCTACCTTTGGTTTTGGCAGCATAAATCAATTGACTGATCAGCCAGGGATAGTGACTATGCAACAGTCTGGGATATATCTATTTGCCTCACCAAATAAGCCTAAAATATTTTTTTTTGCATATTTGGAGGAATAACTCCCTTTTAATGAAGGATTTGTTTTGGCATCCACTAGAGATGAGAAAACGTTCCCTGAACATGTTTGCCAGTATCAAATTTGGCACGAACATTGCAGATTTGGTTTGTGATTGGAAACCCAAGCAATTTCACAAAAAATCAGCAAACACGGCTTTTACTGATTGGATTAAAAAAAAGTATTACTGCATTTAAGTCATGCTTTTCTCCTACATTCTAACATTGTAGGATAGCGGGCGGGATGTTTGTGATGAGGGAAGGGGGTGGGGAGAGGGCAGAGTAGCGTTGGACTCCATTTTTTTTCACAGCACTTTCTGTGTGGATGTTCTTTGTCTGCAGCCAATCAAGGCGCATAAAACATCCACAAATTGAAGACACAAGGGCTTGTGTCATTGGCTGGCTTGTTACTTTGGCTGCCAAAGTCACATGTCTCTCAGGATATAAGAAGTGGCCATTTGCTGTCATCGCCATTTTCAAAGTGTTACTAGTTAGGGAAAAAACCCACCGAAATTTAGCCAGGTAAAATATCCATTGCACCTAGTAGAGGGCTGCCAGCTCCACTGGTAGGTAACACAAGTGTAAGAACGCCGGTGCTCAATCCCCTGCAACCCAAGCATGGGGGCGGCTGTAGTGCCTGCGTCCAGCCATGCTGACAAGGAGACTGGTGGCATTCATGGACACAAGGTTACCAACAGGATGTCAGCCACTCAGTGAAGCCAAGTGTCAGAGCACAGCCTGTTGGTCACGCCCAACTATTAGATCAGGCGGGCTGCACCGCACCTTGTATATGCATCACAAATGACCGACGCCCCCCCCCCCCAGAGGGCTCAGCCACATACTGCAAAAGATAAAAAGATGCAATACACACTAAAGATAAAAATGTGAGGTTTTAGTGGATATTTGGCCAAATACGTAAACTCGTAACCCATGCCAAGGGCCCTCACGCTTACGAGTCCTAACCATATGCCTGACCATATGTTTGTTTGGTGGTCCACCAAGTGTTATGTCCTACTTCGGTGATTTTTTGTTACTAATTAGGGACAATGCTGTTGCCCCTACATGCTGCTTCATCCGTGTTACGCAAATAGCTAGCTACTCAATCGCTTTTTAGATAGAATAAGTGTGATTACTAAATTTGCGTGCGTTGCCAAAGCCACATTTTTTTCAGTACAGCAAGTGATTGGCAAATCTTAATGTTGCCCCTAAAAAGGCTGTGTTTGGCCTCAAAGCAGTGATTGTGAAATCCTTCAATATCCGGTAAAAAGGCATTTTTTTGCCTTAATCCTTTGATTGTTAAATCCTTCAATTTGTCCATAAAAGGCATTTGACGCACAGCAGTGATTGTCAAATCCTTCAGTTTCCCATAAAAAGGCTGTGCTTGGAGTCTAATGGTGGTGTTACACGCAAGAATATCCTGAATGATATCGTTGCAACATCACAGATTTGAGATCCTTGGAACAATATAGTTTGTACATCCTTGTGTGTAAACGAACGATCTAGGATGAAAAGATTGTTAGATCGTTCATCCTAGATTTGAGATCCTGATCTCAAATCTATCATTCGTCATCCAATTAAGCACTGAACGATGTGGCACATCGTTCAGTGTGAAGCCTTTTGAACAATATGGTTCACAAGACTTCAATTCCTGCTGCTGTAATTTTTGTCTAAAGGTTTAAATAAAGCCTTTTAGTGTACTGATTCAACATGTAAAAGCCGCTCCTGCAGCTGTATCCTACATGTCGGCACACAGCAGCAGCGACTATGAAGCCGGTGTTTTAGGGTTAATTTAGGGGTTAATATTATTGTGACACATGGCCCCAGGGAGTGCCCACACTCCCCTGCAGCCATGTAGCACATTACATTTGCATCGCAGGGGTTAAATTTTTCAAATAGCAGAAGCCGTACATTGTCGGCTCTGCTACTTCCATTCATAAAAAGCCGGCAGCTACTGTAATATTACAGTAGCTGCCGGCTTTTTATGAATGGAAGTAGCAGAGCCGACAATGTGCGGCTTCTGTTAACTGACTGCTTTAACCCCTGCAGTGCAAATGTAATGTGCTACATGGCTCCAGGGGAGTGTGGGCACTCCCTGGGGCCATGTGTCACAATATTATTAACCCCTACAACACAGGCTTCATAGCCGCTGCTGATGCTGTGTGCCGACATGTAGCACACAGCTGCAGGAGCGGCTTTTACATGTTAAATCACACACAAATTTAATATATAAAAGTTGCAAAACTAATTTTACATACAATAATGTGCCAGTGCTGCAGTCACAGCGCTGGCACATTATTTTAACGGCATTGCTCAGCATCGGATGGAAAAATCTCCCTCCGATACTGGCGCAATGCCAAAATGGATATCGTTCTTGATATCCTTGTGTGTGCCAACGCACGAACAATATACATATCATTCGTACGATGTCTACCAAGTGACTTTTGTAAGGATATGGTTAACGATATCCTAGCATGTAAACCCGGCATAAGGGCCACTTCACACGCTCAGATATCTGGAACGATATCGTTGAAACATCACACTTTTCGGATCGATCAAACGATATAGTTTTTGAACCGTTGCGTGTAAACGTCGGATATCTGAAGGTAAAATCGTTAGATCGTTCATCATAAATTTGAGCTCCTGACCTCAATCCATTGTTCATCTTATAATTAAGGATCTGTGAAGCAGCAACATCGTTCAGTGTGACACCTTTTTGAACGATGTCGTTCATATTTTTACTATTCCTTTCGCTTTGTTAAATCGTTCAAACGATATTCTCCAAATAGCTGAAGCATTTCCAAATTTAAGATCGTTAACGATATTCTTGCGTGTGACAACGCACTAACGATGTCGGAAGGATCACGGTCACGTGACATAGCTAACGATATCATTCACAGATATCTGAGCGTGAGAAGCAGCCCTAACCAGTGATTGTCAAATCCTTCAGTTTGTATTAAAAAGGCACTTTTTTGCCTCAAACCAGTGATTGCCAAATCCTAAAGTTTCCCCTAAAAAGGCATTTTTGACTCAAAGCAGTGATTGCAAAATCCTCCAGTTTCCCATAAAAGGCAGTGTTTAGTCTTTAACCAGTGATTGTTAATTCCCTCAGAATGTAAAAAGGATTTTTTTTTTGCCTCAAACTGGTGATTGCCAAATCATTCAGTTTCCCTAAAAAGGTTGTGTTTGGCCTGTAACCAGTGATTGTCAGTGAAGTCTTCAGTTTGTACTATAAATGCATTTTTTGCCTCTAAGCAGTGATTGCAAAATTTTTCAGTTTTGCCTAAAAAGGCATGTTTGGCATGTTTGTGAAATCCTTTAGTTTCCCCTAAATTGGCATTTTTTTACCTCAAACTAGTGATTGCCAAATCATTCAGTTTCCCCTAAAAAGGTTGTGTTTGGCCTGTAACCAGTGATTGTCAGTGAAGTCTTCAGTTTGTACTATAAATGCATTTTTTGCCTCTAAGCAGTGATTGCAAAAAATCCTTCAGTTTTGCCTAAAAAGGCATGTTTGGCATGTTTGTGAAATCCTTTAGTTTCCCCTAAATTGGCATTTTTTTTACCTCAAACTAGTGATTGCAAATCATTCAGTTTCCCCTAAAAAGGCTGTTTGACCTCTAAAAAGGCTGTTTGACCTCTAAACCAGTGATTGCTAAAATCTTCATTTTGTACTACAAAGGTTGTGTTCAGCCTCAAACAAGTGTTTTCCAAATCGGTATGCATAAAACATGCGGGAAATCCCGAGGTTATGGTGCAAAGGGGAAGGGGGAAAAGGTTGTTTAGAAAGGGGAGTAGGCTTGGTGTTCGATGTGTATGTGGAGCAGGTGCTACTGCTAATGTTACTGAGAGCTGTACTAACCAAACACTGGCTCGACGTATTCCAAGCAAAGTGACAACTTCTGTTACTAAACAGCCTACTCCTGTCTCTTTGTTTGCCAGCAGCACAGCGATATGAGTTGTGGATGAGGCCCAGAAAGAGCTTTTGCTACAGTTCATGGCAAGCACTGCATCAAGTGGCCTGTCCTTTTGTCCTTCCACCTCAACATAACAAACCATACAGCCATCAGGAGGTGGCACCCCAATTTTCCCATGTGTCACAACTGTCCAACCACACAACTGATTGTGGGGAAACACAGATGGGCGATTCTGCAGAGATGTTCACATATTCTATTCCATGGGTATCAGAGGTCTGCTTCATAGATTCACATACTCCAGAGGAGGAAAGCATCTGCACTGAAGCCCAAAATCTTTTGGAGTTGGATCCGGGGATGGACGAAGTAGGGTCCCAGCAGAATCCAGACCCTCGTCACTAGATTTTAACCCCCGAGGAGGAGGTGAGAATGATGATGAGACTCAGATACCTGAGGAGCACCCACACTGTATTGTGCATTCAGTGCAGGAGGAGGAGGGTGACTCTCAGGGTGAGGAGTAGAACAACTGAGAGGATGATGATGAGGTTGGAGATCCCACTTGGAATCAACGCAGAGTCACGCAACTGAGTAGCTTAGCAGAGGAGGTGGTGGAGGAGGAAGACGAGGAGGTTGGGTTGCATTTCATGCACAGAGATGCAGGGCTGCAAGCACAACAAGCACTGAATCCTCAGTCACAACTCTGGCTCTGGAAAGCAGAGGTCGCGGGTCTGCAATTGTCCAAGGTGGCAAGACTTGCCTAGCCGGAGCCTTTTTTGACACCGCAAAAGATAACCCAACTCATGTTAAAGTTTGTAAAAAAAAATACTTCAGTAGAGGCAAAAAACCCAACAAACTTGACTAGCACACGCATGAACTGCCACATAGCCCAACACCATGCATTACTGTGAGAAAATTACTACGCTACAATTGTGCTTGGCGGGCCTCACTGAACACTGTCCACCAGATCAATCTGCTGCTTCTTCCTCCCACGTCACCTTGGCAAGTGATGTCCTACAGGTGTCTGGCCGCAGAACCTTCACTTGTTTACCCACTGCAGTCTGGGTGAGTGACAGCCCCTCAGCTGTTACGGAAGTGGACACACCTACTGGTTTTCACTGATCTCAGACACTGAGCATATCACTTGTTTGTCAACCTATCATAACATCTCCATCTGCACCTCCCTCACAGTGCAGCAGTTTGTTGGGTACACCTTACACCACCCTCTCTTAGTACAGCAGCCAGCCCTCAGTCCAACATTTGTGGTCATGGAAAAGATTATTTCCTCCTACACATCCCAAAGCAAAGAGCTTGAACTTTGCCATCTCCAATTTGTTGGCCACTGAAATGCTGCCTCTCTGCCTGGTGGGTACAGACGGTTTCCTAAAGCTGATGGCCGTCATAGCCCCCAATCGTCATTACTTCTTAAAGAAAGCTGTGCCTGTGCTACACCAGCATGTCACAGACAACATCACCCATTCTTTGAGAAACTGTGTAACAGTGTGTGACGCACCCCAAGGCCGGGGTACTCGGATCCCGGGCGTAGCTTTAAGAAACTGTCGCTGGTGGCCAGTGCCCGCATCCGTGGCCCTGGTGGTCACAAAAAAGGGGTTTAGTAAAAATAGAATAATAAAAGTTTTTTTTAATGTGACGCCACCTGCAGTATCTGGTGATGGCACCAGCACTGCCAGCAGACCTCTGGGGATGATGGGTAGGCAGCCGGATGATGTCGCTCCCTGCAGGCGGAGCGAAGTTCCCAGGGCAGTGAGGTAAAGAAATGGTTTTGCATCCGGAGAGGCGCAGTCTTCACCTTAAGACTGGAACACAGGTGACCAACTTAGTAGAAATGAGACACAGGAGATCTTCTTACTCTGCACGGGTATTTACTGGCAACTTGTCAAGGCAGTTCTCATCTGTACACAGTCACACAGTCTCGGATAGCTGGCTGGGTAGTCACCAAAGGATGTCAAGACTCTCTGACACCCTCTACGATGTTCCTTCTCGTAACAACCTCTATGCTTTTCACTCACTGTGCTCGCGATACTATCCGTGCACGGCCCTGCACGGAGCCCTCTTCCTACCAGGCCCGTTGGGTATATAGAGTTTACGCTTCTGTCTCTAAGGGAATCAACCCGGTTTGGAGCTCCTGGTGGGGACGTCGTGTCGGGGCTATTTGAAAGGCCTACGACCCACCAGGTTTGGCGGCTCAAAGCTAAACTTTCCTGCACTTCACTCGGAGCATGTACTCCGTCTTGGACTGGGTTCCCTCCAAACCGGTTATCAGGACGGTCCGGCACCGGACTTGCTCAAGCCAGGGATCCCCCTTCTCTCTGGGTTGCCTTCCTTTTCTGGCACCCTCCACTACAATCCTCGCAGGGACCTCCTTCTCCTCCTTCCCTCATGGTACTTTCCTCACGTTCTGACTAACTGTCACTCCCGCTTCTTTCACTACACCTTAGCTCCTCCCACCGGGACTGGTTCCCTAGCCTAGCAATGGGTTAAACAAAAGGTCC
This sequence comes from Allobates femoralis, assembly GCA_033576535.1. NCBI lineage: Eukaryota > Metazoa > Chordata > Amphibia > Anura > Aromobatidae > Allobates > Allobates femoralis. Next base: position 305,771,149 of record JARQOC010000002.1, on the reverse strand, counting down.
CCTAACCTAAGTATATGAATGCAGGGATGAGGCCTCAGATTAACATTATCATCCTCTGGTGACCGGGATACCACCCACACCAGTCTGGGTGTAGTACCCCTTTAGTGGCGCACTGACCAGTGGTGTGCCAAATTTGCAATCACCACTGACACCTCGACGAGCAAACATGGCCAGGGGCATTACATCTCCCTCACTGGCCACTGGGTGACTCTGGTGACTGCGGGGCCAGGCGGGGAAGGGGCTACTCCCCAAGTCTTCACCCAAAGACTTTTGAGACAAACCTCTACCTCTACCTTCATGCACTGTTTCTGCCTTGTTCACCTTCTCTAGGGCCTTCAGTTGTGCCCTCAACCTCTCCCTTAATGTTGCAACACTTCAGACAGAATCCACCACATTTCCAAACTGCACTTCCAGGGCTCTCGACCATCAGCCAGTGTTTAAATGAAAATGCCTTTGAGATGTGAGTCACACAGGTGAAGAGTTGTGGACAGCTATGCAGGCTGAGTTTCAGGTGGGTGGTGGCCCAAACTTACACACATGCCTTGCATTGCTCATGTCATCAACCTGGATGTCCAGAAATTCATATGCCACTATCCCGGGCAGGATGAGCTGCTGCAAAAGGCACCGTTCCTGTGTGCTCACTTCCGCCGTTCTCACCCCACGGCTCATTGACTAGCATTGCTACGGAGATCTTTTGGACAACCGGTTAACTGTTTGATATGCAATGTGCTGACATGGCGGAAATACCCTCTGCATATGTTGCAGCGACTGTGGCAGCAGCAACAAGCGCTGGTGCAGTATGTAAAGACGTGTACAGTGACTCAAAGCGAGCCAAATGTGGTGCAAATTACGCTTGCAGATTGGGCACCAATCAAGGACCTTAGCACCTTTCTGCTCAGTTTCAAAATGGCTACTAAGATGGTTAGCACTGACAATGGTGTCATCAGCATCACCATTCTGGTCAACTACATGCTGGAGCAAACTTTGAAAAGTCAGCGGGGTGAGGTGGTGGTACCAGAGGATGAGAAGGAGCAAGAATAGAAGGATGCTGAAAAAATATTATTATCTCAAAGGTCTGGACTCTCGGCACACAGCCGGGTGGCATGGCAGGATGGACTAGAGCGACAGAGGGGGGCTCATGGTATCAGACACAGTGGTAGTAAAGATGCAAGAGCCGAGGAGAAAATGGAGGAGGATGAGAATGAAGAGGTGATGGGCACAGAACAGTCAGGAGATGAGGAAGAAATGATTCACCTTTCTGTTGTCCGAGGTTGGTGAGAGGGGATGGAGGAAGGAAGCTCAATTTTTACACTGCCACCAACAAAACAAGGACTTGGACCTCATGAGTGCGTCTGACATGAGCTTCTTCTTGTTGCACTATCTGCAACATGATGCCCATATCATTAGGGTTTGAATTAGTGATGACTACAGGGTTGCCACACTGATGGATCAGCGGTACAACAGTAAATTTAGCCAGATGCTTCTAACTTTGGAAATGGAAACGCGCATGCTGGAGTATCAAAAATGCTGCTGGACAATCTTAGTACTGGTTTTGCACAACACAGTAGTGAGAGACACAGTACGCATCACAGATCTACACTTCTGACCCTGGGGATGTGGAGTTGTCAGCGTAGAAATATTAGCAGCAGCAGTTTAACTGTCAGAAGCAATTTCTGGGAGTCGTTTGACCAATTTTTTAAACCAGCCTGTCCAATGGCAGAACTGAATACAAGTAAGACACATAGTGTATGACTGGAGAGGATAGTGCTGGAGTATCTAAAGCTCAATAACCATGCCATCAGGTGGGATTTGTACCCTTTCAAATTTTGGGCTTCAAAAATGGAGAAGTGGCCTGAGCTAGCCAGTCATGCCTTGGAGGTTTTGTCATGCCCGACACCCAGCGTTCTCTCAGAACCTGTCTTTAGCGATGCTGGTGGAGTTCTTACAGATAAGCATATATGGCTGTCCCCTGAAAGTGTAGACTGGCTAACTTCCATCAAAATCAAAAAGCCTATATATGTGACTGACCTAGCTAACTAATTCTTCCAGTAGTACTCCATGAAACTGATATTTGTGCCACGGTAGGGTGGAGGAGCATAATATTTCTTGAAGCAGTTGTATGAGGTATGAGAGCTCCCTGCTCATAGGCCTACACATGTCACTCATCCCCCTGCTCCTGATCAATGTTTAACCTTCAAATGCTAGGCAAGGCCCTCTTCCAGACCCTGTGCCATACATACAGGCTACACCATTATACAATTTTTATTCTGGGTCAATTGATACCACTTTGGTGGTATCTTGCCCTAAGTTTTTTGAAATGTGAAGACTCTTCTTGGAGTGTCTTTGTTGTGTGTTTTATGAATTTAGCAGAGTTCCCTGAGCACCATGCCTACACCTGTCACTCATCTCCTTGTTCCTGATCAAGGCTGAAGCTTGAAATACTGGGCTAGGCCTTGTCTCATGCATCCATAATGCACAATGATGAAAATTTTAACTTTGGAGAATAGATGACACTTTTCCTGGTGTCTGGCCCTAATCTGAGCTGTTTTGGCAGCTTTTGTGTCCCTTTGAAGGTGTGTTCTAACCCTTGATTTTGCCACCCATTAATTTGAATGGGTTTCAGAAGTTCGGTGAACATATGCCTGTTTAGCGAACTGAACCTGAACTTCAAAAGGTTTGCTCATTTCTAGTATCAACATCCACTATAATGATCAATCAATTTCAACGGCACTACTGCCAAGGAACCCTGAAAAAAACAGCTTCTTCTGCCAGGGCAGAACATGTCTGGCAATTTATTTCTTTTGTAATGTCGTTTTATTATGTCCACAAGGCTGCTTCATAGAAAGGGGGTGCTGAGACAGTGTCATTCCGGTGTTGCATTCATAAGCTCTAAAACAGCATTAGAACATATGGGCGGGATCATCCGATAGGTCAATCACTTTTAGGAAAGACCAGCACCATATTGTCAAGTATTTTCTCATTGTACCAACCTGAAATTGCTGGCTTACGGGTATGTCAGACACAGCGATATCACTAGTGATATCGCTGAAATCAGTGACCTCGCCAGTGATTTTGCTGTGTGTGAAAAGCAGCAGCGGTCAGGCCCCTGCTGTGAGGTCGCTGATCGCTGCACATCCTTCAGCACCATTTTTTGGTCCTTGGTCTCCCGCTGGTCAGAACGCATCGCTGCGTGTAACAGCGAGAGACCAGCGATCAGCGACCTCACAGGCTGGTAACCATGATAAACACCGGGTAACTAAGCAGCATGCGCTGCCTAGATACACAGTGTTCATCATGGTTACCAGCATCCTCCAGCTTACAGGCTGCGCTAAGCGGGAGGACGCTGGTAACCATGATAAATACCGGATAACTAAGCAGCACGCGCTGCCTAGATACCCGCTGTTTATCATGGTTACCAGTGTCCTCCCGCTTACCCAGCAATGTGCAGGTCAGCTCCCTGGTCACTGAGGAGATCTGCCTGTTTGACAGCTCCCCAGCGACCACACAGCGATGTTCAAGCGATCCTGGTCTTTGTCGGGATTGCTGGAACATCGCTGTGTGTAACGGCACCCTTACAGGCCATTCTATTTGTATGTCTTTGAATGTTTCAGTTTGCTAGTAGGATGATATTAGCAGTTTTTAATGAAAGAGAACCTGCCATGTCCAATAGTGACCTGTTATGTCTGATAGAGCTATTAACTTTAAAGCTAATAAATTACCTGTACGCTGATGACACTCAGATCTACTTCTCTGGCCCAGACGTCACTTCTCTGCTGTCCAGAATCCCAGAGTGTCTATCAGCCATATTCTCCTTCTTCTCCTCTGCTTCCTTAAACTAAATGTAGACAAAACTGAACTCATCTTTCACCCATCTTGCGCACCTCCCTTACCTGATCTATCTATCACAATAAATTATATCACACTTTGCCCTGTACCTGAAGTCTGCTGCCTTGGAATGATCCTTGACTCTGCCTTAACCTTCAGATCACTTATTCAAGCTTTTGCCACCTCCTGCCGTCTCCAACTCAAAAATATTTACAGAATCCATCCCTTCCTCAACCCTCAATCTACTAAACTACTAGTGCATGCCCTGATGATCTCCCGTATCAACTACTGCAACCTTCTCCTCTGTGGTCTCCCTCCTAACACTCTTGCACCTCTCCAATCTGTCCTTAATTCTGCTGACCAACTAATCCACCTCTCTCCTTGTTGCTCCTCCACTTCTCCCCTCTGTAAATCCCCCCACTGGCTCCCAATTCCCCAGCGTATCCAATTCAAACTACTATCATTAACTTACAAAGCCGTCCACAATCTATCCCCCCCCCCCATATATCTCTGAACTAATCTCCCAATATCATCCAACTCGTAATCTTCAATCCTACCAAGACCTCCTCCTCTCCTTCACACTTATACATTCCTCATCTAACCGCCTGCAAGTCTTCTCCCGAGCATCCCCCATCCTCTGGAATTCTGCACCCCAAAAAGTCTGATTATCCCCCACACTCTGAACCTTCAAGCAGAACCTGAAAATGTATCTCTTCAGAACAGCCTACAGCCTGCAGTGACCACGGTGCAACTCCACCACACTGGACCTGGCGCTCCATGGCCAATAGACCTGGCACTCCACCACCATTGGACCCAGCGCTCCAGCACGACCCGTGCAGACCCAACCTATTGTTCCCCTTCCCATTGCCCTGTAGAATGTAAGCCCGCAAGGGCAGGGTCCTCTCTCCCCTCTGTACCAGTCTGTCACTGTTAGTTTGTTCAATGTATTTTTAACTTGTTTGTATGTAACCCTTTCTCATGTAAAGCCCCATGTATTCAAAGGTGCTATATAAATAATAATAATAATAATAATAAGTATAGAAAGTTAATCTGAAGGTATTGTTAAGGTGCCCGGCCGCCATACTGGTAGTCCAGAATCCAGAAGAAAACAAATTTTAGATCTCTTAGGAGCTGCCAGGTTTCAGTCATGCATGACAAAACTAAAGTCACCATTCACTATACTGTGAGCAGTGGCTGTAACAACACCCAACACTTTAACTGACAGCTACTTTGCACTCCACAGCCAGCTGTCAAAGTGACGGGGTGTGTTTATAAGAGTTGCTTACATTATAGTGAGCAGTGACTGTAGCCACATGGGCACTCCTGCAGGACTGAAAGTCAACACCTCCTGTGAGAACTAAAGAAAATGTTTTCCCAGGTGCTGCACTTTCAGTACTGTGGTCAGTCACCTTCATAATGCTATTAATTAATAATAATAATAATAATAATAATATTTATTCATTTATATAGCGCTATTAATTCCATAGCATTACCTGCAGATTAACCCTACAGCTGCAGGTTTAAAGTATTATTGGACATGACCAGTTCCCTTAACTGAAAACACAGTCTAATAGAAAATCAATGTGTATTAATAGATCTAAAATGTTATTACAGCCATGGTCAACAATATTACCACACTTTTTATGTGTTAACCAAACATGTAGTGAACATTTTCTTATGATAATATAATGGTCTGAGAAGGGATCAGCGTTATATCAATATCTCACCATCCAAAGCAGTAGGTTGAAAGGCAGATTCCTAGCAAGGTGGCAATGCCATGTCTAACTCTTGGTCCACAATGACAAGGAGGCAGGCTGTATCGGAACAAAAAAGCCAAAATAAGGGCAGAAAGTTGCCCACTAAGGAAAAGGCGCTGAAAAAGAGAGTAACAATGAAAATCAGAGAGATTGCATGAATATAGACTGAAATACAGTTTTATTTTAAGTAAATCTTATGCACACTATTAAGGTTCTGTCACACGCCGCAATCTCGCCTGGCGATATGAGGCGATCTAACGTGCGCGTGCACGTTTTTCATGGTCACCTCAGATCGCCAATGGCCGCAATCTCGCCCTGAAAGTAAGGCGGAACCAATCTTGCCTCATTCCATCGCCGCTTCACACGCCGCAGTTCCAATGCAATGTGGGCATACATGTTCAGCGCGGCGAAGAGATAGGCGTGCCACAGTGGTTTACACTGCGCCCCATACGCGCTCATTGGACAACACAACAGCATTACGAGTGGTCAGCCTGCTCAGGAAGACTGGCTAATACATGAGGCCATAGTCTATCGGAGTTTGGCACAAATACAAACACAAATATGGCGCAGTGTCAACTGACAGCCAATGGGAACACAGTAGCCAACACCAATCATCGCAGACGGGGCGCGGTCTACAGAACGGTTGAGGCAACGCTCTTTCCATCACTATCGCCCTATCACACGCCACAACACGGAAATCTCGCCTTAAGGATTGCGGCTGATTACTAAGCACTGTTCAGGAATCAGGCGACGGCCGAGCGTCGATTCATCGCCGCGAAATTGCCAAATCACACGCCGCAACCGTGAGGCAATTTCACGCCGATTGCTCCAGGGCGACATATCGCCTTTATGATTTCCAGGCGAGATTGCGGCGTGTGACGGTACCTTTTAGTCAAATTATTCTCAGGGAAAGAATATATTTTAGCATTCTGTCAATATTTTTTTTTACTTGCTTAAGGTACAACAAAATGGAGCTAAAGGTATTTTAATATACTGTAAGCTAGCATATTATAGTGGGACTAATTTGCAAATTTTAGAGGAATTGATCTAAACAAACTCAGACTCACCCAGCAGAGGACTGCGAAATCCCCCAATGGTGCAAATGGGGCAGAAGGAGCCCAGTGGCAGTAGGGCTAGTTTCTGTTGAATGTGTATCTTAGGATGCCTATCCAGTTGAAATGTATAGCAAACCAGTGAGTCATTTGCTCCCCACACTCAGGGATTAGTGACAGCAAGTTACAGTGAACACGGTGCACTGACATCAATGCATTATGCCACTTGTGAAGTGCAATGGAACAGTAAGAAGGAGCTGCTCATCGTAGGAGCAGAGACAGATAAGTAGAATAGTCTTTATTTTTTTAATTGCCAAGTAAAGAGCAGAGCAAAGAGGGGGGGACACTGAATAGTATGAGGGCAAAAATAGAGGATATTCTACATTATTGGGTACGGAAAGGAGGGCTTTTTACTATATGGGAACCAGAGAGGTGGGCATTATGTTATATTGGACTAAAGAAGGGGACATTACACAGTATGGTCACTACAGAGTGGCACGTTATATTGTGTGGAACCAGCTGGGGGATATAATACACTATGGGGCCATAATGAGACATATCACAATGAGGTGTCTCATTACCAAGGTGCTGACCAAGAAACATTTCATGATGAGTAAAACCAATGATATTTCTCAAGACCTTTGCAACCTTATTGTTGCAAAACATACTGATGGCATAGGTTACAGAAGAATGTCTAAACTACTGAAGGTTCCAGTAATCACTATTGGAGTTATGATCCAGTGGAAAGAACATAATTTCAGAATAAACCGGCCATGACCAGGTGCTCCCAGCAAGAATTCAAACAGAGAAGTGAAAATAATTACCGTAAGTGATGAGTTTTCTGAGAGCTAAGAACCACCAGTGGAGAGCTACAGAAAAACCTGGAATCCCCAGCTACAATTGTTTCAAAGAAAACAAAAAGATATACACTCAACCTCCATGGCCTATATGCATGCTAAAAAATTGACCAAAATTGAACTCTTTGGATGCCATAATACACACCATACTTGGAGGCCAAAAAGGCCAGGCATATCACCCCTAAAACACCATCCCAACAGTAAAATTTGGAGGTAAGAATATCATGGTGTGAATCCGTTTTTCATCATTTGGCACTCGTAATCTTCATATATAAAGGAAGGATGAATGGACAAATGTACATGGACAAATGTACCGTATATACTCGTGTATAAGCCGACCTGTGTATAAGCCGACCCCCCTACTTTTGCCCCCAAAATCTGGGAAAACCTATTGACTCGTGTATAAGCCGAGGGTGGACCCCAGCACAGGTATACAGCCCCCAGCAGTGTGGTATACAGCAGCCACCCTAGTGGTATATACAGGCCCCAGCAGTGTAACAGCAGCCTCCCCAGTGGTATATACAGCAGCAGCCCCAGTGGTAGTATACAGCAGCCCCAGTGGTAGTATACAGCAGCCCCAGTGGTAGTATACAGCAGCCCCAGAGGTAGTATACAGCAGGCCCAGTGGTAGTATACAGCAGCCCCAGTGGTAGTATACAGCAGCCCCAGTGGTAGTATACAGCAGCCCCAGAGGTATATACAGCCCCAGTGGTAGTATACAGCAGCCCCAGAGGTAGTGTACAGCAGCCCCAGTGGTAGTATACAGCAGCCCCAGTGGTAGTATACAGCAGCCCCAGAGGTATATACAGCCCCAGTGGTAGTATACAGCAGCCCCAGAGGTAGTATACAGCAGCCCCAGTGGTAGTATACAACAGCCCCAGTGGTAGTATACAGCAGCCCCAGAGGTATATACAACCCCAGTGGTAGTATACAGCAGCCCCAGAGGTAGTATACAGCAGGCCCAGTGGTAGTATACAGCAGCCCCAGTGGTAGTATACAGCAGCCCCAGAGGTATATACAGCCCCAGTGGTAGTATACAGCAGCCCCAGAGGTAGTGTACAGCAGCCCCAGTGGTAGTATACAGCAGCCCCAGTGGTAGTATACAGCAGCCCCAGAGGTATATACAGCCCCAGTGGTAGTATACAGCAGCCCCAGAGGTAGTATACAGCAGCCCCAGTGGTAGTATACAGCAGCCCCAGTGGTAGTATACAGCAGCCCCAGAGGTATATACAACCCCAGTGGTAGTATACAGCAGCCCCAGAGGTAGTATACAGCAGGCCCAGTGGTAGTATACAGCAGCCCCAGTGGTAGTATACAGCAGCCCCAGTGGTAGTATACAGCAGCCCCAGAGGTATATAAGCCCCAGTGGTAGTATACAGCAGCCCCAGAGGTAGTATACAGCAGCCCCAGTGGTAGTATACAGCAGCCCCAGTGGTAGTATACAGCAGCCCCAGAGGTATATACAGCCCCAGAGGTATATACAGCCCCAGTGGTAGTATACAGCAGCCCCAGAGGTAGTATACAGCAGCCCAAGAGGTAGTATACAGCAGCCCCAGAGGTAGTATACAGCAGCCCCAGAGGTAGTATACAGCAGCCCCAGAGGTAGTATACAGCCCCAGTGGTAGTATACAGCAGCCCCAAAGGTAGTATACAGCAGCCCCAGTGGTAGTATACAGCAGCCCCAGTGGTAGTATACAGCAGCCCCAGAGGTATAAACAGCCCCAGTGGTATACAACCCCCAGCACAAGTATACAGGCCCCTAGCAGAGGCTATACAGGCCCCCCAGTAGGGGTTATGCAGACCCCCCATCGCTTCAGACATCCCTTGCTGCAGGAGCAGCAGAAATCTCACCCTCCGCCGTCCTCTGGGGCCACCGGGTCCTGGGTCATCGGTCCTAGTCTGTCCTCCTTCCTCCAGCCTCATCCTCGGTCCTCCGTGCTCTTTTCTTCCTGTATGCACGCTTCTAATGCTGTGGGCGGGTTGGACGCAGCGGCGATGACGTCATGCTGCCACGACGCCCACAGCACGGGAAGCGTGCATACAGGAAGAACAGAGCACGGAGGACCGAGGATGAGACTGGAGGAAGGAGGACAGACTAGGACCGATGACCCAGGACACCCGGTGGCCCCAGAGGACGGCGGAGGGTGAGATTTCTGCTGCTCCTGCAGCGACAGCAGGGTGGGGGGGGCGGCACTGTATTATGCACGGCTCCCCCTTTCACTGATTGACACGGGGAGCCGTGCATATTTAATGAGCGGCTTCACATGACATCCCGCTCCTATTCCAGCCTCCCCCAGCCACCTCCAGCCCCCGGTTAGGCTGCGTTCACACTCAGCCAGTATATGACTCGCGTATAAGCCGAGGGGGGGACTTTTCAGCACATTTTTTGTGCTGAAAAAGTCGGCTTATACGCGAGTATATACGGTACATAGGCATTCTTAATAATCTCCCAGGATAATGAAGATAAAACATGGGTGCACAATTCAGCAAGACAATGATTCCGAACACACAGCCAAGGAAACTCAATTGGTTGAAGAGAAATCAAATAAAGCTGCTAGGATGGCCCAGACAATCACCTGACCTTAATCTAATCGAAAATTTATAGAAGGAACGAAAGCTAAGGGTACCTTTACACGTCGCAACATTGCATGCAATTTCACTTGCAACTTACTGATAACAGTGAAATCATGGACACATTGTTACATTTGTACACAGCAACATGAAATTGCATGCAATGTTGCGACGTGTAAAGGTACCCTGAAGGCCCAGCCACACACACAGATATCTGTTCAGATATTGGTCACAGATCTCTGGTTGCAGTGAAATCATGGACACATTGTTCTATTTTGTGGCTGTGTACAAATGTAACAATGTGTCCATGATTTCACTGCAACCAGAGATCTGTGACCAGTATCTGAACAGATATCTGTGTGTGTGACGTGGCCTTGAGAGTTCATGTAAGGAGCCTACAAAATCTTCAGGATTTGAAGAGTGTTTGTGTGGAAGAATAAGCCAAAATTACATCTAAGTAAGGCGGCCGTCACACGCTAAGATATCTCATGCGATATTGTAAGCGATCACGTGCACGCGCGATCGCTTACAATATCGCTCACATCGCTGGTGAGATGTCACACAGACAGACTCACCAGCGATGTGGATCCGCGAATCTCGCTGGTAACTATGGTACACATCGGGTAACTAGGCGCCGCGCGTCGCTTAGTTACCCGACGTGTACCATAGATACCATCTCCCAGCATAGGCTCTGCCGCTGGGAGATCGTTCACACACCACAATGAAGCCGATCGCTAAATCGTAAATCGCTAGATGTGAGGTCCGGACCTCAGATCTGCGATGTCACGATCAAGCGATTTCACATCGTAAATCGCTTGATTACATGCAACGATTTTAAGCCCGATATCGCTTAAGCGATCAAAAAGGAGATCGCTTAAACGATATCGGGCAAGAAATCTTTGCGTGTGACGGCCGCCTAATACATGTGGCTAGTTTCTTCATATAGGAAGCATCTTAAAGCTGTCACCAACAAAGGCTTTTATACAAAGTATGAAATCTATTTCAGTAAGTGTGTTTAATATTTTTTCTTTGTTATTTCTCATGATTACACTAAATTCATGGATGTCTGTGGTCTGATTTCTTTGCCTGTGTAGATTGGATGGGTTGTTACAAGACCTTGGATCTGTGATCATGTGATAATGCGTCACATGAAATATCACATGATCGCTACCGGCCAATCACAGATCCAAGGTCTTGGCAGCAGATCAGACGTGGATGCCTCGGGGCCTGGGAACAGCCAGCGGAGAGGTAAGTATTCTATTTTTTTTCTTTTTAATACCTTTTGATAATTTTTATTTAGCTTTCTCAGTGTATATAGATACACTGCAAAAGCCAAACTGCATGTCACACGGGGGAGGAACACCGGATTCTTTCTCCCCCATGTGACATCACATCCTGCTTCTCCTCCAGTGCCCGCCATTATACGCGCTAGAATTGCGCATTGTCTGAACAGCGATGTGTAATTCAAGCGATTATAATGGGGCCTATGGGAGAAAGCGCGCATGCTAATAAGCGAAAAGAATTCACATGTTCATTCTTTTTACGCACTTTCTCCCATAAAATCGCAGCGTAAAATTATGCAGCATATGAAAGGCAAAGGAGAATTTCCAATCACTTTGCCGGCAGATGCAGATGTGCTTTTAGGGGAAAAGCGCAGGCAAAAAAGCGCCAAACTTACTCATAGTGTGAACGTAGCCTTACGGTTAATCTATAATATAAAACCCGAAGCCACTTCCGTCTTCAAGGAACAAAAATGACGTCACACGACGGAAGTGGCTTGGGCACTAGACCCGCTGAGGGTGATCCAAGATGGCGGCGAGCGGTGGCGCTTTAGCGCCCACCGCGAGCCGCTGTCAAAACGGCGAGCGGTAGGCGCGGGAGTGCCCACCGCGAGCCGCTATCCCGCTCCTCCTGTCTCCGGCCCCCCTACTCCTGTCTCCGGCCCGCGCTTCCCCCCGGTGTGTGCAGCCTCTACAGACTGCGCCAATTTTGTGCAGCCTGCGCCCGGTGTGTCCAGCCTGTACAGCCTCCGCCCAGTGTGTGCAGCCTGCTCCTGGTGTGTGCAGCCTGTACAGCCTGTGCCCGCTGTGTGCAGCCTGCTCCCGGTGTCTGCAGCCTTTACAGCCTGTGTCCGCTGTGTGCAGCCTGCTCCTGGTGTCTGCAGCCTGTACAGCCTGTGCCCGCTGTGTGCAGCCTGCTCCCCGTGTGTGCAGCCTGCGCCCGGTGTGTGCGGTGTGCACTGTACAGCCTGTGCCCGGTGTGCTCCAGGCAACAGGCAGAGGGAGTGGCTGTGCTGAAGGGGGTGGCGCTATCCCCACACAGCCTCTCCCTGCCTGTCGGGCACCGCCAGGATCGGTAAGTGAAAGAGCCCCGCCCCCCCCCCCCGACTCCATCCTGCCCCACTGGCTCCATCATGCGCTGCTCTCCACCATCCTGCCCTGCCACCATCCCTCCCCTCTCGCCACCATCCTGCTCCCCCCCGCCACCATCCTGCCCCCCCGCCACCATCCTGCCTCGCCACCTCCATCCTGCCCCGCCGCCTCCATCCATCCTGCCCCCCGCCACCATCCTGCCCCCCCACCACCATCCTGCTCGTCCCCCCCCCACCACCATCCTGCCCCCCCTACCACAATCCTGCACCACCGGCTCCATCCTGCCCCACTCGCTCCATCCTGCACCCCTCACTCCATCCTGCCCCGCTTGCCACCATCCTGCCCCCCGCCACCATCCTGCCCCCCCCATTCAGTCCCGCTGCCACCATCCAGCCCCGTCGCCACCATCCAGCCCCGTCAGCTCCATCCTGCACTGCTCGCTCCATCCTGCCCCGCTCGCTCCATCCTGACCCGCTCGCTCCATCCTGCCCCCCCTGCCTCACTTGCCACCATCCTGCCCCGCTTGCTCCATCCTGCCCCCCGCCACCATCCTGCCCCGCTCGCTCCATCCTGCCCCCCCCGCCACCAACCTGCCCCGCTCGCGCCATCCTGCCCCGCTCCCTCCATCCTGCCCCGCTCCCTCCATCCTGCCCCCCCCCCCGCCGCCACCATCCTGCCCCCACCACCATCCTGCCCCACCTGCTCCATCCTGCCCCACCTGCTCCATCCTGCCCCACTCGCTCCATCCTGCACCCCTCACTCCATCCTGCACCGCTTGCCACCATCCTGACCCCGCCACCAACATCCAGCACTGCCACTACCATCCAGCCCCGCCGCCTCCATCCTGCCCCGCTCCCTCCAACCTGCCCCGCTCGCTCCATCCTGCCCCGCTCACTCCTTCCTGCCCCCTCCCCGCCGGCTCCATCCTGCCCCGCTTAGTCCATCCTGCACCCCTCACTCCATCCTGCCCCGCTTGCCACCATCCTGCCCCCCCGCCACCATCGGCTCCATCCTGCCCCGCTGGCTCCATCCTGCCCCGCCGGCTCCATCCTGCCCTGCCGGCTCCATCCTGCCCGCCGTCTCCATCCTGCCCTCCCCGCCACCATCCTGCCCGCCCCCGCCACCATGTCCCCCCCCCCACCTCCATCCTGCCCCGCTTGCTCCACCCTGCACCCCTCCTTCCTGCCCCGCTTGCCACCATCCTGCCCCCCCCCCGCCACCATCCTGCTCCATCCTGAGCCGGCGGACAGGTGAGTATCCTCACTGAGGATTTTTTTATTTTTTCTCTGCGGGGAGCAAAATATCGCCATATTACATAGTGCTGCTATACATCTACTATAATGTACCGCCATGTACCATAGCGCTGCTATACTTGTACTGTAATGTACGGACATATACTATAGTGCTGCTATACATGTACTGTAATGTACCACCATATACCATATTGCTGCTATACATGTACTGTAATGTACCGCTCTATACTATACTGCTGCTATACATGTACTGTAATGTACCGCCATATACCATAGCGCTGCTATACATGTACTGTAATGTACCGCCATATACCATAGAGCTGCTGTACATGTACTGTAATGTACCGGAATATACTATAGTGCTGCTATACATGTGCTGTAATGTACCACCATATACTATAGTGCTGCTATAAATGGTTCACGTTGACTAAACAAGTTCTGTCAGTCACAGTATGTCAACTACATACATATTCTAGAATACCCGATGCGTAAGAATCGGGCCACCATCTAGTTATTAATAAAAAAAATTGGAACTAACATTGGTTTTGGATTACCAGCTAAGGGACCTCACTTTTTTTTATTTTTTTTTTTGGCTAAATACAAGTCTAAACACCCTTTAGTGAAAGGCACTAAAGGGTGTAAGCTTAGAATATGTAGAGGGTGGGACATTTATAGCTGTTGCATTTGCTATCATATTAATTTTCTATCTATCTATCTATCTACTACTATCTATCTATCTATCTATCTATCTATCTATCTATCTATCTATCTACAGTGCTGTGCAAATTAATTGGGATAAAGCATTTTTGTAAGTAAAATCGTAAGTTGGTTACCAGTCAGTGATTCACACCAGTTTTAACTGCTTTGAACATGTGTGAGTGTACAACCTCGAGTATCAAAATGTGATTTGACTGGTTTTATGGTAGCGTTACACACAAGGATATAGTTAACGATATCCTTAGAAAAGTCACGTGACTGAAATCGTATGAACGATTTGTAATTATCGTTCGTGCGTCGTCACACACAAGAATATCGGTAATGATATCCATTTTGGCAGCGCGCCAGTATTGGAGGGAGATTTTTCCATCTGATGCTGAGCAATGCCGTTACAATAATGTGCCAGCGCTGTGACAGCAGCACTGGCACAATATTGTATGTTTAAAAAGTCATTGATAAACTTTGAATGTGAAATCCCTTCATGATTTCACATGTAAAAGCCGCTCCTGCAGCTCTGTGCTACATGTTGGCACAGAGCTGCAGGAGCTGGTATGAAGTCGGTGTTGTAGGGGTTAATGTTATTGTGCCACATGGCCCCAGAGAGTACCCACAGTCTCCTGGAGCCATGTAGCCCATTACATTGGCAGCGCAGGGGTAAAATCATTCAGTTATCAGAAGCCGCACAATGTCGGCTCTGCTACATTCATTCATAAAAAGCAGGCGGGTACTGTCATTGTGCAGTGTGCCGTGAACAATTGCTAAACAGCTTCCTGAATAGGGAGCTGTACCAGGTACTAACGCTAGATGCATACTGTACCTATCCCTGGCCATGGTGCTGATCGCTTCAGCATTAATAACTATGGGCCGCGCACCAGAGTTTCAATGTGCGCAGCCCATAGTTATTAATGCTGAAGCGATCAGCACCATAGACAGTGACGGGTACAGTACGCATTTTGCGTAAGTACCTCGGACATCTCCCTATTCAGGAAGCTGTTTAGCAATTGTTCACGGCACACTGCACAATGACAGTACCCGCCTGCTTTTTATGAATGAATGTAGCAGAGCCGACATTGTGCGGCTTCTGATAACTGATTTTACCCTTGCGCTGCCAATGTAATGGGCTACATGGCTCCAGGGGAGTGTGGGTACTCTCTGGGGCCATGCGGCGCAATAACATTAACCCCTACAACACCGACTTCATACTTGCTCCTGCAGCTCTGTGCTGACATGTAGCACAGCGCTGCAGAAGCGGGTATATAAAGCCGGTGTTTAATGGGTTAATATTAGTGTGCCACGTGGCCCCAGAGAGTGCCCTCACTCCCCTGGAGCCATGTAGCTAAAAACATTGGCAGCGCTGAGGTTATGTCATGTACTTTGCAGAAGCCGTACACTGTCGCCTCTGCTATATCCATTCATAAAAAGCCGCCGGCTCCTGTCATTTCACAGTGCAGCATGAACAATTGCTAAACAGCTCCCTGAATAGGGAGATGTACCAGCTACATACGCAAAATGCATAATCTACATGCCACTATCCAGGGTGCTGAACAGCTTTTATACAGCAGTTCTATGGGCACCGCACCGCCATAGGAGTGCTGTATAAACCGTTCAGCACCCTGCATAGCGGCATGTAGATTATGCATTTTGCGTATGTAGCTGGTACATCTCCCTATTCAGGGAGCTGTTTAGCAATTGTTCACGCTGCACTGTGAAATGACAGGAGCTGGCGGCTTTTTATGAATTGATATAGCAGAGCTGACAGTGTGCGGCTTCTGCAAAGTACATGACATAACCTCAGCGCTACCAATGTTTTTGGCTACATGGCTCCAGGGGAGAGTGGGCAATCTCTGGGGCCACGTGGCACACTAATATTAACCCATTAAACACCGGCTTTATATACCCGCTCCTGCAGCTCTGTGCCGACACGTAACACAGAGCTACAGGAGCGGCTTTTACATGTAAAATCACGGCCGTATCATGGTTTTTAATAAACTTTGGTACATGACAGCGGCAGGAATAGGATAAATCTGAAGGAGATCGTTCATCATGGTGTCACACTGTCCGATACTGCAGTTTGCTGCAGTGTTAATTGGACGATGAACGATAGATTTGAGGTCAGGATCTCAAATTTTTATTTTGTACGCGTTTCGGGCGTACAAGCCTCCTCCTTCAGGAAAAAAATAACAAAAGGATTGACATCTATTATTTTTTTCCTGAAGAAGGGGGCTTGTACCCCTGAAACGTCTAGAAAATAAAAAATCACCATCAAATTTTCTGAGTTTTGGAAGTGAATATTTTCTTCAGACGGTTCGATACCCCATTCCACTGTTTCCTGCGTATCACCTTAGAAATTGGGGGAGCTGCTGCAGAACGTCATCAGGATTAAAATCTGCATATGTGATTTGGTGTGGTTGTGCCTCTCACAACCTAAAAAAGGTAAGCAATATCCTAATATTATTCTCCTCCTGACCACACAGCTATACCCTATTTGCACTTTCTTCTTTCCAGATACTACAATTGATTATTTAAACAATTTGGGACAGCCCATATGATGATGTCATGTGTTTGGAAACTTCTGTGTTTTTTGGAAACTTTTGAGATAATTAGAGACATACCTGTGGATCTATTTTAATGCCCACCTGAAACACACTACTTCCTTGTGTAGCATCATGGGAAAGTCTAAGGAAATCTGCCAAGATATCAGGATGCAAATTGTGGATTTGCACAAGTCTGGATCATCCTTGGGTGCCATTTCCAGATACCTGAAGATGCCTCGATCATCTGTGCAAACGCAAGTACAAACAAGATGGGAATGTCCAGCCATCATACTGCTCAAGATGAAGACGGGTTCTGTGTTCCAGAGATGAATGGGATTTGGTCAGACATGTGCTTTTCAACCCAAGAACAAAAGCAAAAGACTTTGAAAATATGATGGTGGAAACTGATAAGATTGTGTCATTATCAACAGTGAAACAAGTACTGTATCCACATGGGCTGAAAAGCCACTGTGCCAGGAAGAAACAATTACTCCAAAAGAAACATAAAAAAGCCAGATTATTGTCTGCACATGCACACAGGAAGAAAGACCTAAATTTTTGGAAAAATGTCCTATCTCTGACAAAACTAAAATTGAATAATTTGGCTATAATGACCATCGTTACATTTGGAGGAAAAAGGGAGAGGCTTGGAAGCATAAGAACATCATCCCAGCTGTGAACCATGGGGGTGGCACCATCATGTCGTGAGGTTGTTTTGCTGCAGGAGGGACTGGTGTACTTCCCAATATAGATGGCTTCATGAGGAAAGAAGATTATGTGGCAATACTGAAGCAACATTTCAAGACATCAGCCTAGAAGTTAAAGCTTGGGCAGAAATGGGTCTTCCAAATGTACAGTGACCCAAAACATACTGCCAAACTGTTTACAAAGTGGCTTAAAGATGACAAAGTCAATGATTTGGAGTGGCCATCACAAAGCCCTGATCTTAGTCCTATTGAAAATATATGGGCAAAGCTGAAAAGGCAGGTGAGAGCAAGGCAAGCTACAAGTGTGGAGCCCACTGGGACGGGGTACACGGTACCGGACCGGGGTATCACGGTGGTCTTGGTCCGGACCGTGTCCCGGGCCAACAAGCAAAAGGGTTTGGGGGTTATTTACAGGGGATATAGTTGTGACGCCACCCGTGGTATGTGGTCAGGGTGACCACCACTGCCAAAGAACCTCTGGGGATGATGTTTGGCAGCAGGTGATGTAACGGCTCTCCATGGGCAGAGCCTGGTTCCCTGGGGCAGTGGTGATGAAGATAGTTTATGGATTATGCAGGGCAGGGGTAGTGGTAGAGATGATTACAGATTGTGAGGGAGAGTAGGGCTCAAGCGTAAGGATCACACAGACTCACGGTTTTGCAGTTTTCCAGGTCTTTTACTGTTGATGGTAGTTCAGTAAAATATTGAGTACTGTCCACGGAGTCTGTGCAGGGGCCGGGTTGCTCCCACCCTGGCCGGGTCCTTGGCTCCCTGTCTGCGCTGTGTGTGGCGCTGCTGTTGCGTAAGCTAGGCTGCTGGCCCATGTCTCCTCCCAGATACCAATCTGACAGGCAACTCGAGTCCTTTCCGCCTACCCTCTGCCGGGTGTACCGTTGAACTCTGGTGTGTTGCTATGTCTTTGGGTCTAATGAAGACGGTTGAATCTTCACTTTTCCAGTCTTACTGTCCGGTGTGAAACCTGCGTAGTCACGGATCCGGTATCCGGTCTGTGCGCTCCTCTGGGGTGAGTGTAGCACTACTCTGCCTCCCAGGTATGTTCCTCGCTTCTCTGCCTCCTTTCCTCAGACCCTCGGCTTCAGGCCTGAAAGTAGTCGGTGGTCCCTGTCAGGAGCTCAGCACTGCTCCCATTTACAGGTCCTCCTCTTAGTGCTCCCTGCACTAAACTAACTCCAACTGACTAACTGCCCACTTCCTCTCCACACTAGAATATACAGGGAAGCAGCTTTAGCTCCCCCTTCTAGCCTGGAGGCGCTAGTGTAGTGTTGTGGGTTGTGTGGGGAATTAACCCTTGGTGATGTTACTTTGGCACATTAACCCCTGGGGTGCCACATTAGCATGGCTCAATTACACCAGTTCGGTAGAGAGGAATGGGCCCAAATTCCAACGAACTATTGTGATAAGCTTGTGGAAGGATATACTAAATGTTTGACCCAGTTTGTACAGATCAACGGCAATGGTACCAAATACTAATAAGTGTATGTAAACTTTTGACTTTGCAGAATGTAATAAAAATGCCTTCAATTAATCTCTTTCTCTCATTATTCTGGCATTTGGCAAATATTAATACTTATTGTAATCCTAATTGACTTAAAATGGTAAAGGTTTATTCTGATTTCATGTCAGATAATGAGAAAAACATGCATATGTGTCTTTTTTATATAGTGTATGTAAACCAGGGGTCCATAACCACTGGGCCACGGACCGGGCCGGGCCGGCGGCCGGGCGGGGTGTGTGCCAGTCAGCGCCGCCGCAGACCAGCACTACACATACTGTGGTGAGCTTTGTGGCAGCTCAGAGCGGTTGATGCTGCCCGACTCCTGGTGTGATGTCACCTCCCACTGCACCTGCAGCATTATGTCCTCTCTGTGCTCTTTTCCTTAGCTGTATGCATAGAAGCTTTCATCAATCACAGTGCAGCAGTCGGGCTCTGATTGGCTAGTGGCTGCTGCACTGTGATTGGCCGATGGCTTCTGATGTACATCTCTGCACACAGCTGAGAAAGAGAACAGAGAGGAGATGTAATGCTGCAGCGGCAGACCAGGAACGTGTGTGTGATGAGGAGGAGGATCGGGGCTGGAAGAGGAGAAGGATGGGGGCTGGAGTGTAAGGATGCTGAAATATATTTCTAACATTAAAGGGAACCAACCACCCCAAATGACCCCCCGGACTGTTAATATGTGTCCCTACACCCAGCACACACATTTGGGGCAATCGTTTTTGCTAAAAAAACTGTTTAGTAGAAGCTAAGATATAGTTTATAAGTGTTAATAATTCGGACGATGGGTGTTACCTACCTTTGTCCACGTGCAGTGTTCGTGCCTGTGATCCTCCTCTCCCCCCTCCCCTCTCACTTTCTAAGAGCCTGGCCGCGTCATGAAAGGGGCGGGGCTCGTCTCGATTTAGCCCCGCCCCTTTCATGACGCGGCCAGGCTCTTAGAAAGTGAGAGGGGAGGGGGGAGAGGAGGCTCACAGGCACGAACACTGCACGTGGACAAAGCTAGGTAACAACCATTCGTCAGAAGTTATTAAACTTCATAAAGCTATATCTTAGCTTCTACTAAACAGTTTTTTTAGCAAAAAACGATTGCCCCAAATGTGTGTGCTGGGTGTAGGGACACATATTAACAGGCAAGGGGGGTCATTTGGGGTGGTTGGTTCCCTTTAAGTTCAATACTGTTAATATAAATAATCTGTAGTAACTCAGTTCGGCCACTGGAAGTCATCAGTGGACACGAGTAGAAAGATCTGGAACCAGGAAGTAATTTTTAGTGAGTCTCCTGAGGTAAACTGAGTGAGATAGATGCCTGTGGAGATCCTACACAGAAAAGAAGACATGTCAGCTGTTCTGAGGAGCTCGTGGATCTACGGAAGGATGCGCCTGGCTTGAACAGTGTTAGAATTACTCAAGGGCTTGATCTACACCGTGGACTGAAAGATAAGCCGTGTTCTGTGAGTACATAAGATTGACCGGTCAATATATAGGGATAGTCAGACAGGGTGAGTTAGTCAGAAACTACAAAGGACTATTTTGTGTGTACTCATGAGGAGAGACCGACCAGGCTTGTTCTATACAAGATATTAAATATTGAGACTTGCACGAGTGTGAGACACAAAGAGAAGCCGAATGTGGATGACACTTTAGAACTGAGAGAATTATCACCATCCCTGTTATACTGGGTTGTGCCCAGTGGAGGAAGATCTTATATACCTCAGTGGCTGATTGTTAGGGTGAAATGACATACACCCTGTAAACTGTTTGTGCATTACCAAGTTAAAGAATATTCACCTCATGCATTAGGGAAAACTGCATTTACTGTAAATAGGTTGTGGGATAGATTTATATAAGGGAATCAGGGATCCTGAAATATTTTGTACATAGCGTGGGAGGTGTGTGTAAGATTATATCCTGAGGGGAACACGTGCTGTGGCTGCAGTAAGGGCCTGGGAAGGCCCTGTACGGAGTAAAGGTGGGGTTGGTTTAGTCTGGGATAGTTGTGCTCCCTCTCTGCAAAACAGGTACGTGAGTTCCCTCAGGTTACATATAATTGTACACTGTGATCGAGCTGTTGGGGCCCATATCGTTTTTTTGCAAAGTTTGAATTTGTTATCTTTTTGAAACCGTTAATAAGAGTTAATTTACCACTATTTTTGGAGTCTGTGTCATTCATAGAAGCACCGTATCGCTCACACACAAACGACTGGCGTCTCGGTCATTAACAGAAGAGGAGGAGAATGGGGGCTGGAAGAGGAGGAGGATGGGGGCTGGAGGAGGATGGGGGCTGGAAGAGGAGAAGGATGGGGGCTGGAAGAGGAGAAGGTTGGGGGCTAGAAGAGGAGGATGGGGGCTGGAAGCGGAGGAGTATGGAGGCTGAAATAGGAGGAGGATGGGGGCTGGAAGAGGAGAAGGATGAGGGCTGGAAGGGAAGGAGGATGAGGGCTGGAAGGGAAGGATGGGGGCTGGAAGAGGAGGAGGATGGGGGCTGGAAGAAGGGGAGGATGGGGGTTGGAAGAGGAGGAGGATGTGGGCTGGAAGAGGAGGAGGATGGAGGCTGGAAGAGGAGGATGATGGGGGCTGCAAGAGAAGGAGGATGGCGGCTAGAAGAGGAGAAGGATGGGGGCTGGAAGAGGAGAAGGATGGGGGCTGGAAGAGGAGGAAGGGGGCTGCAAGAGAAGGATGATGGGGGCTGCAAGAGGAAGTGGATTGGGGCTGCAAGAGGAGGATGATAGGGGCTGCAAGGGGATTATGATGGGGGATACGGTATTGGGGAGTGCAAGGGGATGATGTGGATATTATGGGCTGCAAGGGGATGATGGGAATATTGTGCGCTGCAAGGGGATGATGGGGATACCATACTGCGGGCTGCAAGGGGATGGAAAAATAAGACCTCCCCTGAAAATAGGACATAACACATCTTTCGGGGAAACAGGGAACTAAACTCCACCCCTTCTCCATAGCCCCGCCCTATTTAACCAAAGCCCCAAGAAAAATGGTCTTGCATGAAGCCGGTCTTCAGTTGGTTTCAACTGTATCTATTGATCTGTCTCTCTACCTCTCATCCTTTATCTATGTTTGCACATCTTTTACACATAAAAAAACATTAATTTCAGTGACATGCGTTTTTCTCCGATACATGTCCCATGGATCACATCCATGTGCGGTACATGTGGCACCTGTGCTGCTGGTAAAAAACAGACTTGTCTCTAGTTTGCATGGTTCACACAGATACACTTCCTTGTCAAAACATGGACGTGTGAAGATCTCTATTGTGTTTAATTAGTATGCATGTGAAAGTGAAGCTGGCCTCATGGTGGGTTTACACGTCCCGATATCGACCCGATATCGTAGCCAACGACGCGGGAGCGCGCTTTTTGAGCGCGCTTTTCCCTGCATCGCATCGCCGGTTTAGACAGCCCGATATCGGGATACAACGTCCCGACGATGTGTACGCCCCCCAACCCAGAAACGACCATTTAACATGGGAGTGAATGGGTGACGTGGCAGTACACATCGGAGTTGGGCTGTCAGACGGGACGATGCGGCTACAACCGGCATCCGATATCGGGCGGTTGAATAGCACGCTCATTCGACCCCCGATATCGGTTTGCCATCATTCCTGCATCGTATCGGATGTTCAGACCGTACAACGCAGGAACGATATCGGGTCCAACTCACAAACCACGTGACTTTTGGTCGGAGTTGGACGCCGATATCGGGACGTGTAAACCCACCTTAAGTCAGTGTAATAAGGGCTTCTTCACACGTGTAGCACTCACATTAAAAAACTGATGTATTAAGAAATTCTAAGGGCCACTTTACACACACCAACTTATCTGTCCAACTTCTGAACAACTTACTGGTTGCAGTGAAATCATGGACACATAGTTCCATTTGTACACAGCCACAAAATGGAGCAATGTATCCATGATTTCACTGCAACCAGAGATCTGTTCAGAAGTTGGACAGATAAGTTGGTGTGTGTAAAGTGGCCTTAAGTGTCATGATGGTCTCTCTTACTATGGAGACTTGTGACAGGTTTGGGACCTGTGTCTCATTCCTGTATTGAGGATTAGAGACATTGTGGTTGTTGCCAGAGCGCTGGGGCACACAAGAACAGGGGCAAAGTATTGGTTAATAAACCTTTTTATTCCTAAAACACAACAAAGCGTTTCAACAGCAGTATGCCGTCTTCATCAGGTGGATACCTGATTCCTGTATTGACACTTCATTTCAAATGTGTTTTCTTTCCTTTGGCAGTATAGTACTTAGGGTACCTTTACACGCGGCTACATTTCTAGGGTGGCTACAGGTAACTTACTGGTTGCAGTGAAATCATGGAGAGATTATTCCATTTGTACACAGCAACAAGATAGAACCTTGTCTCCATGATTTCACTGCAACCAGTAAGTTACCTGTAGCCACCCTAGAAATGTAGCCGCGTGTAAAGGGGCCCTTAAGGTACCGTCACACGCGGCAATATTGCTAGGCAATTTCACTGGCAATTTGCTGGTTGCAGTGAAATCATGGACGTATTGTTGCAACAAAATAGAACAATGTGTCCATGATTTCACTGCAACCAAATTGCCAGTGAAATTGTCTAGCAATATTGCTGCGTTTGACGGTACCTTTAATGTCGGTTTCTGTTGCGGCAGTCGTGAAATTGTTGTTGTCATTTCCCAGTCTGTCTCATGTTCCCCTCTTGTTGTTATTAGGTCAGCGGTTGGGACTACTGCTCTCGCTGTCCATCTCCCTATTTAGGGTTAACATCAGGACCAGCGAGAGACTAGGTATCCTGATCGGCAATGGGGTTAAAGAACCCATAGGGATATCGGGGCACAGCTGCAGGTGAGTGCAGGAGGTCTCCTTTCCCCCGTTCCGTATGAGCAGCGCCCTCCATTGTATTTTTCCTCTCGGTGTTTCTTCATGATTTCACTGCAACCAGCAAATTGCTAGTGAAAGTGCCTAGCAATATTGCCGTGTGTGAAGGTACCTTAAGGGTACCTTCACACGCCACAACCACGGCGAGAATGGTTGACAGCGATATTGCGACGTGGAAGTATCGCTGCCACATTTCCACCCAATCGCCTCCTTATTGCGGCATGTAAATAGGGAATTTGGCAGCGATATGTCGCCTTGTCATGGTCGCCTGGTTACCGAGCACTGCTCTGCAACCAGGCGACCATGGCGAGGTGACATATCGCCGCCAAATTCCCGTTTTACACGCCGCAATAAGGAAGTGATTTGGCGGCGATAATTCCAGCAAGTAATATCGCCCCAAAAATGTCTCCTGTGGTTGTGGCGTTTAAAGGTACCCTAAGGGTACATGCCTATGATGCTTTTACATAGTGTCCTGACTCCTGCGGGAAGCCTGTGATCTCTACAGGTGAACGTAGCCACCCATGCCCACAATCAATGTTCTGGGAGTGGTGGTTTTTCGCTGCATTCACCCGCCGAGATCGCTGCCATTTCCACAGGAATAAAATAACATGCTGTAGGTCAGGAAGCTGTTCCGCATGTCAGGTTTATGCTGTGGGGAAAACAGGCACAGATGGCATGGGATTTCCCCAAATCCCATCTACTGTGCTTGTACTGTACAACACAGCAGTTTGGACGCAGCAAAAACACGCTTCCTACAAACCACTGCAAACGCTAGTAGTTTGCACTTACCCTTAGGCTGGTTTCACACTGCAGTTTTTTTCCTGATCAGGTTTGTGTGTCATACCCAGGAGTGTCTCCAAAACCCAGAACAGGTGTCAATCTTTCAATTATAGTTTGTCCCTGCAAGTTGCTCTCCTGGTTTTGGCACACAAACCTGATCGAACCTGATCAGCGAAAAAACTGCAGTGTGAAACCAGCCTAAGGCCGGCTTCACACTTAGTGTGCCTTCACACTGCAGTCAGGTCCGGTCCGTGGCTGTCAGGGGTGAACCTGACAGCCCCAGACCGGATCAGCACACAGAACCGGAGGGCTAATATGCCCTCCAGTAAGGTGTGCAGCCTGCCGCAGCTGCCGCTGCTGAGGATTCAGGACCACGACTTCCAGGGAGCTAGCCGCAGTCCTGAATTATAACGGCGGCGTGCAGCCACAGGTGTCCGGTTGCTGGATCCTCCCATGTTAAGGGAGCGCCGGATTGCCCTTGAAGGATCCGGAGGAATCCAGGAGGATCCGGGGGAATCGGGAGACACTAATTATGGGGAGATTGGTCTCCTCGGACACAAAAACGTTGCAAGCAACGTTTTTGTATCCGGGAGAAAAATCCCACTTCTCCCGGATTCTTCATCCGGCCCCATAGGATACTATGTGGCCAAAATCTGGTCCGGGGCTGTCACCCCTGACAGCCCCGGACCGGGTCTGACCGCAGTGTGAAGCCACCCTTAGACAACAGTTTTTTTTTTTCTATCCTTGTTATTCACAGATGGAACTTGTACCTATTAGGGTACCTTTACACGCCGCAATCGCGGCGAGATATATTGACAGCAATATGTCGCCCTGGAACTATCGCCGTCAAAATCCCTCCCAATTGCGGCGTGTAATTTGGGAATTTGACATATCGCTGCCAAATTCCCAAATTACACGCCGCAATTGGGAGGGATTTTGACGGCGATAGTTCCAGGGCGACATATTGCTGTCAATATTTCTCGCCGCGGTTGCGGCGTGTAAAGGTGCCCTTATAGTATGTGGGGCTGTTCACATGTCATTGTGTTAGTGCAGACTGAATGGTTCATTCAAAATCATGTACAGGTGCATCTCAATGAGTTAGAATATCATCAAAAAGTTATTTTTTTCAGTAATTCGATACAAAAAGTGAAATGCATATATTATATAGAGTCATTACAAACAGAGTGATCTATTAAAGTGTTTATTCCTGTAATGTTGATGATTATAGCTTACAGCCAATGAAAGTTCATTATCTCAGAAAATTAAAGTAGGGAGGATGAAGAGTTAAAAACTGTGCTGCCGTATTCCACGAGACATGAAAGGGTGAATATAATATTGATTTATTAATCAATGAGTTTTAGGGCTCCCTGAAACATGGCAATAAGATATTAATTTGTCCTGAGGAAGGGGCCAGGGAGCCCTGAAATGCTAATTGACTAATAAATCAGCGTCTGGGAGCTTGCTATCAACCTAAAGGTACCGTCACACAGGGACATATCGCCGGCGATGTTGCCGGGGATCGCGGGAGCGCGCATCCCTGACAACATCGCCGGTGAGATGTCACACTGAGCAACTTACCGGCGATGTCGCCGGCTAGTTGCCGCGGCTATCGCTCGCTGGGTTGCCCAGCAACCCAGCAAGCAATCACTCGCAATGTTGGATATAGGCGGAATCGCCCGCAACATTGCAGGTTGCCGCGTTACACAGGGCGATCAGGCAGGATCGCCTGAGCAACATCGCCAGGTTTCCCAACATTGTTGGGAAACCTGGCGATGTTGCTCAGGCGATTCATCGCCTGATTATTGCCCTGTCACACGAGGCAACTCGCCGGCGATATCGCCGCAACCTGGCCACGCCCCTCATTTGCCGGCAACATCGCCGGCGATATGTCCCTGTGTGACGGGCCCTTTATGGAGACAGCGAAGTAGGTGAGGAGATTGTAAGCCACTTCCCTCCTCTCAGATATATGCAAATATGCAAATTTGCACTTCACTAAGGAAGTAGAGAAACTCCAGTGCCACATTTAAGCAGCTTCCTGCTTCACTTTCCAACAAGCTTTTAATATAACTAAGGGATTTGTGCCGTGATTATCACGGATCCGGACAAAGAAAGAGCTGGGAGGAGGCAAGTGGTGCACTTTCACTTTCGCAATGTATATACATACATTGTAGAAGTGAAATTAACTAAAGCAAGTGTTAAAAATAAAAAAAAATATCCTCACCTCTCCTGCGTGTCTCGCGATGCGCGCCATCTAGTTCCGATGGCTTAAGGACCTGGTGGGGCGGGGCTACCCGATCAGCTGATCGGACACATGACCAGTCACTGCGGTCATGTGACTGATCAGCTGATAGGGTAGCCCCGCCAGGCCCTTAAGCCCTTAGAACTAGACGGCATGCATCTCGGGACACGCCGGAGAGGTGAGGATATTTTTTTTTTTATTTTTAAGGGTGCATCCTCACGATCAGGAGACGCAGCGTTTTGGACGCAGCGTCTTTGCGCTGCGTCCAAAACGCTGTGTCGTACAGTACTAGCATAGTGGATGGGATTTCAAGAAATCCCATCCTCACTATGCGTAACCCGCCCGCAGCATCTTTGGAGCTGCGGTGCGGGTTGCCGGGAGTCCGCTCCTCCGCAGCATGAAATGAACATGAGTCGGAAGCGGCTGCCACAGAGAGACTGCATGGAGAAGCCGCCCCGCACCTGCCGCACATGGTGAGTACGGGGCGGCTGCGGTCTCTCTGCAGCCACCCGCGGCTTCCCTCAGGTCCGGAGTAGCTGCGTCCAACACGCAACTCCTCCGGACTGTGAACACATACCCTAACACTTGCTTTAGTTAATTTCACATTCTCATTGTATGTATATACATACATATGTGATTGGGGAATTTTGCGGCGATAAATCGCATCTCGCCTGTCGCCTGATTTCAGAGCACTGCCCTGAAATCAGGCGACAGGCGAGAGCTGATTTATCGCCACGAAATTTCACAATTACACGCCTCAACTGTGAGGCAATTTCACGGCGATTGCTCCAGGGCGACATATCGCCTTTAGGATTCCCAGCCGCGGTTGTGGCGTGTAAAGGTACCTTAACCGGATGCTGTTTTGGACTGTGCCTTCACACTTCTTAAAATTTATCAAAATGCAACCCTCATTCCAGATCTGGATGCATTAATGCATCCGGTTTTGGAATGAGGATTTTTGCAATTTTCGAAACTGGATCCGGAACCGGATCCAGTATCGCAAGGTACATTTATGTACCTTGTGGTACCGGATCCGGTCCCATAGATGCCCATGTTAAAAAAAAAACGGATCCAGTTTTGCAACCGCTGCGATAGACGCAGCCTGCATGATTTTTACCGCAGGCTGCAAAACCGGATCCGGTAACCGGATTGCCGTTTGGGCAATCTGGTTTTTCTATTGCAGCCTATGGGCTGCGGATCCGGATCTGGTTTTGAGCATTTTTAATGCTCAAAACTAGATCAGGATGTAAAAAAAAAACGAAAATGTGACCCTAGTCTAAGTGCAGAACACAAGTAAGCAACTGTATATTCAAAAAAGGTTCTGATATACAATTGCATTTACTCTGCCATGTAGCTATATGAGAGGTCCAACCCCTACATCATCAAACATTCCCCTGACCATGACAATTCCTCCACCACCTTTCACTGACTTCTTTACACATTTTGGGTTCAGTCTTTCCCCAGTTAGTCGACGAACATAATGTTTCCTGTCCGACCCAAATAAATGAAACTTGCTTTCATCTCTTAAATGGACTGTGGACCACTTCTCCTCTGTCCACACAACATGCTTCTCACCAAAGGGGAGTCTAGTCTTTTGTCAGCCTACCCTGGTGACTAAAGAATATAGCCCCTGCTAATTATAATCACTAATGAGTGAGTATTAAAACGTTTTTATGCACTTTCACAGGATGCTTTTAGGAGACAAAAGTAGTGTGAGATTAGTGATGGGATGCTGCAGGGACATGTTTTGCTAGTTTAGGAGGCGGTTTGGAGGTGACAGGATCCCTTTAATTTTTATTCTGTGATTTAGAATATATTCAATTTATGAAATATGCTTAGAATACTGCTATTTTACTCATGTTAGGATAATTTCACATAGGACAACACAATGACCTTAACATTAAGGAAATAGTGTGTTGTTCTCCAATATTGATCGCCAGTGTATATTGACCACAGTATACACTGTTGCACCTACAAAGCCTCAATCGTCAGTGTCACTACATGTGTCCTTAGTGTCACTACACATGCTCTCGGTGTCACTACATTTGTCCCCCACGCAGTATCACTTGTGCCCTCAGTGTCACTTACTGAGTCCTTAATGTCACTACATTTGTCCGCAGTGCCTTTACATGTGCTCTCAGAATCACTAGGAGCCCCGAGTATCACTACAGGAGCCCTCAATGTCACTATATGAGCTCATGGTATCTCTAGGGCCCTCAGTGTCATAAAATGCGCCATCATACTTGTGCCCTTAGTGTCACTATATTTGTCCTCATTGTCACCACAGGACCCCTCAATATCACTATAAGCCCTGAGTATCACCACATGAGCCCTGAATACCACTATGAGCCCTTGGTGTCACTATGAGCGGTCGGTGTCACGGACACGAGCCCTCAGTGTCACGGGCACGAGCCCTGTGTCACGGGCACAAGCTCTCAGTGTCACAGACACAAGCCCTCAGTGTCACCATGAGCTCTAAGTATCACTACATGAGCCGTCAGTGGCACAACACAAGCCCTTGGTGTCACTGTACGAGCCCTCAGTGTCACTGCATGAGCCCACAGTGTCATTATGAGCCATCAGCATCACTAAGAGCCCTCAACGTCACTACACGAACCCTCAGCATCACTATGAGCCTCAGCGTCACATGACTCTGTCACTACACGAGCCCTCAGCATCACTGTGAGCCCTCGACATCACTACACGAGCCCTCGGCGTCACCACACGACCCAACAGTTTCACTACATGAACCTTTGGTGTCACTATGAGCCCTCGGTGTCACTGCACGAGTCCAGTGTCATTATGAGCCCTCAGTATCACTATGAGTCATCAGTGTTACTATGAGCCCTCAGTGTCATTATGATTCCTCAATGTCACTATGAGCCCTCAGTGTCACTATGAGCCCTCAGTGTCACTATGATTCCTCAGTGTCACTATGAGCCCTCAGTGCCATGATTCCTCACTGTCACTATGATTTCTCAGTGTCACTATGAGCCCTCAGTGCTATGATTCCTCAGTGTCACTATGATTCCTCAGTGTCACTAGGAGCCCTCAGTGTCACTATGAGCCCTCAGTGTCACTATGAGCCCTCAGTGCCATGATTCCTCACTGTCACTATGATTTCTCAGTGTCACTATGAGCCCTCAGTGCTATGATTCCTCAGTGTCACTATGATTCCTCAGTGTCACTAGGAGCCCTCAGTGTCACTATGAGCCCTCAGTGTCACTATGAGTCCTCAGTGTCACTATGAGCCCTCAGTGCCATGATTCCTCACTGTCACTATGATTTATCAGTGTCACTATGAGCCCTCAGTGCTATGATTCCTCAGTGTCACTATGATTCCTCAGTTCACTATGATTCCTCAGTGTCACTATGAGCCCTCAGTGCTATGATTCCTCAGTGTCACTATGATTCCTCAGTGTCACTATGAGCCCTCAGTGTCACTATGATTCCTCAGTGTCACTATGAGCCCTCAGTGCTATGATTCCTCAGTGTCACTATGATTCCTCAGTGTCACTATGAGCACTCAGTGTCACTATGATTCCTCAGTGTCACTATAAGCCTTCAGTGTCACTATGATTCCTCAGTGTCACTATGATTCCTCAGTGTCACTATGAGCCCTCAGTGTCACTATGATTCCTCAGTGTCACTATGATTCCTCAGTGTCACTATGAGCCCTCAGTGTCACTATGATTCCTCAGTGTCACTATGAGCCCTCAGTGTCACTATGAGCCCTCAGAGTCACTATGAGCCCTCAGTGTCATTATGATTCCTCAGTGTCACTATGAGCCCTCAGTGCTATGATTCCTCAGTGTCACTATGATTCCTCAGTGTCACTATGAGCACTCAGTGTCACTATGATTCCTCAGTGTCACTATGAGCCCTCAGAGTCACTATGAGCCCTCAGTGTCACTATGATTCCTCAGTGTCACTATGAGCCCTCAGTGCTATGATTCCTCAGTGTCACTATGATTCCTCAGTGTCACTATGAGCACTCAGTGTCACTATGATTCCTCAGTGTCACTATGAGCCCTCAGTGTCACTATGATTCCTCAGTGTCACTATGATTCCTCAGTGTCACTATGAGCACTCAGTGTCACTATGATTTCTCAGTGTCAATATGATTCCTCAGTGTCACTATGAGCCCTCAGTGTCACTATGAGCCCTCAGTGTCACTATAAGCCCTCAGTGTCACTATGATTCCTCAGTGTCACTATGATTCCTCAGTGTCACTATGAGCCCTCAGTGTCACTATGAGCCCTCAGTGTCACTATGATTCCTCAGTGTCACTATGAGCCCTCAGTGTCACTATGATTCCTCAGTGCTATGATTCCTCAGTGTCACTATGAGCCCTCAGTATCAAATCGGCTTTGTAGCCATCTGTTTTCGAGCAGTGCTCGGAAACAGATGTATCTGTTGCCTGCTGCCTCCTACCGTCTTCAGACGCCGCTACTACGGCTATATTGGCGCTACAAGCTACATTTGTAGCCTGTAGCGGTTGATCCATCCTCCAGTAGCGGCGTGTAAAGGTACCCTCAGTGTCACTATGATTCCTCAGTGTCACTATGATTCCTCAGTGCTTATGATTCCTCAGTGT
This sequence comes from Allobates femoralis, assembly GCA_033576535.1. Classification (NCBI taxonomy): domain Eukaryota; kingdom Metazoa; phylum Chordata; class Amphibia; order Anura; family Aromobatidae; genus Allobates; species Allobates femoralis. The sequence continues at coordinate 305,739,491 of JARQOC010000002.1, read as the reverse complement.
CACTATGAGTCCTCAGTGTCACTATGATTCCTCAGTGTCACTATGATTCCTCAGTGCTATGATTCCTCAGTGTCACTATGAGTCGTCAGTGTCACTATGAGCCCTCAGTGTCACTATGATCCTCAGTGTCACTATGACCCTCAGTGTCACTATGATTCCTCAGTGTCACTATGAGCCCTCAGTGTCACTATGAGCCCTCAGTGTCACTATGATTCCTCAGTGCTATGATTCCTCAGTGTCACTATGAGCCCTCAGTGTCACTATGAGCCCTCAGTGTCACTATGATTCCTCAATGTCACTATGATTCCTCAGTGTCACTATGAGCCCTAAGTGTCACTATGATCCTCAATGTCACTATGATTCCTCAGTGTCACTATGAGCCCTCAGTGTCACTATGATTCCTCAGTGACACTATGATTCCTCAGTGTCACTATGAGCCCTCAGTGTCTCTATGAGCCCTCAGTGTCACTATGATTCCTCAGTGTCACTATGATTCCTCACTGTCACTATGAGCCCTCAGTGCTATGATTCCTCAGTGTCACTATGATTCCTCAGTGTCACTATGATTCCTCAGTGTCACTATGAGCCCTCAGTGTCACTGATTCCTCAGTGTCACTATGATTCCTCAGTGTCACTATGATTCCTCAGTGTCACTAGGAGTCCTCAGTGTCACTATGATTCCTCAGTGTCACTATGATTCCTCAGTGTCACTATGAGTCCTCAGTGTCACTATGAGCCCTCAGTGTCACTATGATTCCTCAGTGTCACTATGAGCCCTCAGTGTCACTACGATTCCTCAGTGTCACTATGATTCCTCAGTGTCACTATGAGCCCTCAGTGTCACTATGATTCCTCAGTGTCACTATGAGTCCTCAGTGTCACTATGAGTCCTCAGTGCCATGATTCCTCACTGTCACTATGATTTCTCAGTGTCACTATGAGCCCTCAGTGCTATGATTCCTCAGTGTCACTATGATTCCTCAGTGTCACTATGAGCCCTCAGTGTCACTATGAGCCCTCAGTGCTATGATTCCTCAGTGTCACTAT